>CM020502.1:30816443-31293943 GCA_009823395.1 Thamnaconus septentrionalis | reverse complement strand
GTTGCAACTTGTTTGCAAGGCAGGTTGAGGATGACGGGAAACTGGAGATAAGAAACTAAAACTGGCCAGTTAAGGGAGTCACTTTACTTGAGCGGTGTCGTGTCACATGACCCTCTCCGACTCATCCGTTGATTTTTGTTTGGTTTTCAAACTACACCTATTGGATTGTTCGGATTTTTCTTCCGTAACAGACGCACAAATATTTCAGATGCTGTCTTCGCACCTTTGCATGTTCCGACGTCAACTTCCATTCTCCTCAGAAATGTCCCACGGGTTGTGTTGAGTGACGTGTTTCAACAATAGCAATCGTACATATTAAATGAAGACGCAATGATCAGTTGCACCTACTGAAACTGTGAGTTGTTGGCCACAAACTAAAATTTTTGTGTTTGGATTTTTTTCCCCAGCTCCTTTGATGTGATTCAGGATGGCAACTGACTTTTGGTAAGTCAGTAAATTTTATTTATTTCACAGAGAGGGCTCTCAACGTGCTTCAAAAGTTAAAATACAAGAATTGCAGAATCATCACAAATGACTGATTCTGGTGCTGAAATTCATAACACAAAAGAAATTTAAATTTACCAAAAAAATTGAACACACCGTATATTAGAACAGTGAAAAATGGGGCCATGTGCACTTTATGTCAGAGTGAAACAGACCTGAGCACCATGCAAGAAGACCGCCACCCACCTCCTAATGATGGGGGGCGGGGGGGTCTGAGGAGCAACAGGCCGCAGCAGGCGCTCACGTCCGTGTCACACACACACACACACACACACACACACACCTCTTTGTCTGCTTCCAGTGACTGGCGGACCCTTCGGACCCCCTTCAGCTCCTCTGAATCATTTTAACGTCATGTTTCGCAGCTTGTCTCCTCCGCTCGCTGATTCTTCTGCTAATTGTCTCAGCAGGGCAGCTGACCAAAGATGGCCGCCCTGCATCACCCCTGCACCCCCTGTCCGACACACACCAGATCACTCCAGCAGCAGCAGCAGCAGCAGCAAAAGAGAGAGAGCGGGAGCTGGAGGTGAGGAGGAGGAGGGGAGGAGGAGAAGAGGGTGAAACAACGGAGGAGAAATAAAATACTGGAGCCGTCCCCTCACCCCGAGAAGTGCCAGATCTTTATTTCTCCCCTTTTCTTTCCGCCTTTTCTGTCTCAGTGCCCACGGAGTGACTGGAAAGCACACGGCAATCTTTTTTTGTCGACGCTCGATGGTGCGTGATAATGTGGTCATTATCGCCACTAAAGGAAACAGGTTGGGCCTCAGACAGGGTTTCACTGAGGGAGGGCCCTTTTAGAGAGGAGAGCAGACACACACTCACACACACACACACACGCACACACACCCAGTGTGGGAAAAGAATGCCTCTAAAAGAGGGACAGCTGTTTGTGTGGCTGGAGAAGACGGCCGATGACCTACTGTAAAGTGCCGCCGGGAGCTCCAGCAGGCCACCCCCCCCCCCTCCCCCCAACCCCTGAGGCCAAGGGTGATGACAACGACCACGACGAAGGCAGCGGCGACCAGCAGCGTGGGAGCCACAGGTTGGTCCACTCTCAGGTGTGCATCAGCACTTTACGCTCCGGAACAGTGAGTCAGTCAGGCAGCCAATCACGGCACAAAATGAAACCTTCACTAATAAAACAACACACACACACACACACACACACACACACACACACACACACACACACACTTAGCAATTGTTTTCTTTTGAATGTTTCTGTCTCTGTAAGAACGTAAAAACTTTATTCACAACGGGAAACATTTCACTTAGACTATAAAGTAAAAAAAAACCAAACTTGACTGAAAATGAGATGCGTAACTGTAGGAGCAATTGAAAGCTACAGCTACACGCTTTAAGGCCTCCTCATTTGATCCAGTGCAATTATCAGCTTAACTTGGTGAATGGCGGACAAAGTTAAATCTAATAGCCTCAATTACTCAGGCCAAATTGTGATCCTGGAAGTACAAATGTCTTTCTGCATGTAAGAGGGATTTAGCTTCTACTTATTATTTAAAGCTCCATTTTAAATTATTACATTTTATATTTTGTTTGCTTTGACACAATTTTATGGAGTTCTTAAATTTGGATTCAGTGGTGCATCAGTGAACTGAGTGACTAAAAATAAATGTGATCACTCAATAAAAAATAAAACTAGACTGAGATTTATTTATTTTTTTAAATATATTAACAGAGTTTTTAAAAGAGTTACCGGGTGGTTTTTGTCGTGCGGACGACGCGTGTAAATAAGCTGTAAAAACTGGAGGCACAGGAAGGGGAGGTCTTGTCTTAAGAGCCCACATTATTTAGTTTTTTTGTTGCTGTTATTGTTGTTGTTGTCGCTGCTGTGCTTGAATGAGATGGAATTGCAGAGGAGGCTGCCGAGGTGTCCGCCCCTCCCTACCCCGGGGCCGGCTGGTAACGCCCCAGGGACAGGATGGGCCGGAGTGGGCCGGACTCTCATTCATCACCGCTGCTGCTTAGACTGCCAGGCCAGCTCGCCTTTTTTTTTTTTTTTTTTTTTTTTTAAATAAATAAATAAATAAATAAATAAATACTTTAACATAAAGAAAAAAAATACGCAGGCAAGACGTGAAGTTGTAACAAAGATTTCGTGTCTGAATCATCAGTCCACTGCCTTCAAATATTTTTTATTTTTGGTCTTTTGGTCTTGCGAAAACATTGAAGTTCCTACATGTTTATTTCAGACTTCAGGGTTTTATTTGTAAGAAAACAAGGCTACATAATAAATCCATCTTCTATAACTGCAAAATCTCACAAAAAAAAAAAAACTATTCGATTCTATTAGTCACTTGTTGCGTCGCCTTGTTGTGGCCTCCTCTCTTCTCTTGTCTTCTTCTCCATGCACAAAAATCGAAATTTACGACGTCGTCGAGGTAAAAAAAAAAAAAAAAAGTCTTCGGCTTCCACGGTTCAAGTGCTGCCCTCTGATTGGTCCTCGGGCGCGCTGCTGCGCCTAAAAACCGCGAAGGAGCTTCGAGCGCGACATCACTGACACACACTCGCACACAGACAGACACACAGAGGAGGACGTCACATCGGCTCGTCACGCACACGAACGCACGAGACTGAAGGAGCAGCCGAGGATCGCACCGACCATGGCTGCCACACTGTTAGGGGTGAGTTTGGTCTATTTATTTATTTATTTATTCATTTATTTATTATGTAAATTAAGTTTAGAAAACTTGGTTAAAGCTGTTTTTTAATCTCCTGCTTGGATTTCAATTGCAACCTGACGGCAATCTCACATGAACCACTGAGTTCGTTCTTGAGGCACCTCGTTGTTATAGTTGGTCACTTTGGAAACCGCCACAGGTTCAGTTGGAGTCTCTCTCACTTTGCAGCTGCACATGTACGGCTCTTTTTTCGTTGGCTTGCTCAACCAGTAAGAAAGACAGACGGCAGGCGACCTCAATACTCGTAATATATGTTAGATCATCGATGCTCTTGAATCCTGCTGCGCGCCTTTACGCACTCGCGGTGCCAAGACTCTGTTTGTGACAGACAAGACGGGCAGACTTTTAACCGTTCGTGCTTCTCCCTACCCCCCCTCAGGAAGAGCCCCGGCTCGGCAGCACACCGCTGGCCATGCTGGCCGCCACCTGCAGCAGGATCGGCGAGCCCGGCCCCTCCAGCTCTCCCGCTCTGTGCGACGGCGCGCCGGGTCTCGTCAAGGGTTTCCACCCGTGGAAAGCAGGCTCGCCTTCCGGCCTCTCGTCGCTCGGGGTCCCGCCGCTAGGCTGCAGGAACGTCGGCAGTGGAGCTCTGACTGAGACCTCCAGCGCCTTCTCGGTGACCGGGGCTTCCGGCTCCCCCTTCGCAGGAGACTATTCCATGTACCAGAGCGCTGCGTCGTCGAACGGCAGCGTCCCAGAGCCCGTGCAGCGGCCGGTGCTCCTGGCCAAGTTCCCCCCGGCGGTGGAGGGCATCAATGGGATTTACCCGAGGATGCACCCGCATCCCTACGAGCCGTGGTTCAAGCCTGTGGGGGAGGTCGGGACCGGCCCCGCGGCTTGGTGGGACATGGGCAGCAGCTGGGTGGACACGCAGAGCCCCGCCGGGCTTCCCTCCACCCTGAGCGGCTACGGCACCGACTACAGCTCCGCTTTCAGCCCCGGAGCGTCTCCCCACCTGCTGCCCGCCACGCAGCACCTGTTTGACGGCTTCAGGCCACATGTTCCAGCCCCTTATACGGAAACGGCGGCGGCGGCGGCCGGGCCACCTGCACTGACCGGCAGCCCGGGGGTCTCCCTACCCGCGCCCTCGCGCCCCTCCTCGCGGCGGAACCCCGGCAGGGCCACGTGCGACTGTCCCAACTGCCAGGAGGCGGAGAGCCTGGGCCAGGCCGCCGCCAACCCGCGGCGGAGGGGCCTGCACAGCTGCCACATCCCGGGCTGCGGCAAGGTCTACGGCAAGACGTCGCACCTGAAGGCGCACCTGCGCTGGCACACCGGCGAGCGGCCGTTCGTCTGCAATTGGCTCTTCTGCGGCAAGCGCTTCACGCGCTCCGACGAGCTCCAGCGGCACCTGCGCACGCACACCGGCGAGAAGCGCTTCGAGTGCACCGTGTGCCGCAAGCGCTTCATGCGCTCCGACCACCTGAGCAAACACCTGCGGACGCACAGCGCCGAAGGTTCGGAGGAGGCGGCTGCCGAGGCGGCGGCCAGGGGGGGCAGCAGCGACACGGACACCAGCCCGAGCCCGTCCCCCGGCCCTGGGCTGCTGCACGTCAAACAGAACGCGGTGGAGTCGTGAAGCCACACACACACACACACACACACACACACACACACACACACACACACACACACACACACACACTCTCTCTCTCTCTCTCAGACGGCACTTTATGATGCGAGCACACGGCGTTATACCTCATGCTGTTACCTGCGGCCTCCTGTAAAATTCTACTTTGTTTTTGCTTCAGTATCTAATTTATTCCACAAACGCAATGTTATCCTGCTGTTTACTCCTCGGTACCTTTTGTTTTTCTTTCTTTTCTCAATTTCAGGTAAAGCTGTTACGTTTTTAATTATTATTATTATTATTATTATAATTATTTTCTTCTTTTTTTTTTAATCATCGACGCCTCTTTTTTGTGCCAACAACTGGTGTCATTAAAGCAGGTTATTTTTTCTCATGTATTGTTGCCCTGCTGCTTTTTGATTTGGATGTAAGTTGAAAGTCGTATTTTTCTAGTTGTTGCAAATAAACCTCGTGTAAACGTAAACATACATGTCTCACTAAAAAGCAAATAACCCTGAAATGTGCATTTTAGTCATGAAATAGTCTTTATTATAATGTACTGCAATTTAATCAACAAAAAAGAAATCTAATTTCAAATATGCATTTATCAGTTAGTAAAAAAATTCAAAACTCAACTTAAAAAAACAAAAAAAGGACACAACCGTCCATCCATCCGTTTTCCATACCTGCTTCATCCAGAGCTCAGGGTCACGGGGGTCTGCTGGAGCCTGTCACAGCTGTCATAGGGCGAAGGCAGCGGGGACACCGGGGACAAGTCAGGACACAAACATTTTAAATAAAAATACATGGTTTATTTTAAGATTTTATTTCTGTTGTGCATTGGTGACAGAATAAAAAAAATAGTACTAAAGGCCGCTGATAGGTAAGATATAAGATAAGATGCATAAAATTCACTCACTCCAACTGTTGCTCACAAAAAGCAAGTAATCCATTTTCTTTCACCTTTGTCTCCCCCTCGCGGTCAATATTCATCGGCACACTTTTTTTTGGCAACTTGAAAGCGGACAAAACACGGCTAAAATGTCTTCTAACTAAAAAAGGAACCAAATTGACATAAATGTTTTCCATATGCATTTAAAAATTTGAGTGAAATCCAAAATATGGAATTTTGTTAAAAATTTTAAGTCAATCTAATCTTGTAAAAGGGTAAAAAAACAAAATGGGTTCCATTTACTCATGAAAACCATGCCTGTTACAGACTTTGTTGACCGTTAAATCTTTGTTGCATTGATTAATCAATCGCTTTGTTGGACTTAGTATAAAATTATTCTTAATGTTTGTTTTTGGACTCTTCATCCAGCTGGAGGCCTCACAGTGCAGACTGGCTGCAGAAATGACCAAAGGACAAAGAGGTTTTTGCACATTTTATTATGAAAAAAAAAAGTCATGCTACACAACTAATCACATTAATTGACAGCAATACAAAGAAAAGTGCTGTTGTTACTCCAGGAACCCAATGCCCTGCTAGATGAGATCATTATTATTATTGCTTGAATTAACCTCATGATTAGAGAGACAGACCCGCTCCTCGTGATCACAAACAGTACCAACCAACTGCTGGTCCAGCAGCCTCATTGTATAAAAGCACAATCAACATAAATTAAAAAAAAAAAACCCATCTAAATAAATAGAAATTAGTGTTTCAAACTTGAGGAGTAATAAAAAAAAAAAAATCTGTAAACAATGTGGGTATTAAACAGAGATGAAAACTGTTAGTCAAGGTGAGGGAGTGTCTTCTTGGCTCAGCAGAGCTCGTTTTGTACCTTTCGATGAGGGCAGTTTGGCTCGTATCCGTGCACAAGCGCCTCAACAATACAGTTGCCACTGCTTCAACATAAATACTCAGTCCATTGTTGCTCCAGTGTTGTGTTTATGTGGTTGTTCTTGTTGTGTGGTCGGCTTCAAGCGGTTCCGTAGTGCTCCTTAGACGCCTCCTAATGCCCCATGTTCACCGTACTCCAGCCATCCCATCTCTCCACCCCCGCCCCCCACTGGTTTCAGTAGTATAATGCAAAAACAGCTGTTCTAGTGCAAGTCTTAGCAGATAACCTCGCGCATCGTATCACAGAAAAATGACAGAGTAAACCCTCGGTTGGTGATTGCAGTTGATCAAGTGCAGACTAGCAAAAAAACGCAACACGCGACAGCAAATGTATGATGCTACCATTTGTAAGTTGTAACATGAAGGAAAGAAAGGCATAGAGAGTCATCATTGGCGCACTTCGTGGGCGACGACCTTCCCAAGAAAACAGTTGAGGTCCCTAATGGTCACTAGTTACGTGTCGTACCTAACATTTGCCACAAGAGGGCAGACTAAGGCCAGACAAGGAAACAAACAATGATGTCGTTTTTTTGTTGGAAAAAACTATTATAAATAGAGAGTCTACACAATGTAGAGCATGAAAGCGTCTACATGAAACACACAAACACACGGAATGAGCTGGAGTAGTGTGTGCTTGCTTGACTGCCAAAAAAGAGGAAAAAAAATAGTGTGACGTGACCTCTGACCCTGTGGAAGGAGCATCCTCTGGGCAGCTTGGAGGACTTGTGCTTTCCGTCTCCTTGGTTACTGGCCTTGTCGGTCGGTCAGTCAGTCACAGTTTGTGAGTTTGGTGGCGTTCGGACAAACCGCTGGTTCAGAGTTCAGATGGGGGGAGAGAATGAAAAAACAAAAAGCGCAAAATGAAGCGCTCAGCCAAGTTGCTCCTCTTTGCTTTTGCGTTTCCTCCACAGTTCAGTTCAGAACTGCCAGCCATCGCTCCCCAGCGGCATCTTGGACAGCTGGACGTGCAGCTCCACAGGGTGGTCAGGTGGGCGGTCCCTCCTGTAGGTGACCGTCTTCTCGTTGCTCGTGGGGATGTACGACAGGTCCTGAAAGGACATCGGGAAAGTCAGATCAATTAGCTCCGCCCCCATTGTCATTGTCCACAGTTTTTTCCAGATGGACCGAGAGCTGTCGGAATTCAAAGTTTGAGCCGTTTCCATCAAGGGTCTTAGTGGGCGGGGCTAAAAAAGGGGAAGGGTGGAAGCAGTTGTTTTTTGCCAGTGTCGCTCCTGAAGGTCAAAACAGATTTTGATTTGGAACTGAATTCCTCCTGTTACATAAATGTAACAGGAAGATAGTTCCACTCGCATCGCCGAGGTCCCTCTGAGAGTGAGCGTTACGTCAGCGACTGGCCGTCCCCTGTGGACGTCCCAGTGTTACTGTACCAGATGTTTACCAAGTAACACTTGGACCGAGCAGCACTCAGAGTGAACTCAAGTGTGAACTGGGCTGCATTTACACTTGATCTGATTCAATCCGCAGAGATGTTGTTCTTGTTTTTTTTTAATACATTTTTTTTTTTTTTTTTATTAAATTTCCTCCATCTCATCATTATTAAGTCACAAATTTGGACACGGTTGCGAGTGAGCTGGGAGTGGAGAGGAAATGTAAAACACAGCTGCAGCTGGACTCAGATTTCTCAGTGCTGCTTTTTCAATCGACGGTTGCACATCAGCGATAAATATCCCAAGCGCTCCGGGGACGCGGCAGGAAATGAGCGTCTCCATATAACCTTTTCTAATTCTTTTACTTTCTTTTTCAAAAAAAAAAAAAAAAAAAAAAGAGAGAACGAACCTTCCCAGTGCAGTGAAAGTCTCTGTCCTCATGGGCGCCCCCTGCTGATCGGCTTCTCTTCTGCAGCACCAGGCGAAACATGGCCACCACCACCAGGCCGCAGAGCACCGTCAGGGCGCACACGCTCAGGAAGGCCCCCACCAGCCGGCCACTGCCGGCGCACTCTGCAGGGTGGGAGAATAATTCCACAGTAAGGACGCAGGGTCATGAACTCCAAACCTCCAAACCATTTGAATTATGTCTTCAAACCTATGTCTTTCAAGGTTTTCATACATCTGTGTCTGTCAACAAGACGGAACAAAGTCCATCCTGGACTCAGTTTCCCAGCCCCGCTGACAAAACGGCACAGAAATGTGGAAATCAGTCCTATGTGACATCACAAAGAGAGCTGATACCTCTCCCAGGTTAAAAGTGAAGTGTGTCATGTTTGGAGATTTTGAAGAAGAAACAGCGACATCAAGTGGTTACATTTTAAACTGCAGCGTCTTTCACTCTCTCTCCCCCTCTTGAGCTTTCCAGTGAACTACGCTGGCCTGCACACCCAAACCTGGATTCTTCGTCCACCTACTTCTTCTTTGGTTTATTTGAGGGTGCAAGCAGTCACCCTAAATACTAAACGTGCTGTGAGGCAGCTGGATTGTTCACACCAGGCTTCCTTAGAAATATGGTGGTGCTAGAAGGCAACTAACTGCGGCAAGTCCCAGGATCTATGTAGATCCTTCTATGCAGAGGAAAAACCAAATGACTTTAATTGAACTGCGAGAACACCCTTTTATTAATGTATTGATTGATTGATTGCCTAAAAACAGAGGGCTAAATACACTGGACACCTGAAGAGTTTTCTTTCTTTTTATTTTAATGTTTTATATAATCAATAGTGCGACGTAGGGATGAAAAGTACAGTGACGTGGGAGTCACTGTGACCTCTCATCCAAAAACAACACGTGTTGATAAAAGTGAAGATTGACAGCCTCATCCATCACTGTCATTCCATCGATCCGAATGGCCCTCACAAAGAGTTTATGAGAGATTAGGAAATATTATATTATATCTGAATACATTCCCTGTGTACAGTCGACCCGCTTCTGTTAGCTAGCAGAACCAAAACCCAAAACCAAAAAAAAAAAGTGAAAATAACTCAAACCGCTCCCTGCATTCATCCTCGGCACCTGAGTAACCAATCTCACCCCCCCCCCACCCCCGCCCTCCCGCCTCACCCCCCTCACCCACCCGCAGTCTGGGCCAGCAGTGCCAGCAGCGCCGTGCAGAACCAACCCGAACGGGGCCATGTGCGGATGACGGCGCCGTCGCTCGGCACAAAGGGCCACAAAGAGGACTTTGACATTTTGTAACACGGTTACCATGGCGACCTGAGTGGGCGTGAGCAGGAAGAGAGCGTCCCGTTGGGCCGTGGAGGGCTGAGGTGGGGCGCTAGGGGTGGGGGTGGGGGGTGCCGGGGTGAGTGAAGGAGAGAGAGTGAGTGGAGAGTGAGAGGGGGGGGGGGGAGCACAATGAGGAGCGCTGTTCCAAAAAAATTGGGAGGAGGGAGGTGGCGGGGGGGGGGGCAAACTGTAGGACTCGGATCTGCTGTAGTGGTGTAACTCAGTGCTTGGGAGAGCAAGTGCACGTGTGTGTGTGTGTGTGTGTGTGTGTGTGTGTGTGTGTGTGTGTGTGTGTGCAGATGGAGAAAGTGAGCTGGGAACTGGAGGGGAAATGTGAAGAGCAGCTGTGAGGCCGACGGCAGGCCTGCTGACTCCAACACACCGGGGTGCACTTGAACGCAACAGCGGAAGAGACCCCAAATGAAGACGTGTTTGTGAGAGTCTTTCTGTGTGTGTGTGTGTGTGTGTGTGTATATGCCGACCGACCGACCGACACCCTACCTGCTCTGGTGCTGATGTGCAGCCGGCTCTCGCCCGACTGCGAGCGTGTCTGGAAGCGGTAGCGGCAGCCGGCGCTGCTGATGAACAGGCACTGGACCCACGCCTGCCCCGGCTCACCTGCCAGGACCAGACACACACAGACGGGAGGTCAAGCAGCAGATATTTAAAGCTCCGGGGGAAAAAGAAAAAAAGCCTCGCAAGTGCTTCTAAAAACAGGGTGGGGGGGGATCAATGAGGGGCCACATTAGCAGAGAGCTGATGCTGATGCACTTTGCCAATCGATCACTGTGTATTTGTGCAGCAGCGTCGTCCCGCCCGCTCCTCCCTTCAGGAGTCGAGCGCTGGACGAAGCCGCTTGTTTTGCAGAGGTTACACAACGTTTTCACTTCAGCAACAGAGTATTTGGTCATGGACCCCGTGAACTGTGAGCGTGTGAGGCCAGCAGAGGAGGGAAGTAACAAAGTAACGAGTACTTTGTTACTGTACTTAAGTAAAGTTTTCAAGCATCTGTGCTTTAGTTGAATATTGCTTTTTCTGGTCAACTTTTCTTTTTACTTTGAGTCCCGATATTGTGCATAAAGAGACTGGACTTTCTACTACACTGAAAAGTATTTAAAAGCAATTTCCGTGAAAAGTAATTGACTTGATGATTATGATAGCTGTTGCTTGAAGTCGAGCCGAGCTGTTGTGTAGTATATTCAAGAGGGAGATTATTTAAGGAATAAAAAAAATAGATTATTTTAGAATTCATTTTAGAATACCTTGTCTTTGGGTTCACGGTTCAGTCCGTTCTCAGTACAGAGAAGAGTCTCGACAAGGTGCCGCACTGCAAACGTCAATGTGTTTTTTCATTTTAGCCAGCAATGCTAATTGTTGTTGCTCTCGTTACCTGTCAGCTTCTCAGAGTACAACACCGAGGGTTGGCAGGTCCTGTTGCAGTATTCTGCCTGCAGGGGGCCGAGGCCATGAGACACGTGACAGTCCACGCAATTCCTGCAGCGGGAAGAGGAAGAAAAGGAGGTGGAGAAAGAGGAGGAAGAGGAAGAGTGACAGGGAGCTTCAGCTTGGGTTGGTTACAACAACAACATCAACAGCCAGGTGCAGACGGAGGCGGGAGGAGGTACCAGTTTGATTGACAGCTGCTCTGGCAGGCGGGGCATCTCTGACACTGGTCTCCGTGGAGCTGCGGGTCGTCGCACACACACCTGCCGCACTCGCAGCGGCCCCGCCCACTGCAGATGGAGCCGTCGGCCGATTGGCAGCCGGCGGTGGAGGCGGAGCATTCGCAGCTGTCTCCGCCCCAGCCGTCGGCGCACACACACCGGCCGGACACACACACACCTCGGCCTGGGACAAACACAGACGCACAAAGACGCACACAAATGCACAAAAACATTTGTAAGAAAAAAACAAAAATAAAAACATGGAGGAGCATTTTCTCATTTTCTCGTTCTGAAGGTGCCCCCCCAACAAAGCCCCTCCCCACTTCCCCCCAAACACCCCTATGTCGCCCCGCCCCCTCACCTGCACACAGCAGCCCCCCCTCGTAGGGACACGAGAAGTCGTCCACCTCGCAGTGTTTTCCATACACGGCGCCCAGCCTGCTCTGCTCGCACACACACCTGCCGCACTCACACACACCGCGCCCGCTGCAGTCGACCTCTGACCCCTCGGCCCGGCAGCCTCCTCCTCCGTCGTTGCCGGCGCCGCCATGCAGGCCGCTGCAGGTCGCCTGCTGCTCTTGGTGCTGGTGGTCGTAGCAGCGCTGGGCGGCGCCGCAGCTGCAGCCACACTTGGAGCGGATGCGGACCAGCGTGGACTCGTTGTAGCCGATGGGCCGGACCACCATCGTCACGTCTTCCTGGTCTCGGCCGTCGCTGAGGCAGGAGGTCAGGCCGACGGTGATGTTGAAATAGACCTGACGACGGGACAGGAAGCTCGGAGGTCAGAGCTCCATCACCCCTTCCGGCTACAGAGACATTTCAATACCAGAAGAGGATAAAACCTGAAAACTTAGGCTGCGTTCAGACTGCAGGCGAATCTGATTCAGATCAGATTCCTTCTCAAATCCTTCTCAAATCCGATCTGTTCAGACTGGACCACATTATTGAGCCATCTGACAGGTTGCTGTAGCAACGACGTCAGAACTGAGGCGTGGTCCAGCGTAGCGTGTAGTGTGTGATATACATATTCATACATACATATAATTGCGACAGCAGCACTAGTTGCCATACATGGCCTGGAGCTTGGCTTGAATGGAGCTACTGTATCTCCCCACACACTGATGAGCCAATGAGGTTCCTCCTCTGTCCAGTCACTGCTGTTTTCTACTGCTTCTGTCTGCTCCATGACATTAGAGCTCCACACCTGTTCACACCGAGACGCATCTGTCCAAATGCCATTTGAAACCACCTCCCAAAGGTGGTTTCAGTCCGTTTAGCAAAAATTTGATTTCATGTGTTTTGTGATTGTTCAGACTACAAAAGAGCCATCTGGTTTCAATCTGGATGGGCTGAAAATCAAATTTTGGCTGGCAGTCTGAACGCAGCTTAAATGTTGCAGTTCAGGTTCAGTGATCTTCTCTTTCTTGCTATCTTTCAACTGTGAGCAAGTTCCTGGTAAATTGTAGCTGCTTATTGTTGCTCAGACATCACCTCTGGAATCATATTCATCTGGTCCTCTCAGAGATGGTGTTTTCACAATCCATCCATCCCTCCCTCCATCCATCCCTCCCTCCATCCCATTTCAATACCTGCTTCTTCCTGAGCTCAGGGTGACGGGGGTCTGCTGGAGCCTATCCCTGCTAACGCCCTGGACAACTGGCCAGTTCGCAGGGCCACGTTGAGACAAAGACAAACGACCATTCGTTCCCACACACGCATCTACGGTCAATTTGAGTTTCCAATTCACCTCACTTGCATGTTTTGAAACTGCAGGAGGCAGCCAGAGAACCCGGAGAGAACCCGCGCAGACACAGTAAGAGCATGCAAACTCCTTACAAAATGGCCCTAGGCCTGGGAATCAAACCCACAACCTCTGTAAAAAAAAAATTTTTTGGGGGCAATTCCTCAGCCAGACAGCTTCCAGTACAGGCAAAGAGCTGGGAGGTGCAAGAGCAAAGAAGCAGGTGGACACAAAAAAAACTACAGAAGAAAACTACAGAAGAGGAGCAGGAAGAGGATGCAAAAATTTGCTGCTGCTGAACAGGTTTCGTCATGGATTTGCTGAAACAGTTTTATCAGGTGGATGGAAGTTTTTTTTTTTCCATATTAACAGAAAGTAGCTGAAGGTTTTTCTCAGAGGGGGGCGCTGCTGAGCCAATGTCTCGCCAAACGCGTTGGCGTTGGGCAGCGTTGGGTCGCCAAGGCTTCAGGCGCAAAGTTTCAAACCCCTGCATCCACTTTTCCCAACACTGTCCAACTGTTGCGTGGATGGGTTCTGTAAAGGAAAAGAACCCCTTGACCCCTGACCTCTGAGCAGCTGCACATCATCAGGATGCAAGCGAACAGCGTCCAGTAATTCGGAAGGGTGCGACTGTGAGTCACCAGCAAGACTGTAGATTCTCATTCTGGAGAGCAGAATTTTTAAAAAAAAAAAAAAAAAAAAAAGAAAAAAAGAAGAAGAAATGGAGGTTAATTTGACCATAAACACCAAGTCTGCCGTCGGCAGCTGTGACAGAGAGACGATTTTTTTTTTTTTCGCTCGCTGGAAGACAAATGTTGGTAGGCGGCCTGCAGAGGTTGTGAAAACAAGCAAATCTGAGAGATAAACGATTTCCCCCCACAAAAAAGTGTTGGCTGTCGCTTCTGAGATTATATTCCACACCAGTGGAGGCGCAACACCGTAAATAACATTTGGTGCAATAAAAAGAGTCGCAGCGGCGACCAGAAGACATCTGTCAGTGTCAGGCGGAGATTTTTATCGGCCTTCTGGAGAATCTCGCTGGGCCGCGCCTCCCTAATCCTCCCTGACGGATTAGTTGGGATTCTTGTGTAATGGCACAGTTTTGGTCGGCTGGCATGAGTCAGCAAGCTAGCAGAGCTGAACGGCTCAGGAGTCGCTGGGAGTCTGTTGGCGCTGAAAGAGCCTGAACCTCCTCCTCCCCCTCTTACCCTCCCTCCTTTGCCTCCGCCTTCACCTCCTCCTCCATCTCTCCCTCCTTTACCTCCCCCTTCTCCTCCCTCTCCTTTACCTTCACCTCCTCCTCCCCCTCTTCCACCTACTCCCTCTACTTCACCTCCTCTTCTCCCCCTCCTTCACCTTCACCTCCCCTTCTTACCCTCCCTCCACCTCCTCCTCCTCCCCTTGCTTCACCTTCACCTCCTTCTCCTCCTCCTCCTCCTCCACCTTCACATCCTCTTCATCCTCCTCCACCTCCTCCCCATTCTTCACTTCTTCCTCCCCCTCATCTTCCCTCCATCCACTCCCCCCTTCACCTCCTCCACCACCTTCACCTACAACTTCACCTTCATCCCCACCTTCACCTCTTCATCCTCCTCCTCCCTGCCATTGTTCACCTCCTCCCTCTCCTCCTCCTCCCCCCAGAGTCCCTTTGTGTTGAGCAAGGCAGGGATTTGGGGACAACAAGGCCGCAGTGTCACATGAAAAGGTGTTTTTTCCTCCTCCTCTTGCACACAGCCTGTAATCCGCTTTAGCTTCGGGATTATTCGCCCGATCTCGAGTTTCTCTGCGATAGCGAAGCCCAGCGCCGCCGCTCGCGACTCGTCGGGCAGCCAAGGCGAAGCTGTTTGTTTTGCGTGCTGCTCACCGTCTGGTTGTGCCGCACGCCGAGGCAGCCGTGGCCCTCGGGGGTGGAGCCCGGGGGGCACACGGGGGTCACGGAGACGCGGTACCTGCCGACGGCCTGGTCGTCCAGCGACACGGCGACCTTCACCTCGGACAGCAGCTTCTGGAGGGCGAGAGAGAGAAGCAACAACAAGGCTGAGGGTCAGGCACCTGGTGGAGGGCGAAGCTAGTTCACAGGATGACAGGGGGTAGCGGGGTGGGAGGGTGACACTCTAGTGCGGGCATGGGCAAACTACGGCCTGTGGGCCATATGCGGACCATTACGCTTTTTAATCCGGCCCACCAAACTTAAAGAATTTGTATTAATAGTAAGTCATAAAACAGCTGTACTTTTAAAACATTTTTCAGTTTTTTAAGAGTCATTTCAATAAAGAGCTAAACACCGTGGGGCTTCAAAGACACTGATTTTGTTGTAACAGTTTTGTTTATTTTCCATTGACAACTATGGTCTCGCATTTTTTTTTAAATTGAATAAAATCTAGAACGGCCGTGACGGAAGCGGGTTCAGGACTGCAGAGTGATTAATTTAAGCTGTCACATGTCCTCAGAAAGCCGTCATTGTCCTCTTTTCTTCTCCTGCTCCTGGAGAACATGGGAACCCGGAGGCGGGGCCAAGAATAGCATCTCTCCTCTTTTGTGTGTGTTTCTTTTTTTTGCGATGAGGTGGGTTTTTTTTCTCTTCTGCGGCGATGGCCGATGGCTACGATAATGCAGCCTTCTGTTGCGGCTGCTACTGCTGCTGCTGCTGCTGCTGCGTATTTCTGTGTCCGCATGTGTTTTTGTGTGTCTGCACGTTTTTTTTTATTTCTTTGCGTGGCCGTACATCCGGATCTGTGGACTCGGCAGATTCTGGGAGCAAACAATGGAGTGCTGTGCCTGAGGCGAGATTACAGAGCAGACTGCTGCCTGTCTCTCTCTCTCTCTCGCCTCTCTCTCTCTCTCTCTCTCTCTCTCTCTCTCTCTCTCTCTCTCTCTCTCTCTCTCTCGCACACACACAGGAGCTTCACCCTTCCATAACCTTGTGTTCTCATCTGTGTTTTCCTGTTTCATCCGATCCTCCGGCGAACCCACAACATCTCCACTGATCCCTTTTTGTCGCAACTTTCAACAATCAAAGTAGTTGCAAAAATATCCGAATGGCCCTCGCAGCTCCGCCTCTTCCTCGGTGCTGCCAGGCGGTTGGTCCACAGCGTCACTGCTTCCCGTGCACAAGTAATTACACAACAGAGAAACACATGTTTTCACGGCACATCGCCGCATAATTTGCCCCAACATTTCCGCACCGATAGGTGCGTGGGCTCAGGAATTCCAATCACGCTGCCGCAGCAGCAGCAGCAGCAGCAGCAGCAGCAACAGCTGTTCCTGCTGCCTCGTTCTATAACCTTTTCCTGCGTCCTTGCTCTTCTCCAGGAGGAGGAAAAATCTGCTGACACATGCATCTGCGGAATAATGATGCACTGCTCCACAAGTGTGTGTGTTTGTGTGTGTGTGTGTGTGTGTGTGTGTGTGTGTAGGGGTTGTAGGGCTGTGCACCTTGTAGGCGTCCACCACCAGGTCGATGAGGTTCGGGGCCTGGAAGAGGCCCAACTTGCCCAAGTAGGAGGCAGGCAGCAGACGGACCAATTCCTGGTTGGAGGAGGGGTTGGGGTGGAGGCGGAGGTGGGGGTGGGGGTGGGGGTGGGGGTTCAAAGAGTGACAGTTAGCTGACAGGCGTACTTCCACACGCACACGCAAGCCTTTCAGCATTGTTGTGTCATTTGTGAGCTCGCACCTCATACCAGTGGTACTGCTGCTTCTCCACGGCAAAGATGGAATAGATGTGGTTCTCCAGCAGCTTGTCAGACAACTGGCCCAGACTGGGATGGTCCTACAGAGGGCACGGAACCCAGTGACCACCAGGAGGAGGTTGTTATAAAAAACAGTGTGATCAAAAAAAGAAACCATCAAACAAACGCAACCGTGCAGGAGTTCCACAGGGCTCCGTCCTCGGCCTGTTACTGTTCTCTTCATTTACCCCCCGGCAACACTGCTGCCATCGTGTTTGGGACTCACACTCCAGGACACGCAAGACGTTTCATGGGTGCATTTCAGGAATTCTTCCTGCTGCTTTTTGTCAAGTATTCATTGATGACCAGGGGAGGTTTGGAGAGGTGAGTTGTCAAACAAGCAGTATTTTTTCCTTCTTATCATGATTATTATTCTTACGATTGAGTACTCACCGATACTAAGTACTTAACATTAGTTAAGATAACGCCACTATACATTACAGAATTACTTTGATGTTTTTTTTTCCCACAGATGTGTTATTTGAACAACTTTCCTCAGCATGGGGTGAGTACAAAAAAATTCAACAAAATTGTCATATACTGCAAACATATACAACTGGTATCGGTGTTGTGGTATCATTACGTACAGGGGTACGAGTAGAGTACGCAACTACAGTATCGGAACTGGTACCCATTACTGGTATCGTTATCGGTGCATCCCTAATTATCGTTATTACTTGTGTTAGTCCAGCTCCTCACCATCCTGGTGCTCCCCGTGTAGACGTTGTTCTCCAGGTGACAGCGGCCGTCGTGCGGCACCACGATCCCGGCCAGCCGGCTGTCCAGCGCCAGGTGAGACGGCTGGTCGGTCATCAGCAGCAGCAGACGCTTGGCCTCCGGTCGCCAACCCACCGCGTCCTTCAGCAGAAAGACAGAAGAATCGTCATTACCCTTATACCACAAGGGGGCGACGGTCAACGTTGTGGTTCCCATATCTCGCACATCTGGTCAGAAGCTGCGGGTGACTTGGTTGCTCATCACATCAACTTTTCCCCACGGTGAGCAGCTCTTCCTTCAACTTAGCCTCCACACAACGCCTGACCCCCCAGCTTGATTAAATAGACCAGAGATTCACCCAACAGTCACCCCCCCCCCCACCCCCTTCATGATGTCAGCGCCACGTCACTGAGTGTGTGTGCGGAGTGGCTGTGTGTGTGTGTGTGTGTGTGTGTGTGTGTGTGTGTGTGCGTGTGTTTATTTTAGGAAACGAAGTCAGCCAACCAAAAAAAAAGACATAATGGAGAGTCTATTTCAGGAGCGGCAGCGACCACCGCGGTGTTTCCCCGCAGGGCCGCTTACTCAGCGACCCCCCCCACGCCCCCCACCCCCCCCGGTCCCTCCTCCTCCCCCGCAGTCATAGAATAAGCAACTCTGTGTGTGTGTGTGTTGGTGGGGGGGAGGGGGTGGGGGAGTGTGTGTCTGCCATAGTCTGGCGCTGGTGTCACTACTTAGCGGGATTCCAGAGGTAATATCCATCCTGATTGCACCCCCACCCCTCGCCCCCGACAAGAAGGGCCTCTTTTAGCCGAGGCTTCACCCCCCCCCCCCCGCCCCCACACTCTCCCTCGCTCGCCTGGTTCCAGGACGGATCGCACAAAGAAAACACAGAAACAAAAACCACAGCAATAACAACAACAACAACAACAACAACAAAAGATCCCTGGCACAAAGGGGAGAGGAGACCCTCCGCTGGCCCCCACCTGGCAGACGGCAGCCTGCAGCATGGCGTCCAGCCCCCCCTCAGGCGTGTCCATGTTCCCGGAGATGCGCTGGCGCTTGATGACCCGCGTGAAGTCGCTCATGTTGGCCGTCATGCTCAGGACGTGGTGGAAGCCGTGGGCCGGCCTGCAGCGGATCTCGTAGTCACTGTGTGAGGGGGGGGGGTCACAGAGACACGGTAAGGCGAGTTGCCAGAGAGTTCCCAGAGAGTTCCCAGGAGTTTCTGTCATGAGACATTATTTTTTGTTCATCGGAACTGATGAATGTCTGCATGAGTCACTCAAAATGTTTTCCCCCAAAAACCACCTAAAAAACGAATGTTTAACTCCTGAAAGTTGAAGAATTCCAAATATAATCAACATCGCACTCGCATTAGCGTGCAGTCTATTGTTCAGCTACGAAAAATTTGCATCCAACTAACTGGAAGAAAGAAAATGAAAAAAATGTTGTTTGAGCTTGATGAGCTTTTGTGGCTGCACAGTTTGAAAGTTGAGTGTCTTTACAAGTACAAGTTCAGTTAAAAGGTAAGTAGTCACAAGTTGGCGTCTGACAAACAGGAATTTGTTTCTATTTGGGGGAAATGGGAGGTGTATTATGTCGTGTTTCTTTGGAATCTTTTTGTTGCAACCCGGCTGAGCTTTTGATATCATGATGACGATGAAGACGACTACACATACTTCTTTGCGTGACCTATCATAGTTTGAGTACTTTTAAACAACAAAGTACTCTGGAAACAATGAAGGGATGGCAAGAGGTCAAAGGTCGCCCGGTGGTCTCCTCTCCTACCTGCAGGGGTTGTTGATCTTGGACGGATGCACGTTGATGTAGGGCGAGACGGGCTTGTCCACGAAGGAGCCGAAGCCCAGCCACAGGTCGGAGGAGTGCTCCAGCATCCGCAGGGACAGGGCCACGCCCACCGTCTTCAGCTGCGGCCACAGAGACCAACCCGTTGACGAGGGAAGCGACGGAACAAAACGGCTGCAGGTAACAGGTCACAGCGGCCCCTACCTGATCCAGGTTCTCCTGCATGGACGCAGACACGTCCACCAGGTAGTAGAGGTCCACGGGGTAACGCTCCAGCTGCCGGACCTCCACCAGCACGCTGGCCTCGGCACCTGCACGCACAGAATAAGGCACTCGGGTCACAGGGGAAACAGAACCCAGAACCTCTGTGGAGTGGGAGTGACCCCGCCCACTACCTACCGGGCCTTAGGGAGACGCTGACGTCCCGCGGCGACACCTGCGTGCTGCCCACGGCGGCCTCGACCTCCACCTTGACCTCCGCTTGCTCGATGAACTCGGCCTCACAGCCCCTCCGACGCAGCGTCATCGGCAGGCCACAGCGCCGACTGGGTGCCGTCCCATCCAGGAAGTCCTGAAGGTAGGACGCAGACACACATACACAATGAGAGAAAAGCTGTTTGTTCTGTCAGAAGGTTTGCAACAAGAAGCTGTTGGAGGGGGAGGTTGTAGGATCTTCTAGGATGTTGCAAGATATTCTATGATGTTGTATGTTCTAGAATTTTATAGGGTGTTGTAGGATCTTCTATGATGCCATAAAATCCAAGATCTTCTAGGATGTTGTAGGGTCTTCTAGGATCCTCTAAGATGTAGGATCTTATAGGATTTTGTAGGATGCTGTCAGATCTTCTCAGATCTTCTAGGATGTTGTTGGATGTTGTAAAATCTAAACTCTTCTAGGATGCTGGGGGTTGTTGTAAGTTCTAAAATCTTCTAGGATGCTGTAAAATCTAAGATCTTCGAGGATGTTGTAGGGTCTTCTAGGATCCTCGAAGATTTTGTAGGATGCTGTCACTCATTGCGGCTTGACATTTGATGTTTCTGACATTTAAAGGGCATTGCACTGATTCATAAAGCATCTACAGAAGTGTGGCGAGAGTCTGGATCAAGATCAAAAGGGGGGAACTTTCAGATCAACAAAAACAAAGATCAGAAGTAGATTTTTCTCATCAATTACAGGCGCAGTGAAGCTCCTCCCTCTTGCTGGAATTTGTGGTAACAACAAGCATCGTGATGCAGCTTTGAGGATTAGCAGGTATTTCAGGGTCAGTTTGCGCAACGACAACAACAGCAGCAACAATTAACACGTTGTGCGCCCTTTTGTCGAGTGTCGCAGGCCCGCTCGCCTTGAGTCTCTTGCGGCGTCACATGACCGCGAGAAAAAGTCCAAGTATGCTCGCCACCGCTCAGCCGGGCCTTATATTTATGGTCGTCTCTGCGGCTTCGCTTCGCTTGTGGACGACCAGAAATTCCTGCAGCCACTTCCTTTTCCATTCCTCCTCGTCCTCCTCGTCCTCCTCGTCCTCCACTTCTTCTTCCACTTCATCCTCCTGCTTCTTCTTCTCCTCCTCCTCTTCTTCTTCCCTTCCTCCACCTCCTTCCTCTGTTTATTTCGAAGATGCAAATGTGTTTATTTACAAGCGCTCAACCTTCTCCGTTTCCTTTGGCTAACCCGAGCGCGGTGGCGTGACCGTGTGCGTGGGAGTTGGGGGAGGGTGGAGGGTGTGGGGGGGTATAGGCATTTGAATGCTTCCGCACGCCACTCACTTTCCCCCCTCCCTCCGCCCCTCCCCCTTTGCCTTCATTGTGCCCATAAAGCTTCATGGTTCACGTGGTGGGAAAGCACCTGAGGTCTGTAAAAAACACACACGTGCTGATTGTCTGGTCTGGCTCGAGTTGTGCCCTGGTGTGTGTGTGTGTGTGGGGGTGTGTGTGTGTGGGGGTGTGTGTGTGGGTGGGTGGCGCAGGGAGCCTTTACGGCCTCTTCTCAAGCCCAGCTCGGGACACCCGCTTTTTTACGAGACGGGCGCTGACACCCAGAAGGGGAAAGACAGACGGGCAGCATGCAGATGAAAGGCAGCGGCGTGCGTGTGTGTGTGTGTGTGCGTGTGTGTGTGTGAGGGTCCAGACTAAACACACCGACAGGAAGCGGCTCCGTCTTGACTCTCGGCTGCCACATGAGCCACAGAGCCCTCGCCTAGACGCACAGGTCAAAGGGCAGGCCTGTACACACACACACACACACACACACACACACACACACACACACACACACACACACACACACACACACACACTCTTCCCCCCTTGCGCTGGCTCCCTACCTCCTTGAAGCACCAGCCACACTGCGGCCCCTGGCTCAGGCACTGAGTGCACGACGTGACTCCCTCCGACCAGCAACCGCCGCCGTCACCTGCCGAGAGTCAGAAGATGGGGAGGAAGAGGAAGATGAGGAGGAGAGACAGAGAGCGTAAGTGTGAGAGAAAGAGAGATGAGGCATAAATTGGTAGGAGGAATGTGATTAGCATATGAATGAAAGAGCGGAGGAATGTGCGTGTCAACACTCATTAGTCATGCCGACGGGCCCCTGGTGGATGTTTAGAGATGTGGTTTGCACTTTAGATGATGGAAGAACCTCTTTAGCGTCTCCCACCAGGCCATTCAGCCAGAAAAAAGAAGTGGGGTGGTTGGGGGGTCGGGGGGATGGGAGTGTGGGAACAGGTGCTGGAGGTTGGAGTTTGTCGGAGTGGCGCGTGCAAGCGAGTCATTTTTCTACTACACACACTTGCACGCATCTCGACTGAGTCAAGTGCTGCGGCGAGTCTGACACTGGGACACATCATCGCACGCAGGGGACCTTCTGCAGCTCCAGCAGAAAATTGTCAAGGTTTTGTTCTTTTGACTGAAGCGTGACAAAAGAAAAAAAAAACAAAAAAACACCTGGATTGAATTACTCATCAAAGTCAATGTGTCACGCTGAAATCACTCCCCCCGCCCCACCCCCCCATTCCAGAGCCAATTTATGTCAGCAGAGAAAGGACCAGGCTGCCAGGTCCTAACAGCTCACTAACAACCTTCTCTGACCCAATTAGCTGCGCTGCCCCTCCGGCGCTCATCCTGATAGCTGAACCATTTAACTCCTGATGGCATCTGATCGCTCATCGCGCAGTGTAGGAGGATGAGGAGGAGATCAGCGGGCAGCTCCGCCGATCTTCTGCGAGACATACAGTATACAAACATTCCTAATCTCCCAAAACAGGAGGAGCCTTGAAAGGGTTTGAAAGGACAGAGCAGAGACGAGGCGGGACGGGACGAGAGCTGATGCTGCGCATCAGTGTCAAGGATGCGGGACTAATTGCGGGGATGTGGCGTGTAATTGGCCCCTGATGAGCCTCCACTCACCGGCTCCGGACGCTCCTGCGCAGACAGCGGCCACCGAGCAGCAGAGCAGCAGACGCAGAGTGACGGTGCCGCATGTGCGGAGCCAGGAAGTCATATTATCCTATCCACAGCTGGGCGGGTGATGGGGGGCGGGCGGCCGACAGGAGGCACAGTTGTCCGGGATGGGGTGTGGTGGTGGTGTGGGGTGGCTGGGTGGTCCAGAGGCCGGCGCTACTGGTGCTGAGCCGCGGGAGACCGGGCGCTGCGCGTCCGCCAGCGCACGAACAGTAGCCGGTGTAAGTGCGAGTCGCGAGGCATGTTTAGTTTTCGTCCTGCTCACCCAATCAGCCGCTAATCCCGGAGAGAGACGCGCTCACATCCCCACCCCCGCCGCTTTAAATCAGCTTACGAGCGAGCTCCCCGGCGGAACCGCGAGCCAGAGGTGAAGCAGTCGGCGGCTCGTTGCGGCGGCGGAGGGCGGCGGAGGATGCGGGGCGAGTTCCGCCATCGACTCCAAACCGGACGCAGGTGCGTCACGGCGGCGGCGGCGGCGGCTTCGCTGCTGACGGTGTGCGTGTGTGTGTGTGTGTGTGTGTGTGTGAGAGAGAGAGACGGAGGTGGATGCGGTGTGGGGTGGGGGCGGGGGGAGGGGGCTCTTCCCGGCGACGGACGGAGTCGAGTTCTGCCGCGCGAACGCGTAAAAAGAGAAGCCACGCGCGAGTCCGGAGCTCCGTGGGGGTGCGCAGCTCCACGCTGACTGAACATCCCAGTGCGAAGCCCGGCAGAGTGGCCTGAGTTTATAGTCCGTGGCACCATGGAAACGGTCGCTCGCCCTATCAGGGGAGAGAGAGGGGGAGAGACTGGAGTGTGTGGGGGAGGGACCACAGAGTGAAGGAGAATGACAGTGACTGCGGAGTCTCAAACACAGGGTTCATTCCAAGATTACGGGTCAACATTTTTGGATGAAAATTTCCATCATTAATAATTAATATCGGAGGAGTCAGCTAGTTCTCTCTCACTCTCTCACTCACTCTCTCAGTCTCTCTCTTTCTTTTGCTCCACTTAAAACACTCAGCTTAATCAAAGAAATTAGCCCTTGCTGATGTCACAAAGGGCTCGTCCTTATCCTCTCAGTGGACTCTGCAGACATGGAAGACGTTCATCCTTCACTTCTTCACTTGTTCTTCTTTTATTTTTTTCGGAGCACAATGAGTGTTGTCCCCCCTTTGTGATGTGAAAAAGGGGGCCACTGGTCCCTCCGTCTGGTTAAGGTGACAGCACAGAAAGCCAGGTGTTGGCTCCGCCCTCTGTGAAGGCCTCGGATGTTTTTGTTTTTGTTTTTATTTTCTAGTCAGTAGCTGGAGTCTCTTCCAGGAGTCCTGGCCCGTGTGTATGTGTGTATGTGCGTGCATGCGTGCGTGCCTGTCTAGTCTTCAGGTGGGCCGGGCTCCACCCCTGACCTGCAGTGACCTCCCTTGGCCGGCTGCTCTTCACCAAACACGACCGTATAGCGGGACAACGGACACAACAGTCCAGTAGCTCCTGCTCCACCAGGAGTTGTGTGTGTGTTTAGCTTGGCGCCGGGCCTGAAGTGAAGGGTGACTGTTAGTGTGCCAACATGCAGTGCAGGCACACACACACACACACAAACACACGCAGACACGGAGAGACACAGAAAAGTGTCTGGCTTATCTTTCCTGCTTGACCCGGCCTGTCACTGGCAGAGCTCTGTGTCGGGGGTACTCTGTGGGCGGAGCCAAGGAAGGCGGAGCTCCAACTCATTCACACAAATTGTGTGGATTGGGATTTTGGGAGGTCTGGGTGCCAACGCCGTCCCCGCCTGGCACGCACCCAGTGCTTTATTAGAGTGTGAAACCTCTGAGAATCCCCTCCACCCCTCCCCCCGACCAGCTCCTGGCACCAAGCGCCTCCTCTCCTCCAGTGGCCCCTCCCCCACCGACCCTTCCCCACGTCTCCTCGGGCAGCACCGGTGTAGGTACAGAATCTGTCCAGGGCTACGGTATGTGTTCGGGGTCTTACGGCAACTCTGTTAGGACAAACTACATCACGGTCCGATAGATAGATAGATAGATAGATAGATAGATAGATAGATAGATAGAAAGAATCATATTATAAATATAGATAGAACGAATGATAGATAGATAGTTTCGTTCGTTCATTCGTTCTTCTGACCGTGATGTAGTTTGTCCTAATAGAGTTGCCGTAAGACCCCGGTCACATTCCGTAGCCCTGGACAGATTCTGTACCTAGACCGGCGCTGCTCGCCATCACTGCTGTCGGCCTGACACTAAACACTACTCACCCCGACCCCTCCCTCCTCCTCCCTCCTCCCTCGCTCCCTCGTACCTCCCACCCCTGGCGCATCCCCGACACCACCACCCCGGTCCTCACCCACCTCTTCTCCCACCGCTGTGTTTGTGTTAGCAGTCGGCTGGGCTTTCCATCATGCTGGTCTGGTCTCATCACTCTCCGTGGGGCGTGCGTTCACACGCTCTCTCCCTCTGACTCAAGCGCACTCCAGAGCAACCCACCTCTCCCTCCCCTCCCTCTCCGTCCCCTCCCCTGCCCCCCCCTCCCCACTCCCTCCACACACCTGCCGACACTCTGTACAAAGCGGCGCTTCAAAGGGCGCCGTCGGGCCTGCCTCTGCCTCCCTCTGCCTCCCACATTCCTCTGGACAAGTTGAAGTGAGGATAGAGGCAATGAGGGAGTGGGGATGGGGGTCCCTTGCACTCCCACTGGGAGGGAGGAAAAATTGTTGCAAGTACAGAAAATTGGCAACAATCATGTTGTGCAGTTTTTTCTTGTTTCCCCCTCTTTGTGTGTCTGTTTTTGTGTCAGTTCTGGTAGATTTTAGAATTACCGGGTCGCCTGTGCTTGTCCTCTTTAAACAGCTAAACTAAGCATCCTCACCGGCACACTAATCTGACTTCCTGTCTTTTATCAAGATTTGACATTTACTCAAATTTCCCCGAATCAGAACCTCCGTCCCACGCTTGCTGTTATACACCCAGAGACAGAGGATTTACATAAAGGCGCACTAGGGAGGCTTATTTGTGCTCTACTTAGCTCCAGATTGGGTCCAGATAAAGGGCACACAGCACCATCGAGACTGAGGTAGAAGATTTGAAAGGCTGCAGCTTTTTTTTTTTCTTTAAAAGAAAATCAGTTTCCACCCACAGACAGACACATTTCAGTTTTGCGGCAACATCAAAGTCCAAAAATAGGCAGGAAAACCTCCATCTTCCTGTTTCAATGTGTAAAAAACTTGTTTAAGTGTTTATACAGATTGAACACGAGACATCACTGCCAGGGAAACTTAATGCAGAACTGAAATAGTTTTTTTTTAGTTTCTTTTTTTACAGGTGATTCTATGACGATTGTTGTTGCGTTTGTCAGTTTTTTTTGACAGTCACGGCAACTGTTGGATCTGTTTCAGTTGAAAAACCACTTCACTATTCCACACACCTCAACAGGAACAATCAGGTCATTGTTGTGGGGGCCACATCCCGGTTGCGGGACAACAGGAATGTCCAATGTAGTGTTAATCCATTTTCAATTCTCCTTCTCCGTGTGAGTACTGATGGAGTGTGATTCACATTGCTTGTCTGCAGAGATTCTTGAAATTGCTGAACAGCTGTCTACTTGAATGCAACGATTTAGGACATATATATATATATATATATATACACACACATACTGTATATGTATATGTATTTACTGGTAGTGGGTGTGTAATTTTCTATGGATGGAAAAATCATTTTTGAAGATTCATTAAGCTACTAACTAACCATAGAAAGACACCCCTATCATTAGCACAGCTCCTCCTGGTGGCCTGGTGGAGAACAACATAACAAATACCAGTCCATATTCAGAGAGCGCACTGGGCAGGCAACCAAATTACTATAGTCTCAAATTCAGCCAGTTAGCGGCGCTGCATGTGTCAATGATGCAATCTGTTGGAGTTCAGTTATGGGATTTATCACAAACTTCTGCCTACATTACATTTATCCACACTTGATATTGTCAATTTTTCAACGCGTGATGATACAGCACTGAGAAATTCCGTTCCGACCTCATCGCTTGCTGCGTTCACGAGCTGCAACAGAAATGACTTTGTAATACACAAAAAACTTTTTGTCACAAAAGCAGCATTTTGTAAATTTGTCCAAAGGTCCCCTTTTAATTTAACACACAAGAAAAAAAAATCCCCTTAGCAGATAATGTGAGCTATTAACCAACACCGCAACACTGTTTCAGTCTCATGATGTCACTACGGCACTTAACCCGAAGTCTCTTATCTTCCACAACACACAGAAGACAAAAACATCGCTGAACTATCACCGCATCTACACATTTCCGACATTTGTTTTTCTGCAACCTGATAGGTGTGATCGGTCTTTGTGCCTTTTTTTGTCATCATTTTTCCTACCATTGATTTGGCAAAAGAGGCTGCAGTAAGGTGGGGTTTTACAGCATCACAGAGCAGCGAACCCGGGGATTTTCTTCAAGAGCCCTGGTGAACACAACAGGATTTTCAGCATGTTTAAAAAAAAAAAAACCACACACACAAAACACGCCACACACAGCTGCTGCTGTAGCATTAATGTGTCTGTCGGGAGATAAACGTGCATCTGGTCCTCGTGAATAATGCATATGTTGATGGTGTTGGTGCTAGACAGGACACAGTCAGTGCAGAAGAAGAAGATGAAGAAGAAGAAAAGGTGAAGTTAATGGAGAAAATGCAGCCAGGAAGCTCCATGATAAACCATTCTGGGAAAGCGAAGGAAGTGTCTGTTGTGCGACACAAAGGTCGAGCGCTCCCGCTGTAAACAGCAGCCTTTTCATCCGGCCTTCAATTTTTCAACGCCTCGCGCACAGCCTGCCCAAGTTTTTTCATGCTCGCATGATGAAATAAACAGTCACTCCTGCAGCGACCGCCACAAAGAAGAAGAAGAAGAAGAAGAAGCAGAATGATAACAAAACCGTTTCCCTGCGGCAGCAGCGCCGCCTTTTTTATTTATTTATTTTTTCTGCCGCCACGCAAAATGTCACAGACAGTTTGATGCCGTCGTAAAGAAGAAGAAAGAACGACAGAGGAAAAAAAGCAACAAAAAAAACAAAAGTCCCCCACCTTCACATACCACTGGTATTGTTTTCACAAGTGCTCTTCCCCATTGAGACCACATTACCCATAAAGCCTGTTGCTTACGGTTGCAAAAACATCAAACAGACTTCCTCCTCAACTACACCCCCCACCCCACCCCTCTGAAGCTTCTTGATATCTCAGAGGGTGCACGTAAAAAAACAAAAAACCCAAAAAACTCCAAATTTGTTCCACAGCACTTCTATTGTGACTCGCTGCATTTTTTTTTTGTTTTTAAATGAGAGTTTTTACGATGCAAAGTGTTTCCTCTGTCTTCTGTTTTTTTTAATGTTGTTTTTTTTTACGGTGGTTTGATTTGAACTTCAGAGGACATCTGTTTGCTGCCTCACGGACGCGACCCAGGAAAGCCCGCGGTTTGGGGACGGTGTCACTGCTGACTTCTGACCAGAGGGGCGGTCTGGCGGTCGGCGCTGCTTTCGCCCCTGCAGACGCAAGCAGACCACCGGCATGACGGTCGACGCACTAACAGACGACCACAGCGCTCACAAAACAAAATGTGCCAGCAAAACCCTTCCGGAGGAGCCTCCGCTGCTTCAGGACTCGATAAAAAAAATGCCTCATTTTCTTGGTTCAAGAAAGGGGTTTGTAGGTTAGAGCGGAACAAGGGTTAAAATAGCTGGAGAAGTTGACCGAATGGAGTTGTTGCTGCCGCTGAGATCCACATCTGAGGCCATCTTTCTCAGCAAGACGGTGTTTCTCGAACCCCGTCCATCTTCTGGATCACTCTTTATACGGACAGAGTCACCTCCCAAAAAACGTTGGACTGAAACCGCTGCAGTACTTATGCCTGGCCTCATGTGGCGCTGCAAGGTTACTGCCTTGGAACCTGGTGAAGAAGACCACCAGCGTGCTCATTAGCTTGCATGGCCAGGCTATGACATCACTGTTTAAAAAAACAGAAACAAAACAATGACAACAACACCTAGTGATTGCGTTTAGATGAAACCTCACCGACTTTTCAAAAGTTTCCTCTCTGGAACCTGCTTTAAAAAAATGTTTAGTTTCAAGCTCTGAAAACGATCAATCAATCAATCAACTTTAATTTGCGCAGCCCTAAATCACATCCTATGGTGTGTAAAGTCCTTTGTACAATCAGAGGAAAAACCAACTGGGCCCAGAGAGCAAGCAAGGTGCGACAGTGGCCAGGAAAAACTCCCCTGTGGGAAGAAACCGCAAGCAGATCCAGACTCCAGAGGGCCGTCAGCTTATGACCTGCTAGCTGCTTATGACCTGGTGTGAAACCTGGCTGATTTTGGTCCAAAGGCTCCAGAGGGTTTGATTCTGAATTATTATCCTGATGTGTGACTTTGTTTGGGCGGCAATCCACCAATTTCAAAAGGGGAGGAGCTCTTTCCAGAAGTAGCTGAATGGTCATTGGATGATTCTTTTGTCTGTCTCATCCATCATGGAGCCAATCAGATTTCTTCACGACCGACAAAGACACTGTCGTAATGTGTAATGTCGAGAAGCTTCCTGTTGGTGGGCGAGTTAGCATCAGCGGTGTTGGGTGGAGCTTAACAACAGACTCAGCTCTGGCTCTTCGTTCACTAGCCGCGAAGAGCTTCCTGTTCCTGTCACACCGACCCCGTGGCTCCGCCCCCTCTGCTTCTCTTCAGGAAAACGTGTGCTGAAGCACATACTTTTGTAAATCGGTGCTTTGTGATGTCACAGAGCGTATTACCCACTATAACTCTACCTGGTTCGTGGCCACACCCCCTGGCCAGGTGTTGGCTCCGCCCTCTATGACCACCTCGCTTTGTTATTTTTGTTGGTGCTGTTTTTTCTTCTTCCACATATGTGGAAGGCCTGAAAAACATCAGTTTTATCAGGAAGCTGTAAGCAGAGAGCTAAATATGGAGATGTAGTTTTTTTTTAATGTTTTTTTTTAATGGATACTAAATATCGTGAGGCTGCCCGGTGAGAAATACGGCTTTGAAAAATGCTTAGAAGACACGCGGGGTGTTCACAGTAAAAACACATGCGCGCGCACACATGCGCACACGCACACACAGGGCTTGCTGCCAGCACAGGCGCCGCCTTGCACAGGGCACAATGAGCTGTTGTGTCAGGTAAAAGTGAAAATGAGAGCAGCCTCTTCCCCTCAACGTGCCCTTTCACTGCTCACCGGGAATTCTGGGAGAGTCCCGGACTCTCCTTTGCTCGTCAGCCCGACGGCCGTGTGGGCGCAACTGTGTAATTCCACCGAGGCCGAAGATGGGCAGCGGCCCGGCAGCCTGGCTGTGAGACAGGCGGAGGAGGTCAGCGGGGTCAAGGACTCTCAGCCGCTGCACTGGCTATTCAAGGGAAATAACACAGTGCGGACAGCGGGGTTGCAGAAATGCAGAGGAGCGGTGATAATACCATCGGCTGGCTGGGTTTGTGGTCCAGGCCCTGAAAACTCTCTCTCTCTCTCTCTCTCTCTCTCTCTCTCTCTCACACACACACACACCCCTCCCGGCTCACTACTCCAATTCTCCACCCAGGTTATATTTCCCTGACGTGGCTCTGCGGTGAATGATGGTGATGATGATGATGATGATGTGGAGCTTCCAGGTGAAGGACGCCGCCACCGCCGAGGACTCCGGAGTCACGTCCGGCTGCTTTATCACAGGTCGGTTGCACTTCTAGGAGATAATTACACATCGGGCCTCTGTGATTTCGGTTCATTATGGTATTCTGGGTAGAAAAAGAAAACATTCTGACGGAAAGAAAAAATCCCAACAAAATTCACATCCTGTTCAGTTTCAGTTGCAGTCACACCATTTAAAGGTCCAGTGTGTGAAATATAGCTTGATTTATGAATTTTATATAGGTATAAGGTTAACTTACATCCCATAAATACATGAATAAAAGTGTATACCCACAGTACAATAAAAGTAATTTGGTTTTTTCTACCCTTAGAACAGTTCTTCTGTTCATGTATATAAGAATACACATATAGAAAAAACGCATTTCGTATTCAGGGTGAACGCTGGTGTCCTAAAGTAAACCAACAAAGTTGAGGGTGGACAAGGTATCCAGGTTTGTGGTCGCAGGCCACTGTAGTTCATCGGCAAGCTTGGGAGAGGAAAAGGTACAGAGACCCTACAGGGACTTAAGTGACTATAAAATGTAACCACTTGATGTCACTGTTTCTTCTTAAAAATCTCAAAATATTGCACACTAGACCTTTAAAGAGGCCTAAAGTGGGATAAAAAAAAACCTGGATAGATCCTTCTCTGGCGCTCACACTCTTCGCTGCTTTCTTTCTCCTCAAATATTCTTTTTGCGCTCGCCTCCCGCCGAGCCCACCTATGATATTTTTTCTTGTTTGTTACTGGAATGGGATGCGGCATAATTCCCATGGCGGCAGTGGCCGCGGCAGCAGACGGCGAGGACAGTCGGGCCTGTGAACAACAGCCTCAGTGTTGTGAACGGCAGACTGATCAGCTGCAGGCTCCTCTTTCATCATGTGTTCCTAAACATCTTTTATCTGCCCAGTTGGCCAGTGGCGTCAATCTCTGGGCTCGCTTGCTTTTTTTTTTTTTACATCATGTGGATGAATTTTTTTTGTTTGGAAACTTCTGGCATTCTGGAGTCTCTCTCTCTGTCTCTTTCTTTCTCTCTGTCTCTCTCTCTTTCTTTCTCGCCTTTTCAAAACCCCCAGATTCAAATGTCTAATATATGAGTGTAGGAACAAATTGAAAAGCCCCATTTTCAGATTTATCTGGACTTTCCACGTTTTCTCCACCCGGTCAGAGGGTGGCGCTGACACCTGGCTGAGGTTGGCATGGAAACAATCAACCCCACCCTGGCCACCCTGGGGGCATCACAAAGGGTTAGTGTTGTGTATTTCTTTTGAACAGTGGATGTTTGACTTCTCATGAAACGCACAGCCAGAGAGGAATCCACGCTTGTGAAGTGAAGGCCTTCGTGTGGCCATTTGCGGTACTGCAGCAAAAACTAAACAAAAACAAAAACGGGGGCGGGAAGAGCGAAGGGTAATCATTGGTCCAAAATGTGAAGTTAAACCGTGACCGTTTTACGGTTTCACGGAAACTGCGTGTGCGGCAGCAGCAGGTGGTCAGGTGAATAAACAATGGGGCTGGAGGAGGAGGAGGAGGAGGGACGCGAGCCCTGAAGTGAAACAGAAAGCGGAGTCGGGGATGGAGGGAGAGGGGAAGGGAGGTAGGGAGAGGGGACGGGAGGTAGGGAGAGGGGAGGGAGGGAGAAGAGAGAGGAGGGACCTCGCTAACCGGTTGCTGCGAGCGGGAGTCGCGGTGAAAACGGAGCCTCGGAGGCCTTGTTGTTATGCGCCGGAGGGAGGGAGGGAGGAGTTAGTGAGCTCATGTGTGTGTGTTGACACAGTCCAGCTCTCTTCTGCTGCCTCTTTGTGGAAAACAACCAGCACGCAGCTGCAGTTGGTGGACTTTGGACGGCGTCTTTCGGGCAGCCCGGGGAGTTTCCTTCCGGGTGAAGCAGCCCAGAGGCGGCTGCTGCTGCTGCTGCTGCTGCTGCGATCAGGGCTCAGGTAGGAGAAAAGAGTTCGGACAACTAATAATGAACCACCTCACCGCCCCCAGCTTTTCACCTTCCGCATTTGGATGTTCTTATCGTACATCCATGGACGTAACGCACCCACCGGAAATGACCTCCCATGCTGCCTCCACACTGCGCTGATTTCACCGAGTTCTCACTGAGTTCTGCCGACAGATTTTCGAACCACTACCACGACCTGCCCCCCTCCTCCTCCTGGAAGAACCCCTTTGGTTCTTTTCAAACCTTGTAATCTTCTCAGCAGTTTTAACTTCTCTTTAGCTCTCCTTCCGCCGTAGAGTTGAGTCTGAGTTGCTGTGTAACAGCGCCCTCTGGTGGAACCATGGTTAAATCAGAAGTCTCACACACCGAGTTATCTGCAAAAAAAATAAATACTCGCAACACATTTGGAAAGCCTTTTTACATAGTAAACACGACGCTCACACACTTTATACATACATGCATACATACAGGTGAATGCAAATATACGTGTATATTTGTTAATGTATTCCTATATATATGTAAGTGTGTGTATACATACACAGTCTCTGAATCAGAATCTGTGAATTATGTGTGTCTTTAAAGTGGTTCTCTCTCTCTCTCTCTCTCTCTCTCTCTCTCTCTCTCTCTCTCTCTCTCTCTCTCTGGATGTGTGTGTGTGCGCGCGCGCGCATAGATGAGGTGGGAATAAACTGCGGGTGGGCCAGCTGGGCCACCCGCGTCTGTTTGCTTTAGGGCGTGAAAAGGCTCATACACACTGAACGCGTTTTTGACGCGGTCCGACGCGCGGTATGGCGCAAGTAGGCGCAAGCAGGGGCAGACCTGGCGTCAACGCCCTGTGACGACACCTTGGCGCGGCCAATAGGAGAGCAGCCGGTTCTGGGGGAAAATAAAGTGCCCAGATGCAGAGCACGGCACCAGTGTTTACATGTGTGTTAAAACTTCTCTACATCGAACTGTGTCTCACAATTTAGGAACATAAGGTTGTTGCTTTTTCATATATATTAGGGTCGGATCATTATCGCGATGATTCGCATTTTATTTTATACTCAAGACAACACGGAACGTACATTGCACGAGTAGAGTTTCCGGCAAAATGGATAGCAACGCACTGAGTAGCAAGCGGGAGGACGAGAGCGCTGTTGTGTGCAAACGGTGGCACAACGAGTTTTCGTTCCACCGCAGTTATTCAAGCCCCGGAACCACCTCAATGCAAAACACGTAGCAGCTAGTACGAGCACCGGAGCTAACAAGAACGTCAGAGCGCCGAAACCGAGCAGAGTCGCCAACCAGATGCATATTTTTTAAGCTAGTCTTGAGTCCCAGAGCTCAGCGTCATTTCAGATTTTACACTCGGGACACTGCGAGAGACAAGTTTTTCCTCCACTTTTCTCACTCCTGCTCTCTGCTGGCGCTCTGCGTCTGGCCACTTTTTCGGAGCCGACTGCTCTCCTATTGGCCGCGCCAAGATGTCGTCACAGCGCGTTGACGCTCGATTTAAAACATTTTTAAATCGAGCGTCAAGGCGTCAAGGCGTCAAACGCCACCCTTGCGCGACGCTCTGCTCTCAGCGCGGCGTTGCGCTCTTGCGCCGACGTCGCACATACACAATGAATGGCTGCGCTGACGCCCCCCTGCGCTTGACGCGTTCAGTGTGTATGAGCCTAAAGGCGTGTGGCTGTTGGAGCTGGAGAGCCTCGACTTCCTGGTGGTTTGACGACGATGACGCCGCCGCCCGGTGGACAAACAAGTCAGGAGTCACGTGAACTCGAGAGGCAGCCAGGAGATGAGATTGCAGCCTAACAGCAGCGGCGGTGCACGAGTGCAACGAGATAAGAACGAGCGCTGTGCTGTATCATATATGTTTATGACTGCATATGCATTCATTGACACTGTTGACCCGACCTCGGTCTCCTCCGAGGACGGCAATTGGAACAATCGGGCTGCATACGTAGATAAATTCACATTAAAAGTTCCAAGACTCTAGAGTTGAAAAGCCGCTGGTGCCCCATCCGGGTGTGCGCGGTCTGAGCACACAGTGAACTGCTTTGATCGCAGAAAAAGAATCCTTGGTTCGACTGTGACGTCAACTCAAACGCATGATTCTCTCTCTCTCTCTCTCCAGTTGGCAGCTCTGAGGTACTGTAGCTGTCAGGTTGTTGGTGGACTCAAATGCACGACAACCACTGATGCAGTTTAAGATGTTTATTGAAGCGGGGAGGTCGGGCAGTCCAGGGTCGAGAACCAGTGCAAGCGGTGGGAGAGGCAGGCGGGATCGGCGTCGGGGACGGGCGGAGGTCGGTAACGGCGAAAGGATCCAGACGGGGCAGACGAGGGACACGTTTAACAGCGCCACGTGTCGGTGTGACATACGCATTACATCGTTTTCACCCACCGTTCCGTTTCCATCTGCCAGCGTGTGGACGCAACTTTTTTCGACCCCGGTGGGGGGGACGGCAACGTCCCCGTGTGGACAGGGCCGTAGTCAGAGCCGAGCAGGGTCGTTACTGGGGAATCGGTCTGAGGACGAGGCGGAGGCAGGGTCGAAGACGGGCTGTTGTCAACCGGGGAACGAAGGAGCACAACAAGGAGAAAGATTGTCTGTTTTGCAATGCAAAACAGACAATCTGGCAACCGGGGAACATGGGAGACTGGTTCATAAAGGCAGTGCAGATCACAGGCGCAGAATGTTAGCTTGGACACCGTGACAGTAGCCATTACCCTCTGTTACTCTTTCTGCTCTGTAACAGAAAATATTCTGGAATTTTTTTTTAAGGACTAAATTGGAAATATTGCTCTCTTGATTTTTTTTAAAAAGTAAGAAAAAAACTTCAATTTTACTTCACTTAAGACTTCTTCTAGTGACTGCTGTTTTTTTGTTGTTTGTTGTTGTTGCTGCTCGGCGTCTTTAGCTAATTTGCTGGCTGAATGTTTTTTGATTTCAGCCTGTGAGTGAGTGCACAGCCAGGAACGATGCTGGAATGTCTTTTTTTGTTTTTGTTTTTTGAGTGAAGCTCCTTGGTGCAGATTCCAATACGTTGCATTAAACATTTTAACGTCAGGCGTGTGATATTTGGGGATTTTGAGAAGAAACAGCGACCAAGTGGTTACATTTTAGACTGCAGCGCTCTTTCGCTCACCCTCCCTCCGTCAAGCTTGCCAGTAAACTACAGTGGGCTGTGCACGCAAACGTAGATACCTCGTCCACCTTCTTTTTCGTTGGTTTATTTGAAGACACGAGCAGTCATCCTAAATACAAAGTGAGCTGGATCGTCCACACCAGGGCCTCTTAAAAATATGGCAGTGCAAGATGGCAGCTAAATGTTCTATGTATTTTCTTATCCATCCATCCATTTTCAGTACTAGCGCGTACACGCTTGAAATGACCAGTAACGAAAAGTCTTTTCTTTCATTCTCATGGCTATTGACATTGCAGTGTCTCACTGAAGGCATCAAAACTACTTATGAACACACGTTTAATTATTAAAAGTGTAAAATAACTCAGGTTTTATATTTCAAGTCTTCAAAATAGCCACCTTTCATAAAAAGCATATTTAGAGTTCACGTTTTTCTTTGCTGTATAATTACATATATCTTGCTCATATATCCTGGTCTATCTGCAGTGTAGAAAGTTGTAAAGATTAAAAAAAAAAAAAAAAATTGTATGAGAAGGTGTGTCCAACCCTTTGACTGGTAGTGTATATATACACATATGAGAAAAACCTGAATCACTTTTACTGTACTGTGAGTTTACACTTTTATTAATTTATTTATCGGCAGTATATTAAGATTTTGCCAAAGTAAAAATCATAAATCAGGCCAAATTCACGCACTGAACCTTGAACATAGATATACATACAAACAAACGCATTTCATAATACATGAAGGCCAAGCTTGATCCTCAGCGTTGAGAATATGTATTACAATGGGAATCAAACTGTTTTTGAAGTGAGTCATTGACGCTGTTGTTTTGTGTTTGTTTTTTTTGCAGCTTCGCGTCACAATTCCACTCGCCATGTGTCGGGTTTTAAGAGCGACTGCGATGGCCGCCCCCCCTCTGGCCGGAGTCTTGGTGCTGTTCCTAATGTACCACAAGTCGGCCCCACCCCTGCCGTGCTACCCGGTGCCGGCCGCTCATCAGCGAGACAAGCCGGCCTCCACGTTGCCGACGCCGACCCTGGGCCCTCCGCGGACCGACGTGCCGCTGCTGGTGGTGTGGTCCTGGCCGGAGGGCCGGCGCTTCCACCTGCGGGACTGCGAGACGCTCTTCGCCGTGGACGGCTGCCGGCTCAGCGACAACCGCTCGCTGTACCAGCAGGCCGCCGCCGTGCTGCTCTACCACGGGGCCATCGGCGCCGACCTGGCCGACCTGCCCGACCTGCCCGCCGCTGCCCAGCGGCCCCGCTCCCAGAGCTGGATCTGGTTCAACGCCGACCCCCCCGCCGCCACGGCCAGGATTGCCGGCCTGGAGGGCCTCTTCAACCTGACGCTGGGCTACAGGGCCGACGTCGACATCAGCGCGCGGCCGGGGGTCACCCTGCGGAGGAGAAGCGACCCGAACTTTGTGCCGCCCGAGAAGACGCGGCTGCTCTGCCGGATCGTGGACGGCGACGGCGGTGGTGGGGGTGAGCGTGCGGCCGCCTACCAGCGGGAGCTGTCGCGCCACGTGGCCGTGGAGACCTTCGCCAGCTCGTCGGAGGCCGTCGCCGGCGAGAACTACTTCCGCACGGTGGGCGCCTGCAAGTTCTACCTCTCCTTCGAGGCCTCGGCCCCCGGGGACCACATCACCGAGGCCTTCAGCGGGCCCCTCTCGGCCGGCGCCGTGCCCGTCGTGCTGGGCCCGCCGCGGAGAAGCTACGAGAGAATCGCCCCGCCCGCCTCCTTCATCCACGTGGACGACTTCCACGACGCGGCCGCACTGGCCCGCTTCCTCCTCGGACTGGACCGGGACCGCCACGCCTACATGCAATTCTTTGAGTGGCGCCGCGTCCACACCATCAGGAGGCACCCGACCGCCGACAGGCACAAGTTTGCGCACGCCATCTGCCAGGCCTGCCGCCACGTGGGCATTAGGAGGGAGTACAGGGTGGTGCCCGACCTCTACAAGTGGTTCTTCGGGGTGTAGGGCCACCATGGTGCCCGTGATGATGAAATCAAAAGGAATCAAAAACTTTTTGCACTGAGAAAACTCAAATTCTACCCCATCACCACCCAAACAAAGTGGATGTCTGTCATTTTTTAATTGTGTGTCAACCAATTTTCTTTTTGTTTTTGCCAAAGATAGATTTAGACTTTCCCAGCTATCACTGCTGACAGGAAGAGTTCCTGACCTTGCCAAAAAAAAAGGCCTACAATATATAGAGGGATTCCTCGCACTGCCAAAGCTCTTGCACTCAGACAGTTTCAAACATTTGGTAATTTTTTGGACCTTTAATAAAAGATTTGTGCTTCATGTTTTTTTTTTCCCCATTTCTTTTTGTCGCTTCCCACGTCAACCACTGCTCTCTGGGAGCTCCGCCTCGCACGTCGCTCACAAACCAGCCAGATGATTTGAAAGAGCCGTAGCGTTCTGTGTGAACGCCTAAACTAGACGTGACACTTACACTTTATATCCGGGTCAATATTTGCACAGAGGAGAAACAAAGGAGCCCCGTGTGTGCTGACCTTTTTTAATTGCAGGCTATGTATTTATTCTCTCAAACCAACTCAATGGGCCGCAGCTCAGATTTCTTTTTTTATTACTACTATAATCATTTTTGATTATGATCCAATGGGGAAAATATTTTTTGTGTGTGTGAAATGGTGTGACATGCTGCAATATGGCTATGTGTTTCAAAAACTCTCTTTTTTTTTGGCTATGATTTACTGTGAAATGCAATCAGCAAACATGAGCATGAAAAAAGCATTTCCACAGAAACAAATCTGCAAAAGCTTAAAACTCATTGGTTATAGATGGGGGGGGGGAGGAGAATAAAAAGCAACCACTTTCCAACATTTGCAACAGGGTTCAGCCTCAAATACCTCTTCAGGTAGAAAATCTTCACTAGGATATAGGACATAATAATATTTGAATGATTTTTAAGATAAGATATTCCTTTATTTATCCCTCAATGGGGACATTTTTATTTGCATTCTTGTCCTGATTTTTTTTTTTTTTTAAACACACAAGTTGAAGAATCAATTTCCTTAGTTTGTGACTCCTAAAGAGACAGTAATTTATACTCAAATCAAATCTGAATCGAAAGAGCTTAGGAGTTTCAAACCTCCTCCTCCCTGGCGAAGAAGGCACAGCAGCGCCTGCACTTCTTGCGGAGGATGAGCAGAGCCTCCCTCCCTCCTCCCATCCTGACGACCCTCTACAGAGGGACCATCGAGAGCCTGCTGACTAACTGCATCCCTGTCTGGTGTGGTAGCTGCAAAGCTGCGGACTGGAAGCCTCTGCAGAGGGTGGTGAGGACAGCGGAGAAGATCATCAGGACCCCGCTCCCCGCCATCAAAGACATTGCAGATAGCCAATGCCGATCCAAAGCCAACCGGATCCTGTCCGACCCCACCCACCCCAGCCATGGGGTGCAGAAGGTTCTGCAGCGGATTCACAAATAATTAATTCCCACTGGCCTTCAGACTGTTAAACGCCAGTTAACTCCCTACCTTCCTGTTGCAACTGATGACACTAACAGCAACACTAGAGCCCTTCGGCACATTTATACAACATTTTTTCTCTGACCATACAGTCCACAGTCGCCATTATACTGTTTACATTGTCTATATTTGTCCATACTATACAGCCTACATACCCCACCACCTGGTCATTGTTTAATCTGTTTATACTGTTAATATTCCACCACCTCGTCGCTGTTTATACTGTCTTTACTATTTATATTTTACTCTATTTTTATTACACCAACATTCTACCTCCAGATATCTCACATTTTCATATTTTTATATTTATCTCAGTTTGTACATAGATTGTAAGATACATTACTAACAATTACCCAACGACATTTCGTTGTGGAAGGAATCGCTGACGTTTCTTTATCCCAATGGCAATATAGAAAGTCCAAAGTCTAAATCCACTCAGCAGTTAATTTAAGGGTGTGTTTCTAAACAAATAGAGCCAGCTGATAGAAGTTGAACCTATAACGTAATAAAATAATAAAATAAACCAGGTGGCCACGCCCACACCAAAAGCTATTGAACAAGAAAGCGCCGAGTCAGGAAGTCCAGCAGCAGTTCACATTTTGTTCCGTTTAGTTTACAGCATAAGTGTCTTCTTCCTCCCCGCTTCTGTGCGTCGGTGGCTCCAACACTGAGCATAGGCCGTTGTGTTCACCTGTGCGCAACGAAAACTCGACCGTCAATAGTGGAGGCACCGCACTTCATCAGAAGGTGAGAATAGCATATTTTCTTATTATTACCATTGCTCCGTAATTTTCAGTGTAGCTTTGACCCTGTGTTTTATTTAATGATCTTGTTGCGAATGGGAAAAAACACCGAGTGGCTTATGGTTCTGAACTGGCCTAGTCTCAGGACCCACATTTCTTTCCTTATCATGAAATCGTGACCCAAATCTATTCCACAAAAACAAAAAAATAGTGCAACGATAATATATATATATATATATATATATATATATATATATATATATATATATATATATATATATATATATATATATATATATATATATATATATATATATATATATATATATATATATATATATATATATATATATATATATATATATATATATATATATATATATATATATATATATATATATATATATATGTATATATATATATATATATATATATATATATATATATATATATATATATATATATATATATATATATATATATATATATATATATATATATATATATATATATATATATATATATATATATATATATATATATATATATATATATATATATATATATACATATATATATATATATATATATATATATATATATATATATATATATATATATATATATATATATATATATATATATATATATATATATATATATATATATATATATATATATATATATATATATATATATATATATATACATTTGTGCTCATAAGTTTACATACCCTAGCAGAATTTATGATTTCTTGGCCATTTTTCAGAGAATATGAATGACAACACATAAACTTTTCTTTCACTCATTGTTAGTGCTTGGGTGAAGCCATTTATTATCAATCAACCGTGTTTACTATTTTTAAATCGTAATGACAACAGAAATTACACAAATGACCCTGATCAAAAGTTTACATACCCCAGTTTTTAATACCGTGTATTGCCCCCTTTAACATCAATGACAGCTTGGAGTCTTTTGTGGTAGTTGTGGATGAGGCTCTTTATTTTCTCTGATGGTAAAGTTGCCCATTCTTCTTGGCAAAAGGCCTCCAGTTCCTGTAAATTCTTGGGCTGTCTTGTGTGAACTGCACGCTTGAGATCTCCCCAGAGTGGCAAGCCACTCCAGAACCTTCACTTTATTCTGCTGCAGCCAATGACAGGTTGACTTGGCTTTGTGTTTTGGATCATTATCATGTTGGAATATCCACGTACACCCCATGCACAGCTTCCGGGCTGATGAGTGCAAATTTTCCTCTAGTATTTTTTGATAACCTGCTGCATTCATCTTGCCATCAATTTTAACCAAGTTTCCCGTGCCTTTGTAGCTCACACATCCCCAAAACATCAGCGATCCACCTCCATGTTTTACAGTAGGAATGGTGTACCTTTCATCATAGGCCTTGTTGACTCCTTTCCAAATGTTTATCGTTGTGGCCAAAAAGCTAAATTTTGGTCTCCTCACTCCAAATGATTTTGTTACAGAAGTTTTGAGGCTTGTCTCTGTGCTGTTTGGCATATTGTAAGTGGGATTTTTTGTGGCCTTATTGTGCATCTTGAAACATCCACACCACTTTTTTTTCAGAGAGTCCTGTATTTCAGCTGAAGTAATCTGTGGGTTTTTCTTTGCACCTCGAACAATTTTCCTGGCCGTTGTGGCGGAAATTTTTTGTTGGTCGATCTGATTGTTGTTTTGTTTCAACAGAATCTCTCACTTTCCACTTCTTAATTAGAGTTTGAACGCTGCTGATTGGCATTCTCAGTTCCTTGGATATCTTCTTATATCCCTTTCCTGTTTTATACAGTTCAATGACCTTTTCCCGTAGATCTTTTGACAATTCTTTTGCTTTCCCCATGACTCAGAGTCCAGAGATGTCAGTGCAAGGGTCTGTCATGAGCCCAGAAACTCATTGAACCCTTGGACACACACTGATTACAAGCAGACAGATCACAGGTGTGGATGGTTACATTTAGTAGCCAATCAAAACCATTTGTGTCAACTTAAGTGCATGTTATCAGGCCAAAATCTCAAAGGTATGTAAACTTTTGATCGGGGTCATTTGTGTAATTTCTGTTGTCATTATGATTTGATGGTGAATGGCTTCACCTGAGCACTAACCATGAGTGAAAGAAAGGTTTTTGTGTTGTCATTCATATTCTCTTAAAAATGGCCAAGTCATAAATCATGAATTCTGCTAAGGTATGTAAACTTATGAGCACAGTTGGTGTTTTGGATCGTTCCAGAACGCGTCTGAGATTTATTCACTCACACATATCACATCCACGGTCACATAAACACAATACTTTGCCGTTCCTGATACTATTTAGCTCAGTTCCACATACTCCTCTAGTCAGTTCTCTCACATTCACATTCAATTCCATCTCTACAGTTCACAAACAAATACACATGCTTTCATGCTTTACAATAAATGAACATTTTCTGTATACACAGACCCTTTAAGCAGTATAAAACAGTTTATTATATATTTTTACCATATATTATCCACCGTGTTTCATGCACCTATACATGTAATGGATACGCACTTCTCTTCGTATAAAATCTCGGACTAATAAAGTGCTTGTGTTTAGTGTGACCCTAGAGTAAGCTGTTAACAAAAATACAAAACAACAACAATCATGACGCTTTGAGTACGAATACTGACTCCTCCTCTGCCGAGCGTAACTGCTGCTCCGCCGGACACAAAATGGCGACCTCGCGGTGAAACTTGTCGCGGTTACCTTAAACATAAATGAAGTCTTGAACATAAATTAAATTCTCCAAAACACTTTCGGTAATACACAACTACCCGTAACATGTGGCATTATGGTGTTTTATCTTTTTACTGATCTGTATAAAGCAGGTTAAATGGAGAAGCAAGAGACACAGTTGGTACTTCTGGGGAAACGGGGAAGGCACCGCCCCCTTTACCTGTCCCCAGCGCAACTCGCCCCAACACAGAAGTTCCCCCCTCTCATACTTTACACATAAATGCCACCCAAACACTCGAATAATTTGTATAAAATTATAAACAAACAAATTAATGAAAATAAACAAAATAATTTAACATATTCCCAGTGTTTAAACACTAACTGTGGTTGACCCATTTTTGGGAGTACCACATTTACATACAGTGCCGTGAAAAGTATTTGCCCCCTTCCTGATTTCTGTGTTCTTTGCATATTTATCACACACAAAGGTTTCAGTTCATCAAACCAATTTTACACACAGAGACAACCCAAGGAAATATAAAATGCATTTTTTAAATGATGATTTAATTTGCCAAAGGGGGCAAAAAATGACAAACCTATCTGGCTCTATGTGAAAAAGTAATTGCCCCCCTTTGTTAAATCACAAAGTAACTGTGACCCCTAGCCGTGAGTTTCTAATGTTTATATTTGTGAGCGCACTTCTTTTACACCTGGGTGTGTGTGTCACTGTGGGGTGTAGCCACAACGCTATTTAATGACATTCACCTGTGCGCCTCGGATGGCTTGGTGTGGTGGGGTCGTCGGAGGTCATTGTGATAAAGAATAAAGTAACTAAAAAAGAACCTCGAAGCAAGACTGGAATTATTTTTGCATGCGCGTCAACAATTACTCCTTCGTTTAGCCCACCGCGGCTTATTTATTTATTGATCGCCTGCAAGCCGCAATACGTGCTTTTATTTTGTAAAAGTGTGTTGCTGCCTGCTGCGCAACCAGAAAAGAAAACACTTTGTTCATATTGTAGAACATTAAAATAAAAGTGCACTATACACTTCTTTTAAATTCATTATTGGATTTTGCGTAAACAATGCGATTAATCGTGATTAATCAGGGAAATCATGCGATTAATTGCGTTTAAAAATTTTAATCGTTGCCCAGCCCTAGTATATATATCTATATATATATATATATATACAGACACATATATATATGTGTATATATATGTAGATATTTGTGTGTGTATTAAAACTCTAAAGATATCACACCTTTGAAGTTTGTCCTCTAGTCTCCTGCACACGCGTGTCAGCAGAGTCAGAGGACCCAAAAAACTCACAAGACAAAATAAATTTAAAAAGAACCAATCAAACCCGTGTAAACATGCCATTTTTAAAATAACTCATATATTTATGTTTAAATAATCATTTCCATGCCCTAAGTCTTTAGACTCTCCTGGGACGTGGAGGAAGTTCGCTCTGAGATTTGGCTTATCTATTGCTTATCTATTGTGTGGCTTATCTATTCATTCACAAATGTATTTTCTTCTCATGTGGTTTTCTTTTACATATTTTTTTTCATTTTTCATTTTTTATTGATTCTATTTTCCTTCAAAGGAAAAAAATAAATTCATATTGCTGGAACATCTCTTTCAAGTTTCACATTTTACTGGTTTCTTGTCCACGTTTTTCTGTGATGAAGAAGATATTTTGATACATGCACATTCCTATTTGTTGTCCTGTCCTGACTCTTCTCTGTGCCTACAGATGAATCAGCCCGAGTCCAGAAAAACGCAGCTCTTTGCCAAGACAGCTGCTCTTGGCCTCACCTGCTGCCTCCTGGTCTTCTTGCTGTATTTTGATTCTGAAGCGCCCGGTTGTTCAACAACGACAACCGCACAAAACCACATGGAATATTTTGAAGATGTCAAGGAGGTGGAAAAGCCTGTAGTCCTGGTCTGGTTCTGGCCCCTGGGCGTGAAGTTTGACTTCAGAGACTGTGTGAAATATTTCCAAATTGACAGCTGTGTCCTTACTGACGACAGATCTCTTTACCACAAATCACAAGGAGTCATCTTCTTCCATAAGAACATCGGCTGGGATCTGAAAAACATGCCGCAGGATCCGCGTCCGCCTTTCCAAAAGTGGATCTGGTTCAACGTGGAATCGCCCACAAACACGGCGAGGAAACCGGGCCTGGAGAAGATGTTCAACTTGACCCTGAACTACAGGAGAGATGCAGACATCACGGTGAGGAATGAAATCTCCATCAGAGACACGGAGGAGGAGAACTTTATCCTGCCCAAAAAAGACAAATTTGTCTGCTGGATCGTCAGCAACAACGCCTACGCAACCGGAACTGGTACCAGAGACAAATATTACCGTGAACTGTCCAAACATCTTGAAATCACACTGTTTGGCCAAGCGTATCGAAGAACCAGGCTGAGCTACAATGACTATTACCCCACCTTGGCCAGCTGCAAGTTCTACCTGGCCTTCGAGAACTCCATCCACAAAGACTACGTGACCGAGAAGATCAATGGGCCGCTGTCATCGGGGACGGTTCCTGTAGTCCTGGGTCCGCCCAGGGAGAACTACGAGGAGCTCTACCCCTCCGACTCCTTCATCCACATCAACGACTTCCCTGACGCCAAGTCGCTGGCCGACCACCTGAAGTACCTGGACAAGAACCACGAGGCCTACATGCGCTACTTTGAGTGGAGGAAGCACTACGTGGCCTATCCTCACCTCTTGACTCTTCACAACGAGTTCACTCAGCCAATCTGCTACGCCTGCGACCACATAGCCAAAGACTCCTACTACAATGAAATTGATGACCTCTATAAGTGGTATCACTGAGTCCAGGGCACAGAAGAGCAACTGTGATGATCCTTAAACCTGAAGGACTTGGTCTTGTTATTATTTCAATTATTATAATTTTTCTATTGTAATTATTGTCACTATTATTGTTTAATCAAAGCTCAGCCATCATCATTGAACCAGGGCTCCAGGACTGGTCACAACAATTCTTCCTGATTCTTTCCCACTAAACATCATCAGCCCATATCAGAGTATCACCTCAGTCTGATTTATCACACAGATGGTTGTTTGCCTGGCTGGAGTTGCAGATGTTAACTTCCCTTTGGTTCCTGTAACTGCTGCTGTTGCGATGTCTTCCGTTCAGCTTACACCTTACAGTCCTGTTACATTGCAACAAGCCATTTTCAGATGAATGATTTGTTTGAAGTCAGAAAAAAAAATACAGTAAGGATTAAATTATTTTATTTAATGTGTTTTGTTTTGTTTTTTTTAAAAAGTGATTATATCATTATTTAATAGGGGTGTGAATCTTTCACTCACAAAACGATCCGATTCAAATCTCGATTCACAAGCTACAATCCAATTCAGGGGCGATTCATGAAAAGTAGTTAATAATTTGGTATGATTCGATCCGATTCAGTTCAGTGCGATTCAATACAAATGGACAATTTAACCCCAAGTGCTTATTTTTACTTTACCGATCTTTACCGATCCAGGGCTCCATCAACCGATGCACTCGGATCTCATACGTTACAGACCGATAACCGATTCATTCATTCATTCATTCATTCATCTTCTATACCCGCTTATTCCAATTCAGGGTCACGGGGGTCTGCTGGAGCCTATCCCAGCTGTCTTAGGGCGAAGGCAGGGTGACACCCTGGACAAGTCGCCAGTGATAACCGATTCAAATCGGTTTATCTTTACACCACTATTATTTAACCATGTCAGGTGATTTGACACATCTGCAGCCAAGTGGATGGTGGTGGAACTGCAATCTTATTACAACGCTAGGTGGCCTTCAAACTTTCAGTCGCTGCTAATTCTACAATTAAAAAAAACAGATAGACAAAAAAGTCAATAATGACTAACTATTCACTTGTCTATTATGGTGCAGGATTTCATCTGAAATACTCATAAAGAGGTTTTTTCACGCACCAAGTGGGAGACATACGTAGATACAGGTCTCAGGACTTGACAACATTCCACAGCCATCATCCTGCTTCAACTAATTCTAATCGGGGAGTTTTCAGGCTGGACCTACTCGACCTGCCAGCGCGAAGACACGGAGAACAGACACGGAGAGCTGCCGAGAAGGGCAGTGGAAGGGATCAGCGACACGAAAATTAGTCCGATTCAAGGTCTAGCAAAGTACTGAGAATGAGTTCATGGTGAGTCTTTGTACCTGCCTTTGACTTTGATTTACAGATTCGTTTTAACCATTAGTCCAACTAAAATCACAGTCAGAGGTTAAAGTATTCTTTAATTAATTAACTGATTTTTTTTTTTTTTTTAATGAATGTGGGTTTCACAGACTGACTGACGACGTCTGTTCCTCCCAGCTCCTCAAAACAGGGTGGCAGAGTTCACATTGAGACAACAACACATTGTCCTTCTAAAAACAAGCTGATCAGGTTTCGCCATGCTCTCTTTGTACCACAAGCTGAAACAGTTTTGAACCTGGTTGCAGATAGTGCTGCTAGCCAATGTTTCCTTAACAAGACTGGTTTTACTGGTCCACCCATGTAGCTTCAGCGTCAGACCCTTGAAACCCTGCGACTGCCTTCGCTGCCAGTCGGCGTAGGACTGTGTCGGCATGACCCCTGCAGAAAGTCCTCACAATCAGTTAAAAAGGTAAAGACAGTGCCTTTCTTTATAAATTCATAACTTTTTTGTATTAAAAGGTTAATTTGTGAGATTCTCTCATAGAGGTTTGTAAGAAAATTATTATGGGGGAACACTTGTTGTCTATGGATTATTATTTTAAAAAAGTGTAAATAAATGCAGCTTTTATACAGTTTCTGGAGAATTAATCTGATATGCACCATACTGTGTGATGTTGTGGTGGTTCCTAAAGACTTCTCTGCATCCACAGATGAACCATCCCGAGTCCAGAAAAACGCAGCTCTTTGCCAAGACAGCTGCTCTTGGCCTCACCTGCTGCCTCCTGGTCTTCTTGCTGTATTTTGATCCTGAAGCGCCCGGTTGTCCAACAACGACAACCGCACAAAACCACATGGAATATTTTGAAGATGTCAAGGAGGTGGAAAAGCCTGTAGTCCTGGTCTGGTTCTGGCCCCTGGGCGTGAAGTTTGACTTCAGAGACTGTGTGAAATATTTCCAAATTGACAGCTGTGTCCTTACTGACGACAGATCCCTTTACCACAAATCACAAGGAGTCATCTTCTTCCATAAGAACATCGGCTGGGATCTGAAAAACATGCCGCAGGATCCACGTCCGCCTTTCCAAAAGTGGATCTGGTTCAACGTGGAATCGCCCACAAACACGGCGAGGAAACCGGGCCTGGAGAAGATGTTCAACTTGACCCTGAACTACAGGAGAGATGCAGACATCACGGTGAGGAATGAAGTCTCCATCAGAGACACGGAGGAGGAGAACTTTATCCTGCCCAAAAAAGACAAATTTGTCTGCTGGATCGTCAGCAACAACGCCTACGCAACCGGAACTGGTACCAGAGACAAATATTACCGTGAACTGTCCAAACATCTTGAAATCACACTGTTTGGCCAAGCGTATCGAAGAACCAGGCTGAGCTACGAGGACTATTACCCCACCATGGCCAGCTGCAAGTTCTACCTGGCCTTCGAGAACTCCATCCACAAAGACTACGTGACCGAGAAGATCAATGGGCCGCTGTCATCGGGGACGGTTCCTGTAGTCCTGGGTCCACCCAGGGAGAACTACGAGGAGCTCTACCCCTCCGACTCCTTCATCCACATCAACGACTTCCCTGACGCCAAGTCGCTGGCCGACCACCTGAAGTACCTGGACAAGAACCACGAGGCCTACATGCGCTACTTTGAGTGGAGGAAGCACTACGTGGCCTATCCTCACCTCTTGACTCTTCACAACGAGTTCACTCAGCCAATCTGCTACGCCTGCGACCACATAGCCAAAGACTCCTACTACAATGAAATTGATGACCTCTATAAGTGGTATTACTGAGCCGAGATCAATGTTCCCTCTAATTTTTCATGTGTCTGGGCATACACACAAGCTCCTTGAGCACACTGAGGACCACTGTGAGCAACATCAGATGTGCACGCTGTGGCCACACACCAGTATAAAAGCTGTTCAAAACCTTGGATCATAGCAAGTTACATGGCTTATTAAAAGAATCAAATTACAGCAGCAATTTTCATTAGTTTACTTTTAATATAAGTGATTTGGCCCATACGTGTGCTGTAGCTTGTGATACAGTGGAAATTCCTGTAAGTCTTTGTCTGTAAAATATCTAATTACTCAGTTTTTTATTAGCATTTCTACTACCCATCAGGGTTTCCTCTAGGATTGTTTGAAACTGTGGGGGAGGGCTTCAGCGTCGTCATCGGCGCCATATTTAACAATATTGTAACGTTCTTGAAATGTGTTCAGCATGTGTTACTGTTATTGGGATCTGTGTTAAGGTCCCTTTAAGGAGGTGCGGGGGGGGTTCCTGGGAAAAGGGGCGGGCACACGGGTTGGAGGGAGTTCTAGAAGAAGTTGAGTGGGGACATGTCTTGTCTCCGGTTCCGATTGTTGGGTTAACCAAGTGAAGACCGCATTCGAGGCTGTTCGGAGCTACAATAAAGCCAGCTGTCAAACCCGCAACAACGCCTGGTTCTTGATGAACTCTACAACGTCACAATATGTTAAATTATTATTTAAAAAAAAAAAGTAAATTACTTATCAAACACACCTAACAATTCAAGTACCAATGAATGAGCAGTAGCATGCATGTGATAACATAGATTGAAAAATAAGCCGAAGTGATACCTCTCTCTGAATAGACAAGCTAAGCCAATGTGCTGCTGTTAGCCAGTGAAAATAGAGCGGAGTGGCACCTCTTTGCTTTGTTACGAAATCTATGGCAGCGCGCTGCTGCAACCTGAAAACGTTCTCTGCCTTTTGGACTCATACATCGTGCAGCTGGAAGAAGAAAAAAAAAAAAACAAATCATCATTCCGAAGGCGTAGCGGTGCGCCGCCTAATAAAAGGTCTAATATTAGATATTAATTAACACGTTTCTGTTTAATTTTATTTTATGCGCTACATAGATTTTCTTGTGCGCTGAGAATGTGCAAGTAGTGCGCGATTGCGCAAGCGCGCAGTTTAGAGGGAACATTGGCCGAGATAGTGATACAACTGGAACCTGACAAAAGTCTCATCTTTGGCTTGTTTGTTAGGACATCTGGAATTGGAACATAAAGCGGGCCAAACATTAACAGCAGGTTAGTGATTGAGGTTTATGAAGGACTGCAACACATTATTGTTTAAACTGTTTTTATGGTTAAATGGTTGAATCACTTTGTTTTGTTGAGATTAAAAACGAAATAAAATAAAAGCAACGGTTACACTGTCACAGAATCTGCTGAATAACTGATGCCTTCTTTTCATTGGAAAATTGGACAACAGGGTGACAAGATCATTTTGTGAGAGTGTTCATGTCACTCTAAATAGGTTACTTTTCATCCACAATAGACCACAGGATAATTAGTGGTTTTTATACCCTTCTTTTAAATAAACAGCAGAATCAAAAATATTGAGTTAAATCAGATCTAACATCCCCGTGACTCTGAGCCCAGGAAGAAGCGGGAATGGAAGATGAATGGATGAATAGATCTAACATTTCCAGGGCAATTCAATGAAAAGCAGGGAGACTCCAATAAATGGGATCAGCTTCCTGAATAGACCAGAAATGTATTCAAAAACATGCTTAAAACACTCAAAGGTATTGAAAGGTGTTTAAAAATAGATGTTAAAACATGCAGGTGTTTAAAAAAGCACATATGTAATGCCCACTAATGTGTGCTCACATTTGTGAGTCTATTTTTATTTGAATATGCACCTTTAGTTTTAGTTTGTAACTTTATTTTGTTCTGAAAGAAATCTAAAATCACACATTACACATCACACTATAGTCTCACACAATAGGTTTCACATGTTGGTGTAGTCGCGGTTCTCCAGCCAGTAGGAGGCACTGTGAGGCTGTGGTTTACCTGCCGTCCCAAGCTGATCATGTTAATAGCTGCATGACCCAGTGAAGGGAAAGCTGCGTCTCCAGTGTCAGCCTTTTCTCTTTGTCTTTTCAGGTACAAAATAATCTCACAACTCAGTGAAAGTTATTCAATAAGCTTGTAAATGTTCCGAAATAACCTAGGTTAAGGCACTGTTTAGTTAAAATGAACGGTTTAAGTGTTTTTGGGTTTTTTTTAATGCTTACCCGTCCACGTGGTGGCACACTTGGATGCTAGTGGCGGTCAGAAATTAATGTTAGCATGTCCACATTTATTTAATGTGGGGATGTGTCGAGACTAGTTACATGTTTCTGTGAAGCAGAAGTCAAATACAACTCAAATATAAATACGTATGACATTTACAGTTTAAACATGTTATCAAGCCCTTGTGGAACATACAGAGTAATGACAATAACAGTAGGGGAGACTCACTATCCCACACTTTGAAAACCCCTGGTCTGAAACAACATCTATGGCACTGTTAAAACCCCCTATTTAGTGTAAAATTGGAAGCAGGACTCCTCACACCTGGAGTCCTGTTTCCCAATTTAGCAAGAAATATTTAAAAAGTCAATGGCGTCCTTGAGGTAGAAATGCAGATGAAATAATTAGAATAAAAAAGCCATTGATTAAACAGCACTAAAAGAAGAGGGGGGGTTGGCTCACTCAGTCCTTGTGGCCCCTACTAGAGTCTGCCCGATGCCTCAGCCACAAGCTCAACCAACTACCGGTGAGAGTGGGAATCTGCCTGAGTTTCGCGCTGAAGAGACGTCAAACCCACGAGTCACGTTGAGCTGGAAGGCAGTAGCAAAATTCATGCAGCAAAAAACCCACGCGTTCGTCTCGTCAAGCTCTACGTCGCGTACGCTCTAATTTATTTGATTCGACAAGCAAGAGGTGACATATTTCAAGTTGTTTAATATCGCCCAAAAATGTACTCTTCGTTTTTGAACTGAATATGAATATATCGCAGGCAATTGCACTTTGTTTTCTGATGTCTCCAATTTTACAATTTTACGCACTGAAAAAAGTATAAGACAATAAACAATGTTTACCAGCCTCTAAGTCATTGTGTTAATTCTTCATATTTATGGATATAGTTAGAACGTTGGATCGGCTTTGAGTATGAAAGATCCACAATGCAGAACACTGACTCCATAACGTTCTTTTTTTTTTTTTTTTTTTTTTTTTCTCAACTGGCAGGCAGAACATGATCAAAGGCTATTCAAACATTCATTCATTCATTCATTTATCTTCTATACCCGCTTATTCCTATTCAGGGTCACGGGGGTCTGCTGGAGCCTATCCCAGCTGTCTTAGGGCGAAGGCAGGGTACACCCTGGACAAGTCGCCAGTTCATCGCAGGCTATTCAAACATCACAGTCATAAGTGCTGGCTTATGATTGGACAACGCCCCATAACAACAGACATAACTGCAGCTCAGCCCTCAGTACTCTCTCCCTTTTCCAAATGCCGTGAGGTAAGGCATTCCCAATTCTCCTTACTGCAACTAAGGAAATATGCATGTAAGGTTAATTTGTATAGACATGTGAATCTTTGTGTACATGTTGACTCGGGCTTTCCTACCGTCAAAATGCTGCTTTGATCATGTTCTGCCTGTAGACAGGGTATTCATGTGTCACAATTTGGACATTCTGTTCCCCCACTTTAAGTCTTTACTATCCAGCCCATTTCATGTAGACGCAGAAATGACCGGGTTCGTAGCATTTGTTTCCAGGGTTGCAAAAAGCGGAGCTCATTCAAACACCCACGTTATTGTCTCGTCAAAGTGAAAAATCTGCATGATCTAGAATGTTTATTTTGACATTGCTTATTAAAAACCAGGATATTTCGTGTCCTGGGAGAACTTAGAAATTTTCCGTGACAGGTGGCAACACTATTTCAGAGTCTACGTATCGCTTGACTTTAGCCATTTTGGGGGACAGGGGTAGGCTAGCTGAAAATTGCCGCTGTTAATGATGAGTGAACGCACAGTCAGGGATTATGTTCCCAGACTCGCATTGCATTGCATTGTGGTACTTACAGTGTTATGGTGTTGCATGCAATATACCGGCGGGCCAACTGTAATACTAATTAAATATATCATCACGCGGGAAAGAGATCATTCATTCATGTGGTCCTTAAGTTTGACATATGGGATCTAGAGTGTTTGAATGTTCACGTTTGTCCCAACACACCCTGTGAAAATGATCACCTTTGAAACCAGATGCACAAGGTGAGCAACAACATCCTAAGAATGTGGACAGCAAACTATGGGATGTAATCCAGTAATCAAGTCATTATCCGTGCAAGTTCGATGCTGTAGCGAAGGAAGCGAAACTTGGCCAGGTTGAGGTGACCACGTCTCATCTGTCCAACAAACAACAAATTTGAGACCTTGTCGATGCATTGTTGAAATCTACACGTGTGACTTGGGAATTAAAGACATGAGTTAATAACTTTGTACTGCCAATTTTGTACTTCCAGTGCCGATTTTTCCTACAACCGGTTTTTCCGGATGCCTCAAAGATGTAATGCACAACTTTGACTGATCGTATTTTGTGTTTGGCACTAGACTTTGTTGGATGAACAGCACAGACAATGGCTCCCTTCAGCAAGGTAAGAACTGCATTATTTTTCAGTTTTTCTTTTCAAAAATGCATGACCGCAGAGTTTGTTTTTAAAAAAGTTTACTCGTCAGTTTATGTTTTTTCCCAAGAGCCATGTCAAATATTTTCTTAGGTTGGCTATCACTGTCTAGTCTGTAAAGGAGATTTGGGTTGTTGTTGTGGACAACACTTACAAGTTTTGTGGAACCCTGATTTTGTTTCTTTTGGGTCCTACAGATGATTTCAACATTTTCTTGGAAAACTGTGTATACCAATGCAGCAACTGCTGGCTTCATTTGCTGTCTTCTTGCTTCTCTTGTGTACATTCTGTGCACATCTCTTGCCTACGCTCCAACCGAACAACCTAACACTGAATATTTTGAGGAACTCAATGCAGAAAGGCCACTAGTCCTGCTCTGGTTCTGGCCCCTCGGCATGAAGTTTGACCTCAGAGACTGTGTGAAATATTTCCAAATTGACAGCTGCGTCCTGACCGACAACAGAACCCTTTATAAGAAATCACAAGGAGTCATCTTCTTCCATAAGAACATCGGCTGGGATCTGAAAAACATGCCACAGGATCCGCGTCCGCCTTTCCAGAAGTGGATCTGGTTCCACGTGGAATCGCCCACAACACAGCAAGGAAACCGGGGCTGGAGAAGATGTTCAACTTGACCCTGAGCTACAGGAGAGATGCAGACATCACGGTGAGGAATGAAGTCTCCATCAGAGACACGGAGGAGAAGAACTTTGTCTTGCCCAAAAAAGACAAATTCGTCTGCTGGATCGTCAGCCACAACTTCCTCTCAACCGGTCAAGGAGCAAGACACGAATACTACCGTCGACTTGTCGAGCATATTGATGTCGATTTAATCAGCCTGCAGTACATGAAAGGCAACTTGATCCATGAGGACTATTACAACTCATTGGCCAGCTGCAAGTTCTACCTGGCATTTGAGAACTCCATCCACAAGGACTACATCACTGAAAAGATCAACGGGCCGCTGTCGTCAGGGACCGTTCCCGTAGTTCTGGGTCCGCCCAGGGAGAACTATGAGCAGTTCTATCCTGCCGACTCTTTCATCCACGTGGAGGATTTCCCTGATGCTGTGTCCCTGGCCGAATACCTGATCCACCTGGGTAAAAACAACACAGCGTACATGCGCTATTTTGATTGGCGGAGGCACTACGTGGCCACTCGGCAGCTTCTGACGGCCGCCAGTGAATTCACAGCGGCAATCTGCCACGCCTGCGACTACATCGGCAGAAACCGATATTATAATGAAATTGACGACCTTTCCAAATGGTACAACTCGTGAAAGGTTTGTTCACGCAGGTAACATAAAAATGTTTGGGCCTTAAAATGGCAGTTTGTAAAACTTGTAATACCTACTGTGGTTGTGTTGTCAGCGCCATCAACTCAGTCAGTCAGGTTGAAAGAGATCATTATTCTTGTGTCTGGGATTTTGGGATGTTGCGTTTTTGTTGCCTGTTATAATATTTTAACTTTTCAACTTTACCAGTGGCTCAGCAGGCCACTGGGGAACCTTCTTCAATGCTTTGTTTTGTTTTGTAGCCTCAATCTGATAAACAGCTCAGAGAAAGTGGTTGGAAAAGGGAAGGCGAAACTTGGATGACAATGCACCAAAAACATTTGTCTCTTGACTCCTCCTCCTTGTCTTCGCAATCCAGCAGCCATGTAAGGTTAAAGTTTTGAGAAAGGCTTTGTCAAAGTGAAGAAGCTCAGAAATTAATTTTTTTTTTTTTAAAATTGAAAGTTTAATGATTGTCAATGTAGGCAGCTAAATTAATACAAAATGTTTGGAACATAATTTTCTGAGGGCCTCCTCAGATCTGACCACTCCTTGGGCAAATTAAAATGTTTCAGAATGTCAGAAAGGTGTCAAATTGTTCCTTTGATCACCAGATGCTACAACAAAAAAGAGAAAATCTGAGGAAAACCTTTAACCAGAAATGAAAAGGAAAACTTTTATTTTCCTATTGTTGAATCTAAATATTGATCTTAATCTGTTCATGATTTTGCATTTGTATTACCATACAGACTTGTGAAGGGTCAAATTTAAGGTGTGATTACTTTTATTTTGTCAAGATCTCTTTACACAATCACCTGTCACACCAGTTTAACTGGAGGCTCAGACTCCAGCAGGTTTCGCATGTTCACAGTCGATGGATTCATTCATCCTGACTTGTGTTCACTTCTGATCACATGTGTTACAAGATAATAAATGAAGGAATGAATGAAAGGGAAACTGTAAGATTAAGTTTATTTGGTCATATGTGCACATGTACAATCAGATACACAAAGAGACACACAATGTTAGATGGAAAAGAGTAGGCTGAAGCTGAAGCTTCTGCTCACATTTAAGTTGCATTTGTAATTCTACACATTTATCATGTGTTTTATATTAAAAGACAAAATGAGGATAAAAATAAAAACCTTTTTTTTTTTTTTTTTTAAATAATTTTATTTCAATAACCTCTTGTGGCACTGTCTGTAGTACATACATGGGCCAGTAGAGGGAAACATTTTAATTTGGAAGATTCAAAACAGCTCAACTTACGGAAATGTTTCATTCTCAGTTTTAATCCCATACCACTGTTCAACATATATGTATTATTATATGTATACATACATTTTAGCTGATGTCACTCTCTCCCCTGTAGTGATTATTTTTTCCCCTCGTACGTCGTACCTTTCTTTTCCTTCTAAGAATGTTCGGAATGACAATGAGGTAAGCAATGTGAGCCGGTGCAACACGTTTTTCCGGGATGGTGTTGTCCCGTGCGATCCTTTAAGTCTTCCTCTCACCGTCTGTCCGCTGTCGTTCATCCAGTTGGAAGGTAAGAAGTGAATCTATTTCGAAATGTTTCGACCTGCTCCGTGTGCCTCGTTAGAAATCCCACTGCGACACACAGTGCTGTGCGTGTCATGAGTTTCCGCCTTTGATTTATTTGTATTATTATTTTTTTCCCCCGCCACGAACACCCATACTTGACTGCTAACAAGCCCCCGGACAGACGTGGCCTCTGATCCCCTTAACTGTCCGACGCCGCCACGAATCGGCGTGGCATGGATTTTCCGTGGCAGCTCCTCTGGGCTCTATTTGCTGCTCGGTGCCGCCGGGACAATAGACCGCAATTATCAGCGACACAAAGCCCACAGCTCTTTTATTTTACACATCTATGAAAAGTTGGGGAATTGATTTGATCGGCCCTTAATATGTTTTCTTTCTTAGCTGCAGCATTTTTTTTTTTTTTATTGTCTTGCCGAATTTATGAATGTAGTGAGGCACAAAGTTCTTTAGAAAAGCACTGTTGAAGACACTGTGATCTTATAACATAAGTTTTTCCAAACCACACTTATGGATGTATATGGATTTATTTATTTATGTTTATTTATTTATTCATGGCCAACCGGCAGTACCCTCACAGGGAGTTCATTATTTCACTGTTATGCAAATCTTAAGGACACATCTGAGTTTTCTGTCTATGCCTGTATCTCTGTCTGTGTTTATGTTCTGACATGTCTCCCTAATAACCATTCATATGTCAATTCAGATTAAGTTGCAGGGACTCCTTACAGTTTGCCTTCGTACATTTCCTGGAACCTAGCCAGCAAATGTTTTTGTCGTTGCATTGATGGAAAGGCCAAAGTGACCGGTTTTTCTAGTTCCTCTACATAAAAGGCAGACCCACGCACCAAACCCAGCGGGGTGTCACCCCCGCCGGCAAGCTGCACCCCCTCCGCTTTCACCGCTGCGTGTCTGCTGACGTCATCGCGCTGAGATCGCACGATGAAGTGCTACAGAGTTCAAGAGTCCGGCGGTGGCCAGTGTTCTTAGTGTTAGTTGTTGGTCACTTGTGGCTGTAGTGGAACGATGACGTCGTTCACGCCGTGCAGCCATTGTTTCGGCGTCTGGTCCATTGTGTGCGCGAGCAGCGGGCGAAACAGCCAGAGGACAATGAACAATTATCGAGCGCTGATGGAACGTGATCGAAAACTTTTGCATCAGTACTTGATATACGCCGCGATTTAGCGCACGTTACGCTCAACGTCACCCCGTGCGGCAGGGTTAAAAAAGGTGGTGTCCCGGGTTTCCAGATTCCACCGTAAGCCGATTTTTGTCGCGCGATAGCGCGGCTCGATGAGCAGATTCCACCGCCACCAAATGCCGATTATTTAAAAAACAAAAAACAAAAAAAAAACAGGTTTTTTGGGCAGTGGAATTGGGGCTTTTAAGAGGTTTACCATCTGATTAAAACAATGTACAACTGTCATGGTCATTCATACAAACAGACAGCAGTTACAGGATGTCAAAAACAGTGATGTGGGGAATTGTGCACAATCTGACATTTATTCTTGCTGTGTTGATGTATAGTCTTAATGTTTGTGACTTTGTAATGATTTGATTCTTTTCTCACAGATGGGTTTGATGAATTCCAGGAAAACATCAATCTTGGTTTACCCGGCTGCTTTAACGATCCTGGGCTTGATCATCTCATTTTTCCTGTTCATGTCTGCACCGCCTGGATGTCCAACAATAACAGCCACGACTCATCAGGACGAGGAGGAGGAGTTCTATGAAGACATGAATCTGAAAGACAAGCCCATCCTGCTGCTCTGGTACTGGCCCCTTGATATCAAGTTCGATTTCCAAATTTGTAAGGACTATTTCAAAGTGGACAGCTGCCAGCTGACAGCCGACAGGTCTCTCTACAGCAAAGCGGAAGGACTCGTCTTCTACCATAAAAACATTGAACTCAACAGCCTGCCAAAGGATCCACGTCCGCCTTTCCAGAAATGGATTTGGTTTAATGTGGAATCGCCAAGAAACACGGCTAGGAAGCCAGGCCTGGAGAGAATGTTCAACCTGACACTGAGCTACAGGAGAGACGCAGACATCACAGTTAGGTTCGAAGTCACTATCAGGGATGAGGAGAAGGACGACTTTGTCCTGCCCAAGAAGGACATACTGGTCTGCTGGATTGTCAGCAATGACATGGAATGGACCGGAGCGGGAACCAGGGAAAAGTACTACCGCGAACTGTCCCCGCACATCAACATCAGCAGGTTCGGCCGTGCCCTCGGAGGGAAGTTTCTAGATTTCAACCAGTACTACCCCACCATGGCCAGCTGCAAGTTCTACTTGTCGTTTGAGAACTCCATCCATAGGGACTACATCACTGAGAAGATCAACGGGCCCCTCACGTCTGGGACAGTTCCCGTAATCCTGGGCACGTCCAGGGAGAACTATGAGGAGTTCTACCCCGCCGACTCCTTCATCCACATCAACGACTTCCCCGACGCCAAGTCCCTGGCAGACTACCTGCACTACCTGGACAATAACCACACGGCCTACATGCGCTACTTCGAGTGGCGGAAGCACTACGTGGCGACGCCGCATCTCTTGTCGACTGAAAAAGAGTTTATTCAGCCTGTGTGCCTGGCCTGCGACCACATCGCCAAGGAGAGGCATTATAGTGGACCGGGTGATATTTATGAGTGGTATTATGAAGGTAAATAAAAGAAGACATTTAATTTGGCTGTCATTCTCCTGATCGGCAACAGAACCCTCTACAACAAATCACAAGGAATCATCTTCTGCCATAAGAACATTGACTGGGATTTGAAAAACATGCCGCAGGATCCTTGTCCGCATTTCCAGAAGTGGATATGGTTCAACATGGAATTGCTGACAAACAACTGGAGAATATGTCATGTAACATCATGGTGAGGAATTAAGTCTCCATCAGAGACTTTCTCTCAGCTGGTGAAGGAGCAAGATTCGAATACTACCGTCAACTTGTCAAGCATATTGATGGCAATTTAAGCAACATATGGCCACAGTGAATTCACTGAGGTTGTCTGGCACGCCTGTAACGATATCGACATTGATTTCATCAATTATGATGAAATTGGTGACCTCTCCAACTTGTGAAAGGTTCTTTCACGCAGGTAACACAAAAGGTTTGGGCTTTAATTGGTGGTGGGGAACATTGTTAACACCTGCTGTCGTTGTTTCATCACATCAGCGTCATCAAGTCAGTCAGTCAAGTTGAAAGAGATCATTATTCTTGTGTCTGGGATTTTGGGATGTTGTTTTTTTTTTTAATGGTTGCCTGTTCTAAAATGTTAAAGCAAAGCACTGAGGAACCTTCCTCAGATCAAACCACTTCTTCAAATGTGAAGTCTAACTGGAAAAAACATGTTTCAGAATGTTTCAAAAAGGCCTAAAAATTTTTTTTTATTGATCACCAGAAACTACAACAGCAACAACAAAAGAAAAATCTGAGGAAAAACTTTTAACCAGAAATAAATTAACAAATATAATGAATATAAATATTTCTCTTAATGTGTGAATGATTTCGCCTTTTTACCATACAGACTTGTGAAGGGATATATTTAGGGTGGGATTACTTAACGTTTCTAATGTTCACAATCGATGGATTCATCCTTCCTGACAAGTGTTCACTCGGGATTTTATTTCTGTTCAAAACAAATACTTGGGTTAAAGAGGTGAGGAGACAGTGGGGTAGATCCTCAAAAAAGGGCGCGCAGCGCTAAAATGCGGCGCATTTTGCGGCGGGATTGCGCCCGCAATTTGCGCCACAGATGCGGGTATCCACAAAGGTTTTTGCGCTAATGACATGCGGGCGCAAACAGGCCCACGAATGCGGCACCTGAAACAGGTGCGAATGTTGCGGTCTGGCAACCTGAGAGCAGTTTGCGCCAAAGGTTGTTCGTGTGTGCATGTGTTTGACAGCGAAACTCTGCGAGGATAAGCGCGCTCCTGTGCGCGCCTGGCATTACGATGCCTCCTCCGCCTTACCAAGACTGCCGCCATAATGGAAAGAAAGTCAAGACGCAAGACGCGTTAGTCACCAACACCTGAGTACCATTTGGATTTTTTCATAGCCTATCTAAAATATTGGCATATATACTGTAGTCTATGCCCATCTATATATAAGATTTGGGGGGCCATATATATAGTTCAGGCTTTTCAGAGAGGAAAGTTTCACTCAGAAGCCAGAAACACTTTGACAGACAGAAGCTGCGCCTGGTTTTGGCTTGCGGTGTTTGCGTCTGTCAAACTGCGCGCGGACACGAGAGCAAACTCTTTCTGGATCTGCCGCTGTTTGAATGAGGCATATTTGCATAGAAGGGGCGTGTCATTTTGCGCGTAATGACTCATTTAAATACATTCAAAGAGTCTGGCGCAACACTGCCGCTACTTGTGCCGATTTTCACGTTTGCGTCCTCTCTGTGGATCGGAATCACCGTTTTTGGCGCTATTTACACGGATTTTTCTGCCGCAAAAGCCGCGCAAACGCTTTGTGGATCTACCCCAGTGTTTTTTATTGAGGTGGAGTATTTGTGACTGCAGGGCTACTCATGCATTTCATAAATAAAAAAAGTGAGAGCCGATCATTTAATGACAAATTTACGGATTATTCTTGTTCTTTTCTCTCAATTTAGCCGTTTTACTGCTCCTCTGTTTATGCCTAGGACAAAGTTTGATACCCGATGCACGCACGCACGCACACACACACACACACACACACACACACACACACACACACACACACACACACACACACACACACACGTGTGGTGGTGACGGTGAGGTGAGGTACGAAATGTGGGCTTGTGCAACAGGTTTTCCGGGTTGCTCGCTTGTATGCTCTCCGGGTTGTAACTCCTCACCCTCCTTTGACATTTTCTGTCAGCCCTCCAGCCGTTCGCTGCTGCCACAAACGGTGACTTCCATCTGGCCAAATATAATCGGTGGGAAGGTGAGAAGTAATCCTGTTTTTACATTTTTCGACCTCTTCCGTTTTCCTCGTTCGGACCTCGACTACAACACACACCTCCTTGTCTGGCGGTAGCCTATCCAAGCATATGTGCTTGCACTTGACATATCAGCTTTAAATTGTTGTTGTTGTTGATGATGATTTTTTTTTTTTTAAATCTATTTTATAATGATGAAAAATATATGGTTATACGTGTCGATGAGTCGCCCTGTTCTGGGTGATGGACTGAACTTAGAGTCAAATTCATGAACGCCAATTTGTACCTGTGCAGTGAAGCTTATATGGGAGTTTATATCGTGAGAATATGTAAATAAAGTGGTGAACATAACCTTGGAATCTTTTCATTCTTGCGTGTTAACGGTTTTCTACCGTGTTATGCCCGCGGTGACGCTTTGTGGTCGTGGTTGTCAGTTAGCCGCAATAAAGATGAATGGGTACAGATAAACTTTAGACTTTGCCTTCTCCCATTTCCGGGTCCCAAGTTAACCTTTATTATTATTATTATTATTTTAACAGAACTTTATTGAGAATACGAAAATACAGATTCTCAAAGAGGATAATGAACACGTATCACAAATTAAATACAATATAAAAATAAATGAAAAGGGGGATTTTGTAAGAGAAACAAAAACAAAGTACAGTAAGTAAATTAAGAGGTGCATATGAATTACAAAGTAAATATCGCATTTAAATTCACATAATGGAGCATAGGGACAGGTATGTTTAAATTAGAATTACAAGTGGCAAGCAATGTCCAGAGTCCCAAACTAACAATGTTCTCATGTTTGCACAGCTCAAAGAGCTAAAGTTAATCTGGATGACTGGTTTTCCCGGTTTCTGTTCACTCAGCAGATAAATCATCCTGCTTGTTTTCTTGATGGAAAGGTATAGGCCCCGTGCCTTCACCCACAATGCCAATATTAGACTGCCGAATACCTTAGGTATTTCTGTTTTGTACAAAATGTTTTTTGTGGAATTGTCACTTTTTTTCTTTCTTTCTTTTTTTTATAAAGGTGTGTTACGCACATTCCAGTTGTGGAAGTTGGAGTGATCATGGGGCTGCACAATAAATCGTTTTTACATCCAAATCAAATACATATATATGAGCTATGATTATGCTTTTGTTTAATTTTGTTTTTGTTTGTTTTTTAAGAAAAATCATTGAAAACATGTGTATATATATATATGTACATATACATCTAATATAATATCTGTGCATTTACAAGTGAGGGTTGACTTGAGAGGGAAATTGATAGACTGAATGGAGCAATGTCAGCAGTGATGCAGCCACTGAACCAGTCTGTCGTGGCAAAGTGGGAGCTGACCCACAAGGCAAAGCTCTTGATTTAATGATCTGCCTTCCGACTCTCACCTAAGGTCATGAGCTTTGGGTCGTGACCGAAAGAATACGATCACGGACACGAGTGGCCAAAATGATTTTCCTTCGCAGGGTGGCTGGGCTCTTCATTCGGGATAAGATGATAAGTTTGGTCATCCAGGAGGATCTTGAATTAGGTGCTCCTCAACATCAAGAGGAACCACTGAGGTGGCTTGGGCATCTTCTTAGGGTGCCTCTTGGACAACTCCCTGGGGTGGTGTTTCAGGCATGCCAACCGGGAGGAGATCCTGGGACAGACCCAGTACACGCTGGAGAGACTCGAGCTGCGTTTCTATTGCCCCTGAAATTGTGCAAGACCTAAATATCGCAATGATAAACTGGTACTGGAAACAGCTAAACTTCGAAAAACCTCTCAAATATGGCTAAAAGGTTTTTATTGCACTGATGGTTTTTCAGGCGTATCGATATAGAGGTATATCACAAAAGTGTCATGGAAACATTTTTTTCGCATTTACACGTCACCAGACGTGATCCTGTACGTCACGTACAGGATCACGTGACCAGTTCACTTTAAGTGAAAAGGGCGTTATGTTTGGACAGAGGAGGAGACGGAATATTTTTGTCTCCTGATGGTAACAGCGGCAACAGCAGTCATGACAACTGAAATAGCTGCTCCAAAACACAAAATGTTTTGTACCTCCATCCTCCTGAAAGTGGGGTCTCGCAGGACAAGATTTTACATAGAATTTCGGCTTATGCGCTTCACACCATTCAATGGAAATGCCGCCTTTTGTCTCCCGGCTGACTTTGGAACTGGAACGCCTTGGCTTTACCCCAGAAGAGCTGGTGGAAGTGGAGCGGGAACTAGCCGTTTGGGTTTTGCTGTTAAGGACACTGCCCCCGCCACCCAGACCTGGATAAGCAGTGGATGCCGAGGCATGAGGTGAATCCAGTCAAGGGTGTATTTGTGTCTACCGTGGTCATTCACACAAAGAGGCAGCAGTTATAGAATTTTTAACAAAAAAAAAGTGATGTGGGGAATTGTGCACAACTGTGTGACGTTTAATCTGTGTTGATGATTGTTCTTGATGTTTATGACATTGTAATGATTTGATTCTTTTCTCACAGATGAATCTGAAGAATTACAGGAAAACATCAATCTTGGCATACACTGCTACTTTGGTGATCCTGGGCTTGACCGTCATGGTTTTCCTGTTTAAGGCGTCTGCGCCACCTGGACGTCCAACAATAACAGCCACGACTCATCAGGACGAGGAGGAGGAGTTCTATGAAGACATGAATCTGAAAGACAAGCCCATCCTGCTGCTCTGGTACTGGCCCCTTGACATCAAGTTCGATTTCCAAATTTGTAAGGACTATTTCAAAGTAGACAGCTGCCAGCTGACAGCCGACAGGTCTCTCTACAGCAAAGCGGAAGGACTCGTCTTCTACCATAAAAACATTGAACTCAACAGCCTGCCAAAGGATCCACGTCCGCCTTTCCAGAAATGGATTTGGTTTAATGTGGAATCGCCAAGAAACACGGCTAGGAAGCCAGGCCTGGAGAGAATGTTCAACCTGACACTGAGCTACAGGAGAGACGCAGACATCACAGTTAGGTTCGAAGTCACTATCAGGGGGGGGGGAAAAAAAAAAAAAAAAAAAAAAAAAAAAAAAAAAAAAAAAAAAAAAAAAAAAAATCGGCAACAGAACCCTCTACAACAAATCACAAGGAGTCATCTTCTGCCATAAGAACATTGACTGGGATTTGAAAAACATGCCGAGGATCCTTGTCCACATTTCCAGAAGTGGATATGGTTCAACATGGAATTGCTGACAAACAACTGGAGAATATGTCATGTAACATCATGGTGAGGAATTAAGTCTCCATCAGAGACTTTCTCTCAGCTGGTGAAGGAGCAAGATTCGAATACTACCGTCAACTTGTCAAGCATATTGATGGCAATTTAAGCAACATATGGCCACAGTGAATTCACTGAGGTTGTCTGGCACGCCTGTAACGATATCGACATTGATTTCATCAATTATGATGAAATTGGTGACCTCTCCAACTTGTGAAAGGTTCTTTCACAGGTAACACAAAAGGTTTGGGCTTTAATTGGTGGTGGGGAACATTGTTAACACCTGCTGTCGTTGTTTCATCACATCAGCGTCATCAAGTCAGTCAGTCAAGTTGAAAGAGATCATTATTCTTGTGTCTGGGATTTTGGGATGTTGTTTTTTTTTTTTTTAATGGTTGCCTGTTCTAAAATGTTAAAGCAAAGCACTGAGGAACCTTCCTCAGATCAAACCACTTCTTCAAATGTGAAGTCTAACTGGAAAAAACATGTTTCAGAATGTTTCCCCCCCCCCCCCCCCCCCCCCCCCCCCCCCCCCCCCCCCCCCCCCCCCCCCCCCCCCCCCCCCCCCCCCCCCCCCCCCCCCCCCCCCCCCCCCCCCCCCCCCCCCCCCCCCCCCCCCCCCCCCCCCCCCCCCCCCCCCCCCCCCCCCCCCCCCCCCCCCCCCCCCCCCCCCCCCCCCCCCCCCCCCCCCCCCCCCCCCCCCCCCCCCCCCCCCCCCCCCCCCCCCCCCCCCCCCCCCCCCCCCCCCCCCCCCCCCCCCCCCCCCCCCCCCCCCCCCCCCCCCCCCCCCCCCCCCCCCCCCCCCCCCCCCCCCCCCCCCCCCCCCCCCCCCCCCCCCCCCCCCCCCCCCCCCCCCCCCCCCCCCCCCCCCCCCCCCCCCCCCCCCCCCCCCCCCCCCCCCCCCCCCCCCCCCCCCCCCCCCCCCCCCCCCCCCCCCCCCCCCCCCCCCCCCCCCCCCCCCCCCCCCCCCCCCCCCCCCCCCCCCCCCCCCCCCCCCCCCCCCCCCCCCCCCCCCCCCCCCCCCCCCCCCCCCCCCCCCCCCCCCCCCCCCCCCCCCCCCCCCCCCCCCCCCCCCCCCCCCCCCCCCCCCCCCCCCCCCCCCCCCCCCCCCCCCCCCCCCCCCCCCCCCCCCCCCCCCCCCCCCCCCCCCCCCCCCCCCCCCCCCCCCCCCCCCCCCCCCCCCCCCCCCCCCCCCCCCCCCCCCCCCCCCCCCCCCCCCCCCCCCCCCCCCCCCCCCCCCCCCCCCCCCCCCCCCCCCCCCCCCCCCCCCCCCCCCCCCCCCCCCCCCCCCCCCCCCCCCCCCCCCCCCCCCCCCCAAAAAAAAAAAAAAAAAAAAAAAAAAAAAAAAAAAAAAAAAAAAAAAAAAAAAAAAAAAAAAAAAAAAAAAAAAAAAAAAAAAAAAAAAAAAAAAAAAAAAAAAAAAAAAAAAAAAAAAAAAAAAAAAAAAAAAAAAAAAAAAAAAAAAAAAAAAAAAAAAAAAAAAAAAAAAAAAAAAAAAAAAAAAAAAAAAAAAAAAAAAAAAAAAAAAAAAAAAAAAAAAAAAAAAAAAAAAAAAAAAAAAAAAAAAAAAAAAAAAAAAAAAAAAAAAAAAAAAAAAAAAAAAAAAAAAAAAAAAAAAAAAAAAAAAAAAAAAAAAAAAAAAAAAAAAAAAAAAAAAAAAAAAAAAAAAAAAAAAAAAAAAAAAAAAAAAAAAAAAAAAAAAAAAAAAAAAAAAAAAAAAAAAAAAAAAAAAAAAAAAAAAAAAAAAAAAAAAAAAAAAAAAAAAAAAAAAAAAAAAAATAAGAACATTGACTGGGATTTGAAAACATGCAAGAGGATCCTTGTCCGCATTTCCAGAAGTGGATATGGTTCAACATGGAATTGCTGACAAACACTTGCGAGGAAACCGGGGCTGGAGAATATGTCATGTAACATCATGGTAAAATATCAATTGTTGACAGCTTCCTCATAAAACTTAAGCTTTTCGAGGGCCTTCCTCATTTTGGGAAGAAGAAGAAGTTGATTGATGAGCCCCAGAGACAACAGATTGTAAAGTGGATTATATAGTGGAAGCAGCCAAACACTAGATGTGGCAGCAAGATGCCCAGATGTTTGGATTTTTGTTGGTAACGCTGTTAAAGTCATATAATTTCTGCGGGCTATTATTAATAGACGTATAATTGCTGCCGGGGTTGGGTTTTTGTGAGTGCAATAAAAGTCTCTAGCAGGAATCTCTGATAAGTCTCTGGCGACATCAAACATACTCTCACACAATTCCCGTCATTCTTAACTAAACATGCAGAGCATTTTAAAGGCAGTTGCAGATGTTTCTCCACACTTCACTTAAAAAAAGGGGGAATACTGTGCACCTCATTGTTTCAGACTGTGAAGTTTTATTGTATTTCAGCATGTTATTCTCATTTTAAATATGTTTGATTGTGTTTTCCAGCGAAATCTGTTTCATATTTTTTGGACAGTTTTTAAAAAGGAATCTTCACATCCTTTTCCTTCTATTCCATAACTTAGGAAAGTATCTTGCAACGCTTGCAAGAAAAGAAAAAAATCAGTTAACGCGAAGCGTAAGCCTTGTTTTACAGTGAATATAAAAACCTCCTAAAAGAAACGCCAAAACCTTTCTGACGTTCGAATGGCATCCACGTGCGGGGGCGGAGGCTGTGTGTGTGTGTGTGTGTGTGTGTGTGTGTGTGTGTGTGTGTGGTCCAGTAACCTTGGACAAGCAGCGCCAGGCGGATCGCGCGCGCCCCAGCGTGCGAAGAGCCAACAACTTCCGCCGTAGCGCAGCCGTCTCCACCTCCTCCCTCCACCTCCACCTCCACCTCCTCTCTCTCTCTCTCTCTCTCTCTCTCTCTCTCTCTCTCTCAAAGCCGCTCTTCGATCCTCTCCGGCCGGATATGCGGCAGTGAGGCGCCGGGCTCGCGAGCAGCGGACTCCTGTTTCGCCTCTTGGCCGCCGCTGCGCAGCCAACTAGTCCCGTCCGGACCTGGAGCGATGCCCGGGGCAGGATGTGCTCCAGCCGCAAGATCCTGTGGAGCCTGCTCCTGCTGTCCGTGGTGGAGGTGGGAGTGGGTGTGGCGAGCATCGTCCTGGGAGCCGTCGGCATCAGCTGGGCTCGGGGCCACCACAAGCCGCAGCAGGGGGACGCTTCTCCGGTGTGGAGTGGACTCTGTGTACGTCCCGCGAAAAACATTTTTTGTTGTTGTTAAATCTTATTATGTTTGAGGTTGTTGTTTGGAAGTGCTTGTTGTTGTTGTTGTTGTTGTTGTTGTTGTTGTTGTTGTTGTTGTTGTTGATGAATACAATCAGAATCTCAGTGACGCCGCGGGTTAACCTGGTCCCAGCATTAAGTTTATCGCTGGTTGCTGGATGCACGTGAAAGCATCTCTGTTGTGGTATGTCATGTGACTGCGTGTTCAGAAATTTAACAGCGCCCGATAATTTAGAAACACGTGCAACTCCTTTTATTTGCTTGTTAGTATTCATACTTTAGCCAATCGACGCACCGGCTGCCGTGATGGATCCGCGTGTTTATCGCAACGACTCGAGTCTTCCACATGCTGGAAGTGACGATCAATTTCTTTAACTCATCCTCTGGCTCGTCCGACTCTAATGCACCGTCCGCTCCCTGGGCTCCGCCGCCTGCCTTCGCCTCCTCCTGTTACGCCGCCGCTGCTCTCAGAGCTCCTCGTCTAGATTTCAGCAGTGAACAGTTGACTTTCTGACCTTTCTCTTCTTCATTTGAGTTTTTTTTTTTTATTTTTTTGAAGAGAGAAAAAATAAAGTCTTGTCTGATTTGTTGGCTCTTGGTTGCTGCTGAGACACTCCAATTATTTTCTCTGATGAGAAAGAAATTGATTTGGTGAAGTTGGGAACTTGAGTTCAGTTTTGTCACAATCAAAGAATCAAAGTTGGAGTAGACTGTGATTTTTTTTGTTTTGTTTTATTCTTGGTGTTGTTGTTTTTTTTGTACACAGAACTGACCCTCTCAAATTCGATCAAACTCTTCCTATATAATTCTGGGCATTTCCTTTTTTCCGAAAACCAGCTGCGGCGACGGCCTGAATAATAGTCCTCTGGCAGGTTGTTCTGAGTTGAGTGCTAGGAGAAAATAACATCCCGGAATATAAAAGCATCCTGGTTCGTTAGGCAGACAAACAATGTGTTCAAGCCAGAATGTCTGGAGAGGAGGGTTTGAATCCATATGTTGTCATGTTTTTTGTTTTTCTTGAAAGTTTCCTTTATTTTCTGTCCCTGCAGTTCCTGGTGTGCGGCATGTGCGGGGTGTTGTGCGCTCGCAAGAGGACGGGGCTTATTGTGAGTACATATGTGCGTTGTGTGTAATCCTCGCGTCACGCACGACGCGACACATCCAACGTTTTGCTGGTTGTGGCTGCATGTGGGCAGTGAAAGTGTCGTCTGCCGGCTGGACGTTCCACCCGCTTTGGGTTGGAGGCCGGCCCTCATGGAGCGGAACGACCAGTCGGGAACGGCCTCCTGCTGGTGGAGGGTGGTAGTGAAGTGACCCACGCACTCTGCTCATGTTTGCCGTCCTGCCCCCTAACTAGATCAAGTGATCGATACAACCCCCCCCCCCCCCTCTCTCCGTTCCCCGGGGTGAGTATCAAGCATCTTCTGGCTGACTCTCACTTCTGGCCTGCCACCTTTTTTTTTTTTTTTTTCCCTCATTGCTGTTTTGTTCACCTGATCCCGAGGCCCTCCGAGCAGCTCTGACTGAGGTCAGGCTTCAGCAGCGGCCGCGTTCCAAATATTTGTCACATCTGGTGGCCTCAGATGGGAACTTTTGTGATGAAAAGCAGGAGGATGATCAGCACCGACCACCCATCCCCGCCCCCACACCCCCCCTGCCCACACCCTGAAAGATGCTGAAAGATGCCAGAGCTGTCAAAGACACAGGTGTCGCCCGGCAGTCGGCTGTCGAGTTGTGTAGTTGTGGTGCTTCCTGTCAGCTGACGGACTGACGGAACCGGAAGAGACAAGGCGTCACTTCTCTTCTGCGTGGCTCCGCCTCTGTTTGCTCAATGATCACCTGGCGGCCCTGTGTGTGTTTGTTTTTGAGTGTGTGTGTGTGTGTGTGTGTGTGTGTGTGTGTGGGTGTGCGCGCGCGTGCGCCGCCCACTCTCACCACTGATGGATCGATGTCTGCACAATCTGCTGTCACAGACGTCCCTCACCCTCTGTCTCACCCCATCCATCCACACCTATTGTCTCCCTCCTCCGCCTCCATCCCATCCTGTCCTCCTCCATCCTCACTCCCAACCCCCCCACCCGCATCCCCCCCGGGTGGTTTCACCGCTCCGACTCCCTCCATCACACCTTATTGCGTTAGCTCGCTCTGGCTCCCGACTCCTCTCCACACTCCAGCGGGTAATGACTGAAATTGGAGCCGTATTTTTTTTTTCCCCGTCTTCTTCTTCTTCTTCTTCTTCTTGTCTTCCCCATGTGGTTACAGGCTCTGAAGGCATCTGGATGGGGAGCAGCGAAGACAGCAACCTGCACACACACATGCACACGCGCACACACACACACACACACACAAACGCGCGCGTGCGTACACACACAATTGACACGGAGTAGAATTGAGTCGACTGTTATTGTTGCTATTGTGTTTTGCACTGGACTGCAGCCACACTGCCGCAACTCATCCTCAGTTTGGGTTCAGTGCCATAACAATGTGACTCTGATTTAGGACTGAAAATCAAATATGACATTGGGAAAAATGTATAACATAATTCAAATACATGAAATTAAGCACATCTAAGAAAGTGCAACCATAATCATCAGTAATGTGCAATGGACCCTGTTATTAATTGATTGACTGACTGTTTTGTTTTTTTTTTAATTTTCTATCAATTAATGTATTTATTCTCTGGGTTTCATCAGTTTTACCTTGTTTGTCTTTTGAATTGTATTTATTTTATTTTTTCTCTTTCATTATTTTGATGGTTGTGTATTGCCATCGTGCTGTATTGTTGTATGAACTGCTTTTTACTGTTGCTCTTGCTCTTTATGGCTGTTGTTGACCTCCTTTTAAAGGTACTGTACTGGCAGAGGGACTCCCACTGTAAACCAGCCCCTGGCTGTACACTGTACACTGTCCTCTTGAAAGTACATTGAAATTGAAATAGATAAATGAGTAAATAAATCAGCGTGTTGTTGTTACCACTGTCCTCACTGCAGCCACTGCGAGAGCCGTTCACTTCTCCTGTGTGCCTGTAAGTGAGCTGCAGTTTTTGTCAGACCTGCCGGCGCCACAGATGTTCGGCGGAGCTGCTAGCGCCGTTGCTCTGACTGTCCTCTCCTGTCTGCCTGTCTGTTTGTCCTTTTGTTGCCCCCTTCAGATGATCCTCTTCTCCGCCTGCTGCATCTGCGGCCTGATCGGCGGCATCCTCAACTTCCAGTTTGTGCGGGCGCTGAACAAGCGGCCCGACGCCATGCAGTCCATCCATCTGGCCGCCATGACGCTGGCCTGTCTGGGTGAGCGAGTCGGTCAACTGTGAGTCAGTGAGTCGGTGAACTGGTGAACTGTGAGCCGGTGAACCAGTCACCAGGGGTTTTGCCGTCCTGCTTTGCTGGAACTTCCAGCAAAGGAGCCAGCACCCGGACATCAGTGCCCTTTGTGACATCACAAAAGGGTGCTCCTTTTTCCAGAGCTAGTCGTTTTCAGTGTGAACGACACTTTGTGAAAAGCGGTGCGGGCCCAAGAAATTCTGCAAAAACAAAAGAATCAGGGCTCCTTCCCTCCGACTGACGGACTGACTGACTGACTGCTTCTCCGGTCGCTGCTCGCCCCCCACAGGCATCTCGTCCTGCACCTTGTCCACGTGGCTGACGTGTCGCCTGGCCAGCTCCGAGCAGCAGAGGATGTTCCTGGAGCGGGAGCACTCGCTGCACCACTCCCACGAGATGAGCGAAAAGGTCTGACTGTATCAAGTCGCGGCTGTTGTTGACTCGTTGACGCTGTTGCAACTCACCTGTCCACCCCGCCATCCTTTTTTTTTCTTTGCTCTTCCCTGACAGGACATCCTAGACAACTCCAGCAACGGCATCCCTCAGATCTCCTACAACGGACACACGGCTGCATCGCCGTGACCGCGTGCTGCTGCACTGACAGGCGGGGGAGGTTTTTTTTTTGCAGTCACCAGAAACTGAAACGTGCGTCTCTGACTGTTGCTGCTGCTGCTACTGCTGTCACATCCAACCTGCGTCCGCCTTCACAAATGCACTGCTGCAATTACAGCCACTGTATCCTGGCTGCCTGCCCGCCTGCCTGCCTGCCTGCACACCTGCCCGCCCGCCTGCAGAGAGAAACCTCGGACCTCCTGACTTGTTCTTCTCTTCATGCTTGGAGGACAAACAAGCTTCTTAACGATTATGCAAAAACTTTGGGTCAAGTCAGGACAGCGAGTCGCTGTTTGGCCCATAATTCCAACACGGTTTGGCTGTCAAACTAATGAGCGGCATGGATGGATGGATGGATGGATGGATGGATGGATGGATGGATGGATAGATGGGTTGGAGCCGCTCACATGCCTGGAGGTGATGATGAGCAAATTGAGAGTGTGGCGTCCTTTCAGTCGTCCCAAGTAGCTGCTGCTGCTGCTCCGGCCTCCTTCTCCTCTTCCTCCTCCTCCTCCTCCTCTCTTCTGCCTCACTGCCCGTCTGTGAAGCGCAGATAACAGACTGCTCGTGTCGTCAGATAGTGGAATGCTTTGACATGCAAACACCATGCCCGTGCCGTGTATCTGTGACACTATCTACCTGTACCTGTAAATCAAACATATTTTTTTAATGCTTCTTATATAAAAGTCAATTAAACAAAGTCAAACAAATGTGGCTGACTGTCTTATGTGTCATGGATTCTTTTTGTTAATTCTTCACACAGATTGGTTAATTGTTTTTTTATAACAGAGAACTGGAAAAAAAATATGTATGTATGTGATGCTTGTGTAAGTGCTTGTTTTGCGTCTCTATGTGTGTTTGTAAATCTTTCCTGTAAGAGGAGATGGCTGTTGACTGAGATGACGCCTTGATAGGAAGGATCTCTCAAAAGTGCAATACATTGTGTTTACACTGAGCAACCACATTATATCATCAAGTTTCTTCATGCACACTGGGATTCAGCTGGAAACGAAACTTTGTGCTGCTTGATGTCCCAGCACGTTAACTTGCCAACTACATAAAGAAAAATGTGTATCTTTGTGTGTTTGTGTGCGCAAGTGTGTGTGTGTTAACAGGGCAGCTATTTTTGCTGTCCACTGTTATATAGATATATATAGAGAGAGGCAACTGCTCTGGCATTGCCCAGCGCAGCAGGGGCTGCTGGGAGATCTTGCTGACTAAGATGCTAACGTCACAGTCTCTGCAACAACAACTGAAAAGATCTGCACTGCTCTCTCACTCTCTCACTTTGTGTGTGTGTGTGTGTGTGTGTGTGTGTGTGTGTGTGTGTCTGAAAAGTGCTGAAACGTGTGACCTGCTGTGGTGCTGCTCTGTCAGAAAACAGTAACACTAGAAGCATCTGTGCACACACACTTTTGTGCCTTTCTTTGTTTGTGTGTGTGCGTGCGTGCGCGTGCGTGTTCGGCATGCTTTAGCGTGGAGGACTGTGCACAAGCCGACACCTTGGGTCACCTTAATGATCTTAATGTGTCATTGCAGGTTGGATCAGAATACGGATTTAATGATCACCTGATGTGAGCAGATCAGTTTGCTGGCACACTTCTGCGGGCTTTCAGCTTAGGTGAGTGCACAGTAGAGAATATCTTTATGACGCTTTACATTTTAAACTGTTCCAAAACAATCAGCAGATGAGATCGGCCACTGCAAAAGATTTTTTGGCAAGTTGGTGAGATTGTTTGGAGAAAATCACATTCCGTGAAAGCTTTGAAACATTAATAGACCACTTCATTTATTATTGGCTATTTCAGATGCCAAAGATGTAATCAGAAACAAGATTAAAGATTAACTTTATTAACTTTTTTGTCCTGAAGGAAATTTGTCTTGGGCTACAAGTGCCAGGCACAAGTGCACAAAAACAACATACACACAAAGAGCACAAAAAAAAAAAGCCACACATACTTGACAATCCAGTGTTTCAGGGTGAGAAAGGGTAGAAGTAATAATAACAAGACTGGTTTCAGCCAACTGGTTTTAAACTGAAGTGACTCCAGCAGAATTTGATGAAATGAAAAAATGAAAATCTTAAAACTAATAATCACAAAAGATTTAAATTTAAAATTATTATTTCAAAAGCGTATTTATTAAAATGGTACACTGCCAAATCTCAAAAACATGTACAGGTTCTTAAGGGATAACACATATCTCTTTTAAAGAGACACTTTAAAAACTATATATGAAAAAAAAAAAAAAAAAAAAAAGCCTCGCAGCTGCTTCGTATACGTGCAATTTGCCTTCCCGGCCAGCAGGCGACAACATAACCGACTGCACAGCAGACGGACGTTGCCTCGTTGACAGCGGAAGCCGCGTGACGTCGCTCTTCCGGTCCTCTCACGCACAGCAATGGCGAATCCCCCGCATGCCGAAAACGACTCCAAACACGTGAAAACGTCCGCGCAAGTCACCGCCGTCGCGGGCGCACCGCAGCCCGCGGCCGACGGCTCGTCGTCGGCGGCCGGAGCCGATGTCGGTGCCGCAGCTGTGGTGCCTTGTTCCATCCCGTCGTTCGCCGCGGCCTCGGAGCTGCTGTCGGCGCCCTACTCGTGTCTGGTCATGAACGCGCACCGGAGACACATCAGCCTGCCGCCCGTCTTCCTCAACAAGAAGCGGACAGGCATCCAGGAGGAGCTGCAGGCGGAGCTGCTGAGGTTCTCCCAGAGGTAACCAGCACCAGCACCGACCCAGCTGTTCGTTGTACTTTGCCCCATTCGTGTTTTACTTCATACTCACCACTTTTTTTTTTTTTGTTTGTGGGGTTGTCGTCGTCAACACGGAGTCCTCTTTGCTAGCTTACAGCGGTGGGGTTTGTGCTAATTTCCACCAAAAATAGGTCGAACCTATAGATAATAATAAAAATAATAGTTTGCTAATGTGTCTTGGACCCTTTGCTGTCTAGAAAGTCCTATAACGTGACAGCTCATTTTTACACCACACAACACAACACAACACAACACTTTATTGTGTGTTACATGCCAACGTATTTTGACTTGCGTTGCGCTGTTATACTTTTTGCATAAAAATTTCTTATATCTTTTGACTTTTTAATAAACGAGTAAGCTTGTAGTTTTTATACTTTTATTCTGTGTGCCGTAGCACCGAGGGTCCTAGAGAACACAGCTTCAATCCGCTGTATTTGTGACACATGTTGCAGAATTGACAGTTGAGCTACCCGTGAACCATCGACACGCCAACGCCTTTGCTTGCACCACTTCTTGCAACGTCCGAAACCTTCATTTTGTGGCAAATCAGCCCTTTGTGATGTCATGGTGGGCACTGGCACGGCTCTCTCTGGTTCTCGTCAACAACCACGGTGCGGTGTGAGCTCTGCCCGCTTACTCCACCTTGTTTTTCTCCCATTTCAAAACATCTGGAAGGTCCAGCAAAGCGTCAGTTACAGCAGGAGGCTGGAAGTCAGCGAGTTTAGAAGCAGACTGAAAACAGACGGCTAACAATGTTATTTTAAGCCATTTTCCTGTTTGCTTAGTCAGCAATAAAGTGTATGTGTGTATGTGTTATGTGTTTTATATATAGCTAAATTTTAGGGCGCGTTATTAACTTTGATAGCCCTACTTAATGTTATTCTTAAGTTCATTTTTAATGTATGTTTAATGAAGCTGTGTGGAATGAAGAGTGTGTTTTTCCTCCTCCCGTCCCACAGTCTCAACGGAGTTCCGCTGGCGTACGACAACATCCGCATCGTGGGTCATCAAGGAGACATCTACGACGACAGCGGCTACGTCCACATGGACGTCATGGCCAACTTCATCGTCTTTCAGCCCAAGAAGGGACAGAAGCTGCTGGTGAGTTTTGAAAAGCTGTGGCTGCTGATTGACCCCATCTCGTCCTGCAGCTTTTGCAATGATTTATTTTTCAATTTTTCAATTTTGCATTCTATTTAAAGTAGGGCTGCAAATAACAATTATTTTAATAATCGATTGATAGTTGGATTTTTTTTTGACAATTCGGTTAACAAAAAAAACACATTCATTTCCACCCTTTTATTTAAAAACCGAGCTTGCCGCTTGGACATCCCTACAAGTGTAGTCATCTCAAAAACTTAGTAATTTAATAAATTATATTAAATGGACTAACAAAAACATACACATGTATGCTTTACATTTGGAATGCAGACTTAAAAAAAAAAGTGCACAAAAAGGGGTTGTTGGTTTTTTTTTGTTTATTTAAAAAAAGGGACCTGAGCTTCAGAACAATAAATAAATGATAAAAATAAAGCAAACTTGGCTCGGCTCAACTCCATGCTCACAATGGCCACAGAGGGCGCTCTGCACACTCCACACTCGAGCGACATAATAATTTCGCACAACAGAGAATTAATAATTAAGTTAGTTGGCGACGCTTTTTGTTTTTTGTGAATTCTCATCGATTGGTTGCTGCAGCCCCGATTCAAAGGATTGGATATTTTGCTGTTGGCACTTGTGAAAAAGTGTGGCGCTGACTGTCTCCTGTTTTCAGGGGAGGGTCAATAAACTGGCAGCGAGTCACGTCGGCTGCCTGGTGCACGGCTGCTTCAACGCCAGCATCCCCAAACCCAACCTGGTGCCCATGGAAACCTGGCGGGACGCGGGGCCCCAGATCGGAGCAGAGCTGGAGTTTGAAGTGTCGGCGCTGGACAGCGACAATGTCGGGGTTCTGCTGATCAGAGGACAGCTGGACAGGACCAGGCAAGTTCTGCAAAAAAAAAAGATACATAACGTTTCATCTCTGTTTCCGCTGGGCCTGTGGTTGACGTTTGATCCGCCGTGCCTCCTCCAGGGTGCAGGAGCTGCTGGCCATGAGCGAGAACGCAGCCTCTGCCATCAGTGTCCACCAGGAGGCAGCAACTGAGACAGAACCAGACCTGGCTGCCAGTGCAGAACCCACAGTGGAGGCTCCCGTCGAGACCCCGAAGAAGAAGAAGAGGAAAAAGGACAAAATCAAAGAGGAGGAGGAGGCGGCAGCGACGACGACGATCACAGCACCAGAACTGAACGGAACGACGGGTGACGCAAACGACAACGACGCCGGCGGCGAGAGGAAAAAGAAGAAGAAGAAGAAAAAGGAGAAAGAGGTGAAAGAGGAGGAGGAGGAGATGCAGGTGTCTGCTGCCGAGCGCCAGGCCAGCGACTCCAGCGGCTACCACAGTGACAAGCCCGGCAAAAAGAGGAGACGGGACTCCGACGCTCTGTGTGAAGAGTCGCCGATGTCCACAAAGAAGAAGAAGAAGAGGAAGAGCGGGACGGAGCAGCTCGCCTGAAAATCACCATCACCGATTGTTTAAAAAAACAAACTGTATGCAGACATGTTTTTCGTGCCTTTATTTTCTTCCTTTGGTTTGTTTGTCACAGCTCTGCTGTGATTGTTCGCTGTGAACCAAATCTGCGAGGTCGCATTGGGTGCTGCACAACCCTGGTGCAGTACCCACCGCTCGCCTGATGGGGGCAGCGAAACTGTTCCCAGCAAAGCCTGTGAGTCTGCGCTCCTGATGAGTGGAGCCACACACCCACCCAAGCTGAGAGAGAGGAAATAAATTGATGTGGCTTATTTTCAATTTGCTAATCTTCAGCTCAACTGACGGTGAGGGGGGGGCCGGGAGGTAGCGAGACTCTGCTGCTCAGCCAAAGTGTAATTCTCGTGCCTTCCATTCAGCGCCGGGCTCAAGGAAAGGCTGTGACAAAGAATTTCTCTGCGAATGTTATCAGCGCTTTGGCTCTTATGGAAAACGCCTTTTGCAAAAACAAACACAAAACACAGCAGCAGCAGTCGGGGTTCAAATCGTTACAAGTATGCTGCTGCTGCTGCTCCATTGATTTGTTTTCCCAGCTGAAGCTCCGAGGCAGCCTCGACATGGAATCGAAAATGGATTCTTTGAGTCTCCCAATTAAAGAAATCTGTATTTTCAAATCACGTCGCCTCCGTTTGTCACTTTTTTTGTCTCTCTCGTCTGCAGAATCGCAAAAGAAGAAACTCCGGCCGCTCTTTTTTTTTTTTTTTTTTTTTCACATCGACGGCTGTGTTTCTTGTTTTCCCTGGCCTGACTCCCTCCCTCCGTCCACAACAACAGCGCTGGGTGTCAGGTGATAAAGTGTGTTTTCTTTAACCCCTTCGCACCAACCGCCCCGACCCTCCACACACACACACACACACACCTCCACCCCCCCACAGGGGCTTATCAGAAGCAGCCGAGATAAGAGGCGCTAATTAACTGAGCTCGTCTTCGGCCCGTCTCACCCGACGAGCAGCACCTGCACTGGAGAATCGGCGACCTGACTGCAACAAGTTGGCACTGGACGATTTTATGCAGAGTCACATGACGAGGCCGGCGTGACGGTGAACTGTCCGGGAAAAGGTGAATAATTTTGGTGAGTAGAACTTCCAAAGGAGAATTTCCCTTATCATTTCCCTTCTAACTACCGTGCGAATGCAGAAAATTCATTGGTTTAGTCGACAAATGTAAACTTCATACTGCTAAGCTAGTGAACAGTCCCACATTCTGCCGTGTTTTACATCTATTTTTATCTTTACATCCATAAAAAAAAAAAAAAAAAGTTCCAGCGGAGCTGCGGCACCAATAATTATCCAAGAACTCACTGTAGTCGCATCCAGGCGGCGGCACACTTAGCCTTCTGTTTGCAGCCCCCTGCATGGTTGGATCTTCCCTCTGCATGGTTTAGAAAGGAAGCCTAGAATGTTGTCGGTAACGCTGGGCTGAGTTTAAAAACTCTGTTTCAGTGTCTCATCCAGTTTTGTTTGTCCAGTTTTTTCCAGTTTTGTTTTTTTTTTCATAATTTTTCGATACAGTGCAGTAAACAAAGTTTTTGAACAATCATGAGCAGGATGTAAACCCCCAGACCACCACCCTCAGTCCAGGTGACCAACAGCTGGGTTGTCAGTCAAACTTTAAAGGTACTTTTTAAGATATTTAAGATATTAAGACATAAGACTTAAGAAGCTATCAGACAATAAAACAATACATTGGAAAAACAAACAAACTTATCTTTTTCTAAATGTGTTCAGTTTTAAGGTGTTAAGGTTGCAACTCGTGTTTGAAGCATTCAAAAACATTTAAATAAAAAAAGAAATCACCAAATTTCCCACCACATTGTCCTGCTTGTCGTCTCTCTAGAATCAGATGGATGCCAGATGGATGTGCGGCTGCACCTGCATCACTCCCTCTATCGTCACTCATTAATCTCCCCCCTCCTCCTCCTCCTGCTGCTTTCCCTCCTCTGCCTCCTCCTCCTTCCACTTGTCCCTGTGATTTATAGGAGGCGGCGTGCAGTTCACACACATTCCTCCTATGGGGAGTAGGTGGGGGGGCACCCCTCCTCACACCCCCACCCCCCCAGCCACCGGACTCTCATGAGCCGGCGCGGCGGCACTTTGTCTTCATCGTCCTCGATCGCAGCGAGCGAGGAAGGAAGCGAGTGAGAGGAGGAATGAGATAACAGGAGGAGGAGTGTTGTGTGTTGTTTTTGTTGCACAGGCCAGAAAGTCTGTTACACACCTCCGACTCCCTCCAGCGGGGGGGGTGTGGCCACTGAGATCTCCTCCACCTCCTGTCCCTCCTCCTCTTCCTCTGCCACTTCCTCCTCCTCCTCCTCCTCCTCCTTGCCTTGTCGGTTGGTTTGCATCTCTGTCCTGCTGTCAAGAGTTTGTTTGTTTGTTTGTTTGTTTGTTTTCCAGGCCTGGTTGAAAATTCCCTGGAGTCCTCCAGGAGAGCTTCCCCTGCTCCAGCTTCAGGTTCCCACACCTGCACAACCCACACACACACACACACACACACACACACACACACACACACATACACACAACAGCTACACCGCATCCGCAAAACCCACAATCCTGCTGCTGCTCCACCTCCAGCTCCAGCTCCAGCTCCACCTCCATCTCCAGCTCCTGCCTCCACCTTAGTCCCGTCTCCAGCTCCAGCGCCAGCTCCACCCCCCCGTCCCCGAGCCCCAAATGGCAGCAGGTCATAAAACCTTAAGTGTTCCACCAGTCGGAGTGGTACAGCCGCGGCCAGGGCCGAGTCTTATCAAAGGCCCTCCCTGCCTCTCTCTCTCTCTCTCTCTCTCTCTCTCTCTCTCTCTCTCTCTCTCTCTCTCTCTCTCTCTCTCTCTCGCTCACGGCGGCGTCCATGAAATCCCTTTACGGCGTGTTCAAAGGCATTTCTCTGGGAGATTCTTGGCCCCTTCTGCTTTGCATCGCTGGTGTTTTATGCCCCCCTCAGGTGGGGCTAATGGGCCGCGCTCGGCTCGCACAGACGGACCTGAGCGTGAAACTGGTTCCCAGGGGACCAATGTCCTTCCACACACACACACACCCACCCCAGCGCTGGCAAACACGCTGTTAACCCCGAAAGTAAACATAGCTTTTGGCTTGGTGACTTGAATTCCCATCGTAAAGTTTGTCTCCTTGGCACCCGACGCCCGCCCTCCTGCCCCGGGTCACTCTGGAGATGGCGGGTGAGCGGGCGGGCATTTTTTCTCGTGACGTCACTGTTCTCACCTGACTGTGTTTGTGCGTTTCTGTGACGCGTCGGGGGAGAATCAACAGCAGTTGCAGCGATCAATGAAAGCAGGGCGGATCGTTGGAAGGGCCGAGAGATTTTTTAGACTTGACCTCTTGTTCTGAGTGTTGGTTACACGGTGGCGGCAGCCAAATAAAACAAGTTGTTGGTCCTCTGTCTGGAGCTAACAGTTTGGGAAGCAGCACTCGTTCATTTTATGTTTTTATGCTTTTTTCTATGCACAGAACAAACGCGCGCAGTTCCTGGAGGGACTCCAGAAGTGTCAGAACGTGAATGTTTGGACGATAAGCAGTAATTAAGAAACTGACCACCTGGTCCAAAAGAGGCTCGTGGGGACAGAAACTTGTGTTTCACACAATTGCAGTAATATAAACATTAGTGGAACCTACAATATGAACTGTAATGCTAAGTTCTGAAACTTAAAACAAATGATTTATGATGGTAAATTCCTTTGCATCCAGAAAAATTTTTTTTTTTTTTTTTTTTTTTAAAGATGCGTAAAAGCAGATGTTTGCTGTAAGGTTAAAATACATGAATGCATATAGCAACATACACATATCTTATTCAATGTTGCCATTCATAATGGTCATATCTGCACTGCACCGCCCGAATTCCCCTAATAATCATATTTGTGCCTTGGGTGCGTGTGTGTCTGTGTGTGTGCAGCCGCTCCCCACCATGTTACCTCGCTGAGATTAATCTGGCTGGGTCTGATCAGGAGGTGATGGGAGGCTCATAGACGTCTAGACAGTGTTCAGACCAAACTCTGACTCCTACACTCCTTCAGGGACGGGACAAAAGGTAAAAAAAAAACAAGTTGAGATGTTTTCTTTCTCTGCCTCTCTCTCTCATTTTAATCACATCTCCTCGCAGCCGCTATCGCCACAGCGTCGTCCGGGTATACGGCGGGAATGAGGTCAGATCGTGTCAGTCGGCGACGAACACGCAAACAAGAACGTGAAGGCGCAAATGCTGCGATTCAACGCGGAACAAGTAGTTGGCGAGGAGGGGAGGTAAAATATGTATTTTTTTTTTATTGCTCCCTTTGCATTTGAATGAGTTGGAAGGAGATGTGTAGAGGAGTAATGAGCGGCAGGGTAAGAGGAACACACACAGCATATCATCAGACTCTCAGACACAACCTCCCCAAAAACCACAGAAGAATAAATAAGCCAGGAGTTGGGAGAGGGGGGGGGGAGGGGGCGGGTGGGCAAAACCTTTAGGCCTGGAAAAACTGATCTCATGTTTAGCCAAGTCGCTTTGAAGGACAAAACCCAGCGCACAGCTAAATGTTTTATTTCTTTTTTCTTTACTTTTCTTTTCTTTTTTTTTTTTTTTTTTTTTTTACAACAACCCTGGGAAGTTGCAGAGCAGTGTTGAAGGTGAATGAAAGGTGGAGGGGCGGTGGGGGCAGGGGGTGGCTGCTGGGTGGCCGTGATGATGATGACGATGATGGCGTTTACATCAGTGCTAATTGCTGAGAGGGGAATAAAAGCACTGGAATGAAAGACGCTCCTCTGAACCGTCAGTTCGATTTCCAGAAACCACAGAGAGAGAGAGAGAGAGAGAGAGAGAGAGAAGCAGAGGAGATGAAAGACTCCTCTGAGAGAGAGAGAGAGAGAGAAATGATTTTCACCAACAGAGAGAGAGAGAGAGAGAGAGAGAGAGAGAGAGAGAGAGAGAGAGAGAGAGAGAGAGAGAGAGAGAGAGAGAGAGAAATGATTTTCACCAACAGAGAGAGAGAGAGAGAGAGAGAGAGAGAGAGAGAAATGATTTTCACCAACAGAGAGAGAGAGAGAGAGAGAGAGAGAGAGAGAGAGAGAGAGAGAGAGAGAAGAGAGAGAAAATGATTTTCACCAACAGAGAGAGAGAGAGAGAGAGAGAGAGGAGTCGTCCAACTTTAAATGGGTGAGTCTGACGATGTGAATCAAACTGTCAACTTTCAAATCAAATTTATCTCGTTGACAGGCTTTCACAACCAAATTGTGCTTGGCCTCCTGATGAGCCGTGGCACGGCGGCTACAAATACAAGCTAGTGCAGCACAGCGCCAGGAGGGGTGGGTGGTGGTGGTGGTGGGGGGTGGTGATGTTGTTGTCGCCGTAAAAAAGCGATGAAACACTTTAAAAGAAAAGGCAGTGCGGAGTGGGTCACCCTTGGAAAAAATGAAAAGAATAAATAAGCACATAGACGTTGCTCAGCCTGCAGGAGGGGGCGGGGCGTGGGGTGGGGGGTGCTGACATGAGCGTGTGTGTGTGTGTTTTTAGAGTGTAGAGTGGCTGGATTAGAGGGAGGATTCCTGGGAGGGAGGGGCGCTTTGGCGAGCGGGTGACGACGGTTTGGTTGGAGAAGGTGGGGGGGTCAGGGAGTGGGGGCAGTGGATATATGATGTGGTGCTGGCGTGGATCCAATGTACGCACACACACACACACATACACAGAAATGCAGAGGAAGAGTACTTTTCTTTGGTCGCCTGGCCTTAAACACCCCCCCCCCCCCCCACACACACACACACCCCAGGACTCCTCGACATCAGCCCAAAGGAGCCGGCCAATCAGGGGGCGCGATGCTAGCAGGGTAGGCTGGGCCAAAAGACGGGGGCCTGGTGAGTCAGCTCCTGGGTGTGGGGAGAATTTAGAGGAGCGTTGGAGTGACAGGGGTCAGGAGTTAAACTCATCTCCCCCCCCCCCCCCCACCCCGACCCCTTCCCCATCCCTCCTCACCCACCCCCGACTCATCTCTCGGTCCTCGGCATTCAACAATCTGAAAAAAGTCAAACAGCGTCCGGGCGGCGCTCGTCTAAACTCCTCAAACCTTAGTTGAGTGCAGTTAACTAGTTCCTGGCCGGAGAGAAAGTGGAGAGACAGAGGAAAAGCTGGGGAGGGGTGGAGGGGTGGCGGGAAGGGGGGGGGGCAGGGGGGGTCAAGGAGAGAACGCTAAGCTGTAAAAGAAACGGAAAACAGAAGGAGGAGGAGGGGAAAAAATGGAGGCAAAGTGTCCAGTTTCAGATTTACAGCGGTGGTGGGAGAGATTTGGCTGTGTTCTTAGTGCTCACTGAGGAGTGGGAGGAGGGGGGGGGGGTGGGGGTGAGGGAGGAGAAGGAGGAGGAGGAGGGGGAGGAGGAGGAGAAGGAGGAGGAAGAAGACAGATTTACCAAGTGAGAACAGCTCAGGCTGCTCTGGAGCAGTCGGAGCTGCGTGGACCCACGCTGCTCTCCACTCAAATCCATATTTCATGACTGACTGCCGCGGCACGACGGCCGCTCCAGTGTGAAAACATCATACTTACACGCACACACATAATATACACACAGAAGAAATCCCCCCCACTTGTTTCCGCACTGTGTTGTAGTGTGAAATTGGGGGAAGTGACCTCTCCAAACACACTTTACTGCTCCCAACACTCGGCTTTTTACGGCGCTGTGGAGTCGGTGTCAGCGCTCGGCCGCAGGGCGTGTCAGGTGAAAACCTCCACGTCTACTGAGGCGTTTTTTTCATTCGCTTTTTTTCTACTTATTCCATACAAAAATAAGAAACTAAAACTGAGTCCCCCTATGAACCTAAAACAGTTTAATTTGCTGCAGGTAAATTTATCCTTATCTTACAACTCGGATGGTTTTGCTGAGACCTAAAGTCCTTAATGTTGCACATCCATGTTGAAAAAGCTCCAGTCAAAGGCACTTTCAGTCGTTCCCGTAGCACAAAAGGTGTAGCAACAACAGGAAACTGCCCTTGAAAAAGCACAGAAGAAGAAGCAGCACTATGTCTTAGCAGCCAAGAGCAACAATAGAAAATGTTTATTGGTAAATGTTGGTGAATAGATTTCTTAATCTCCTTTTTTCTCCCTCACAAACAGGGACAAACGTTGGAGTAGAGGCCCCCTGCTGGGGAACAGACAGAATGCAAGGCCTTATATTTGTATTTCAAGCTCGTCATGAGAACTTTATGCATTCAGATCATTTTTGCCTTTCACAAAGTGATTCATCTCCCTCCCTCTACACCACAAATAACCGTTAATCGTCCAATTTGTTAATTAGCCAAGAGAGCAGGAAGTGAAGCGGCAATTCCACCCAGTGAGATGACATTCTTCACAGAAATGGAAAAGATCCCCTTGTGTGTGTGTGTGTGTGTGTGTGTGTGTGTGTGTGTGTGTGTCTCTGCGCGCTCACTCACCTCATTTGGGGTTTTACCCCTTATTTAAGACCAATATTTACCCAGCAGCCCCAGGGTGAGATTACCTCATATTCTCCCACCCAGCTGTGCTTTCTCAGCGTCTCCGTGGCAACCAGCAGAAAGACCCATCATGTTTATCTGCCTGCCCACAGACCAGGGAGGAGCAGGAGGAGGAAGAGGAAGGAGAAGACGTGTGACAGTCTCGCGGGCAAATCGCACATGTGAGTGAAATAAATGTGCAGACTAATGAGTGTTTGAACATTTACTGTTGTTGCTCTGCAACTGGTTTGAAACATTGACGTGATGAAAATCTCATCAGTGAGTTTGTAACTTGCCGGCAGAGTTGCTTCACTTTAGTTTTGAGTCGGCATCTACACCAAAGTTTGTCCCTGATTTATTTTTGCGTTTCTTTTAAAGTCCCAGTGTGTCAGAGTTGGTGCCACCTATTGGTCAGAGAGTGTCTTGGTGCCGATGCTAATCCCTGTTTCCTGGCCTCCTACTGTGAAACATTGGTGGCACCTCATTCCAAGATTTGCTCTTTTATTCTTACTCAAAACAAACACAGTGGTGTTCCATGATCAGTGTTGTTGGGATTAAAAGTAATGCAACTACTGCTTACTGATTACACCGTAATAAAGTAATCTAATTACTTCTTTAACTAATGAATTACTATAGCTAAAAAAAAGAAGAAAAACAGTTGCTCAGTGCTTTGGAATGAACTTTATTAAAGTGCAAATTTTGCAATTCCAAATATTGCCTCTGTCCTCCTAACATGAATGAATGTTTGCTCTCTGAACACAAACTGCACATTCCACGAACAAACTCATTACTCATTACTTGATAAAGTAATTATCATATAATTACCAGTTTTGCCACACTAATCCCTTTGCATTACTTAATTTATATTACGTTACTCAAAAAGTAGTTGAATTACAGTATTGGATTACATAGTAATGGATTACTCGCCAACACTGTTCATGATCCCTTTGAAACGCTGGACCTTTGGCCCGCAGCATTTTTAGGATAGAAGTTGTTTATGCCTTTATAAAGACAATATGATTTAGTAAGAATTTAAAATTATAATGAAATTGTCTCTAATGATAAGATACAAAATTTAATTTTGGAAATATAGATAATGCTATTTTAACTTTGATTAGACCTGGAACATAAGATCTGAGATAAGTCCCATGTAATAATAATAAGAGATGTTTCTGTTTTTCATCTTTCATTCACAGTTAAGGACTACTCAATATTTTTTTTTGGTGACGGTGCTTTAATTTGAATTCAAACCAATCAGTCTGTGTCTCTGCCTCGTCAGTCAACAGTCCATCCTTCACTTCTTGCGTATGAAAACAGTTGTGATGTCACAAAGGGCACCAATGCTTCTCCCAGGTTGGTAACCACAACCCTGGCCATGTGCTGGCTCCACTCTCCAACCTCTGCCGCCCGGGCTGTTTTCTGTAGTTGTTTTTTTTAATTTTTTTTTTTCAATTGGATGAATCAAATTCTCCCAAGTGAAGCTCCACCACTGAAGTCTGGGATGAAAACCAAATGTGTGAACCTGCGGAGAACATGGGTCCTCTAAATTATTACCAAAATATGACAGTTCCTACTTAAATACTTAAACCCCCTTATTAAATTTAAAGTGACTCGTTCATGCAAGGATATGTCAGACTGATCATCTTCATTTTTTTTTCTCCCGTTAGGTGGTGGTTTGAGTGAGCGAGCCAGCAGCCTCCTGCTGTGAAGTCGCTCTGTCCGTCCTGGGCAGCTCCTGCCGCGCCATGGAAACAGGTAGCTATTTGCTTTAATTTGCAACAGAAAAAGCGACTGTGGTGTGTAGCCACAGTCAGGGAATGTTCTGTTTGGTCTTCCCTCCTGGACCCATTTAAGTGGCAAAAAGTGTCATTATTTAGCCGCTGAAGCTGAGGGGAGAGTGCAAACAAGACTGGCTGACCCTCTGTCAAGAGCCCCCCTGACTTCCCCTCCTCTCGGCTCTTCACAGGCTCATTATGGGCCTCCAGCAGGACAATTCAAGTGTCCCTCCAGCTTCCTTTTTAAAACGCCTTTCCACTCGCCCTGGAAGCACTCGCATGCAGGCTGAGGCAGGAGATGCACCTCGGCGTGGTGGCAGCAGGGTGGATGTGAACGGTGCGGCGCTGGCTGCATGGCAAGACGCTTATTAAAACAGCAGGAGCAGAGCCGCTGGACCCTGGCCAAATAGGATCTTCACCCCTGAGCGAGGCCGGATTTGGAGGAGCCGCTTGTTGTCAGTGTCTGATGAAGGTTCTGAGCCGCCACCACCACTGCTGCTTCTCATGTTTTCCTGACTAAACCCCAGAACAGAACACCGGGACTGAGCACCAGGACTCTCAACACCATGAATGAACACCAGGACTTCCAACACCAGGACTTCCAACACCAGGACTGAACACCAGGGCGCTCAAGACCAGGACTCCGAACACTGGAACTCTGAACACTTGGACTCTGAACAACGGGACTGTCAACACCAGGACTGGACACCAGGGACACACAGGTGCTTTGTTCTCTCAGTTTTTGGACTGAATGTGGAGATGCAAAAGCGCAGAGGCAATGCCCCCCCACTGCCAGACTTTGTCTCTGACATGAACCTGTTGGAGTTTCCTCCAAGCTGCCCCACGGAGCTCAGACCGCAGGCGGACCACGACCACGTCGACGACGACGATGCTGACGCCCCACCAGGGCCTGAGGACCGGTGGGGCAGCAGGTGCCCGGAGGAGGCCGGAGCGGCGCCGCGGTGCTACGTGCTCGCCACCAAGCCCCGGCGGCACAGGGTCATCACGGTGGTCCAGCGGCAGGCGGCCAACGTGCGCGAGAGGAGGCGGATGTTCAGCCTGAACGAAGCCTTCGACGAGCTGCGGCGGAAGGTGCCCACGTTCGCCTACGAGAAGCGGCTGTCGAGGATCGACACGCTGCGCCTGGCCATCGTCTACATCTCCTTCATGACGGACCTGCTGCAGCAGAACGGGACCAAATGAGGGGTTTGGTTTCAGCGAGAGACTGTAGACTTACAGGAGTTTTTAAAAAGTAATTTAAAGACCCAAAGACTCTTTTTAAAATGGTTTCACTATAACTTTACATTGAAGAGCATAAATTATTTGACCCCCACCCCTAAAAATAATAATTTGACAAGAATGTCCGAATATTTTTACCATGTTCTGCAAGAAAATGCAAAAATATGAACTAATTAAACAGGTTTATAAATTATTATTATTATTACAATTATCATTATTATTATGATGATGACGATGATGATGATGATTATTATTATTATTATTCCTCAATTAGAATTTTTTTGTTGTTGTTATTATTCACACTGAATGATAAAAGCTCGTGTTGACGCTTCAGGTGAGCAGTTTCAGGACCTTGGAGAGAGGCCTGCACACTGACCAGGTGAGGCTGAACGTGGCTTCAGACTTCGTCTCCCGCCCTGTAAGCACGAGAGAAAGAATCAACTCATCACAACTTATCTTAAAGCTTAAAAAAAACAACAACAACAAAAAAAAAAAGTTCATGCATGTGCAAATGACGAGCTGCAGGATCTGAATTAGGAGAAATGCACGCGCACCGCGTGGGGCTGGATGCGTTATCTGCATGGTCACCGAGGTGCGAATTGCAGCCGGGGAGCTGCGAGGAATCATGGCGACAGCAGAAGGTCCTTATCTTTCATGAGGAATATTTATGGCGGCCGCGTGGGCCCCAAAGGCGTGCGTGGTGGTCCTGGACGTTCGAACCTCCGCGTGGATCACTCTCGCACCGCGCTCACAGCAAAGTTGGCGTGACGGAGGACGCTCAAGATGCTGCAAGATGAGGCCAATTTTTAGCGTCTGCTCACGTGCGTCTTTCCTCCCATCTCTATCGCGCCCAGTGTTTGTGTTTCTCCAGCAGCAGCAGCAGCAGCAGCAGCAGCAGCGCCACCCCGCTGCGGCCCGGGGCACCCTGGTGCCTCTCCGGCCTTTCAAGCCTGATCCCCGCGGGAACCGAGCCCCGTTTAATCACATGATTCAACGAGGAGCCGCTGACGGGAAAACAAACAAGCGCGCCTGTGCTCGCGGAAAGCGCAAGACCCCCCGCTGCGGCCACCTCCTGTGCTTCAGGAGGTCCGGTGTGTTTTTATCCTCCTCCTCCTCCTCCTCCTCCTCCTCCTCCTCCTCCCCCGCTCCTACCACTGCTCCCAACCCTGCCGGCGGTAACCCACCGCGTCCCGGAAAACAGCGGAGACGGACGGGGCAGGGACTGTTTGATGTCTTTCTGAAGTGCTCTTCTCGTCCGTCTTAAACCGAGAGGCACGCGGGCGCAACAAGCGCGCCAGCAGCCAAAAATATTGAAGTGGCGGAACTGTGTTGAAATCTGGCCCTTCCTATGTGTGTGGACCAAATGGTGAAAATCGAGATTAAATCTTGTGGGAACAAAAACTCTTCAAACCTCTGTGAGTCCTCACCTCTGCTAACTAAATAACGCCGCGCCCATGCTGCCCCCCCCCCTCCCCCCACCCCCACCCCCCCCTCCTCCCACCTCCATGCTGCGCTGACGAGCCTGCGAGTCTTAAACACCATTCCTGATATTACAGCTACAACTCTCCCTGTCCTCGAGTATTAAGTTACAGAGATTCCCCGCCCAATCACAGCCCCCCACCCCCACCCCACTCCCCTCACCTCCCCCCCAAAAAATCACGCTGCCCCGCTGCCTGCTATAAGAGCCCCGCGCGCGCCCCGCACTGGCAGACACCCCCCCCTGCCCCGCTTTCTTCACCGGGTTGTTGACGTTGCGCGCCCAGCAGTGGACGCATAAGCGCGCGGGGCGGGTGGCTGGGTGACGGCTCGGGCCGGCGGCGATGCGGGAGGAGGACTCCACCACCACGATGGACAGCGCGGGGAACAGCGAGGAGGAGACCGAGCGCCAGCTGCCGCGGCGGGGCGCGAGGAAGCGGCGGCCGACCAGGAGGAGCGCGGACGAGGACGAGGAGGGAAACTCTCAGAGTCCCAACCCGGGCAAGAAAAAGTGCAGGAAGGGCTGCGGAGACATGGCAGAGGAAGGAGGAGGGGGAGGTGGAGGAGGAGGAGGTGGAGGAGGAGGCAGCGAGGGCAGCAGCAGCAGCAGCAGCCCGGAGCCCTCCTTCGATGACCTGCACACGCAGCGCGTCATGGCCAACATCCGCGAGCGCCAGCGGACGCAGTCGCTGAACGAGGCGTTCACGTCGCTGCGCCAGATCATCCCCACGCTGCCGTCGGACAAGCTCAGCAAGATCCAGACCCTGAAGCTGGCTTCGCGCTACATCGACTTCCTGTGCCAGGTCCTGCAGAGCGACGAGCTGGACGCGCGGAGCGCCAGCTGCAGCTACGTGGCGCACGAGCGCCTCAGCTACGCCTTCTCGGTCTGGAGGATGGGGGGCGCGTGGTCCTTGTCCACCACCACCACCACCACCACCACTACCGCCGCCGTCGCCGCCACCACGTCCCACTAGCCGGGCCTGGAGCCCCGGAACCCCGCCGGAGCGGTGCGGAGGTAGGCGCGCTCTGTGCTCAGCATTACATCACGCGAGGATGCGCATTTTTTTTACGCAGGAAATGACAGGGCTCAGCACGTGTAAGATGTTTCTTTTTAAATGTAGTTGACATTGTTAATGAACCATGGACTGCTCTGTGAAGTCAGGAGAAGCTGTAAGTTGCAAGAGTTTCCTGCAACAGGTTCTCAGTCTTCACGCTCATCTTACTGTAGAAGGGTTAAGTTGAGGCCACATGGTCTTGTTCTTGCAATCTTGATCTTGATCAACTTAGCCCTTCTACAGTTACCTGCAAAAACAAAAAAAAATAATTTCAATTGCACTTGCAGGTCCGTAACATGTTTAGTTTCAGTGGTGTCTGCCAGCTTACTAGAGCTCCATTCGCATTGTAACCTGAGTCACTTTGACCGCCGACCATCACGTGATGCTAATAATAATGTTTGACGCCAAATCAATCTTTCACCCGCAGATGATCCACAGAGTGAAGACGGCGCAGGACCTGCAGAGAGACTGAAGCAGGCCCGACAGACAGACAGACAGACAGACAGGCAGACAGGCAGACAGGCCATGGGGCAGGCAGGCCGGAGTCCCCGTGTGCGAGGCCTTTTTCTTGTTCCCCTCCCACCCCTGCACGCCAACTGCAGTGCTGGTGAGGCGGAGTGGGGGGGGGGGGCACTAACAGGACGGATATGAAGGAGGGAAGACCACTGCGACTGAGAATGTTGTTGTACAAACAAAAAAAAACGTTGAGCTTTGCGAGGAGCGGCTCTGTTTTTGAAACCACACACACGCAGAGCAGCCAGAGGAGACAATCCATTCCACATTCCCTGCGACGCCGTCTCGCAGCAAATGAAGTATTCTGTATTTATTTTTCTACATGCGCTCCAAATTCCTTTCTCCCTGCTCTAATAAAAGTTATTTATTTGGGGGGGAAGGGGAGGGGTCCCCCCTCCCTCCTCTCTCTCTCTCTCTCTCTCTCTCTCTCTCTCTCTCTCTCAGAGTGATGAATGGATCTGGAGTCTGCACATTTTGAGTTTTTGTAAATATTTGGCAATATCCTGAATTAAAGAATGAAAATATCATTGTGACCTGTGCGTACAGTCTGGAAATTCATTACAGAATCTAGCATTTCAAAAACAAAGTAAAGAAAAACTGGCAGTTTGGTTACGAGACGTTTAAAGGGCTGCACCCTTTGACACGGGAGATGGTTTTAAAACACCTGAGACAAACTCATTTCCTCCCGTCTCAGCACTCCATGTCTGCGTGGGGAATTTGCTCCTCATTGCTCGGTTGCTGAATCCCCAGTTTACCAAACCACAGCGGAGGAGGCAAAAGAAAACATCTCATACCACCGGGCTTCTTCTCAAGTCGTGTTTCTGAGCCGGGGGATCTGGGAGAGCCATAATTAGCCGGTGGTCTGCGTGTGAGCCGGGTGAGTGAGGGGCTGTGGGAGGCAGGCACCATGTTCCCCCGACGTCCCCGGGGACGCAGGTCAGCACGGGAGTGTCCTGCGTGCAGGTGCTCCAGCAACCAGGAGGGACCCCCAGAGAGCAGATCAACCGGGAGGGGTCCCAGGTCAAAGTGTTGGTGTGCAAAAAAACGAGATAAAAAAGAATAACGTAACTAAATAAAAACCCTTCAATTTAAAAAGTCACCCAAAAGATGATTGGTTTAATCAGGTTGTACAACCTGATTAAGGTTGAATAACCTTAATCAACTGATTCCACTATTCAACTGAATAAACCTCAAAGTTTGTTCAATTGTATGAACCTAAAGTCTCACACAGATCTTTAAGAAAAATACACCAACAGTCACCCTAATTAATGTATTAACTGTTTAGGTTGTTGTTTATGTATGTGCATTGTTAAGGAGGTGAACAACACTTGCATTCAATAGTAATAAACACATCGCCACCATCTTCTGCTGATGGGCGCAATTTCAAAACGTTGGACTAAATGTAAACTGGGTTAAAATGAAAACCACGAAACAAAAAAGAAAAACAAATGTTGCTTTACTCTTCCTACGACAGGACAAGTTGTTGATGCCACGGTGAGGCTAAATGTGATTCCTTCTCCACTGCACTGATCATCTGTTAAACACTGAGGCTGTTTGAAGGAGGGGTTGGACCCCTGAAAACATTTCGTTTTTTGGCAAGTTAGTTAACGTCTCAATGTGAAGCCAGTGACAGCAAGGCTTCCATCTTCCACCTTCAAGCTCAGTCAGTGTCAGATCTCTGTTTCTCACCTTAGGCTTCAGTGGAACAGCCTCACACGACTCATTCCACCCAAACCTCTGTGGGCCTCTGTAGAAGACAGCGGCATTTAGCCCTGTGTTTGCAGCCGTCTGTAAAATCAAATGCTCCACTGGACCGCCCACGTGCTTTGGAAGGGGTTCAAAAACACAGGCGGAGGGCGGAGTCAGCACCTGGGCTTTGGTGGTGTTGGTGGTCACCAACCTGAGAGAGGTGTCTGCGAGTCTGTGCTGCCCTTTGTGACATCACAAAGGGACTCTGTCCAGCAAACTGTGTGTTTCATCCCACGCTTGTTGAAACGCTGGGTGGACTTTTCTTTTTCTCTGGTTGCAACTTTAAAAGAGTGAGTTTCACATCATATGGGACCTTAATGTTTCCCGAAGCTTCAGGAACTGCCTCACCCAACCCCACTACACAATCTATTGGTTCTCATCGACACAAAATAGAGAATTAAGCCAGCGTTGAATTCCTGGAGATGAAACATGGCAGATTGAGGCCAGACTGGACAAACACATAATTTGACTCTAATTTATTGCACACCTGGAAAGAAAGAGAGGAAAAAAGAAAGAAAAGCCCTCCGCTCTGGCCATAAATACACTGGTGGACACGGCGTCCCGGTGAAAAAGTGTATCAGTGCCAGAGAGGCAGAACCTCGGGGAGTGCTAATATCACTCTGACAGAGATGAAAGACCCTGAGGTCAGTGCAGACGCCTCGCGGCGCGTTCCAAATCTCTCCACAGGCCTTTTGACGGGGAGGAGAAGAAGGAGGTGGAGGGGGAGGGGCAGGAGGAGGAGGAGGGCGAGGAGGAGCAGCAGCGGAGTTCATAATGCTGGGAGTGTTTTTTTTTTTTCCTGGCGGCGTGTCTCGCGTGCGGAAGGTAAAGCCATCAGCTTTGACCCCTCCCCAACTCCCCTCCTCCCTCCTACTACCCCACCCTCTCCTCCCCCCACCCAGCCACCAGGGGGGAATCAATTCCCACCCTCACATCACCGTGTTGTCTTAAACTTGAGGCTGTTGCTCTGACGTGGAGGAATGTCACCTCTGAGGCGCCCAAACACACACACACACACACAGGTTTTTTTCACACCGACCAAACGGGGACGTACATTCCACAGACAGAAAGAGAGGCTCCGCCCACCTCTTTGATGTTGCAAGGTAATGGGATGGCCACTTGTTATCAGCGAGGAGGCATCTGGTTGTCTGGATTAAAGTGTGCCGTGATCGTCACTTTGATGAGACACACACACACACACACACACACACACAGAGCCCTCTCTCTCTCATTAATCACACTTTATATCTCCTCACTTTGCATCCCTTACTGACTCCAGAGTCAAAGGTGGGGACCTGTGTGCGTGGGTGTGTGTGTGTTAACCCCGGCAGTAAAACTCTTCTTAAAAAAATGTCTCTCTGATTCCTCCAGGTGAAGAAAAAGACCCGCACGGCTGGGATGAGCTGCTCCGACCGTCCCAGCAACTCTACAGCGACTCTACGGCGACTCTACGGCGACTCTGCTGCGACGCTGCTGCGACGCTGCTGCGACGCTGCTGCGGCCTTTTATTGCGTCCAGCATCTCCGTCTCTAGAACTTCCAATGTCCCTCTGAAGTTCCCCGTTATGAGGTAACAAGAGCTGGTTTACGTTAACCCCGCAACACCATGAGAAGACAGGGGGTACAGGAAGTTGGACTCGTGCGCGCGCACACACACACACACACACACACACACGCTAGAGAAGAGAGACTATAGGTTTGCAGGTCTGGTTCCCATTAGAGCTAATCATCTGTGTTTCATCTCCACCCGAGGCAGTTAGTTTGTGCCTGTGTGTGTGTGTGTTTGTGTGTGTGTAAATGTAAACATACATATATGTATATATATGTATACATATATATGAGTGAGTTCTGAAATGGCTGCTGCAGGCTGGCACTAAAGAAATACACCAACACACTACTACAAAAAAAAGTCGAAGTAGCAGCAGCGGCGGCAGCAGATGAAGAAGAAGAAACAGAAGCTACTTTGAGCTTGTAGACAACAGTGGCAGTTTTGAGTGAGGAGCTGGAAGGTATTTTTCAAATTAGGATTGACAGACTGTTTGTCCAATTCATTTATTTAGCCTTTATTTAACCTGCTAAAAAAAAAAAAAAAAAAAAACAAAAAACAATGAGATCACTTTTACTCTTTAACCTGCCAAATATATTTTCAGAAGCCTAACTTAGCCAAACTTTGTCCATCAGCTCCTTTCGACCTGGGAAACCAGCTGGCCAGGTCACCCACTTTATTTGATACCTCGAAACCTGGTTAGTTAGTAAAACAAATCGCCGTTGGGAGCAGATGATGAGCCGCCGTCGCCACTGGTATATATTTCCAGTCACGTCACTTAGCTGATGATGCCATCGGGGTGCAACATGTGAAGGGTTTCTCTCTCTGCATTGACTTTCAAAGTGCTGTTTATGGGGAAGAGTTTATAGGAGGTGCAGCGTCCAGCCCAAACACATCAGCGGGCATTTCTTTCTCTTCGTGTGTGTGTGTGTGTGTGTGTGTGTGTAAGAGAGAGAGTGAGTGCGTGCGTGTGCGTGTCTCTACCTTGTGCTGCACCACAGCGGCGTGGAAGCATAATACTGGTGTGTCTCCGGGTCCTGGATGTTGTAATTCTCACTCTGTAAAGTAATGAGGGAAATATTTTGGCAGCGCCGCGGGAAGCTTTAGGAGAGAAGCTCGGCCAATACAGTCAGGGGCTTTGTTGGAGCGCACAGGAAGGAGTGAAGTGGGGGGAGGTGGTGGTGGTGGAGGTGGAGGAGGAGGAGGAGGAGGAGGAGGAGTGACAGGGAGGAAGTCAGGGCCAAAAGAAAAAAAAAGAGAAAGAAACCTGGCCCCAGAAACATAATGACGCGCTCACACGTTCCCTGAGGACGGTGCCAGCTATGCACCCCCCCACCACCACCACCACCACCTCACTGGTGACCCCTGACCTCTCAGAAACTGACCCTGTCCCCCAGATTACAGCGACCCCCAGCTGGAGCACGAGCCGCCACGCATTCATCACCACAAAGTGTCCAGTCAGTCAGTCAGTCGGTCCTGTTTCCAGGCTGGCAGGATGGTGAGAAGGTCTAAGAGCCGTGGAGAAAAGACGGAGCTGGAGAACGAAAGAACTACTCTTGCATTGTGGCGAAGGACCAGTGAGTTGGCGAGCAGAGGAGGAGGAGGAGGAGGAGGAAGAGAAGGAAGAGGCAGAGGAAGAGAAGGAGGAGGAGGAGGAGGAGGAGAGTAGTAGGAAGAGGAAGAGGAGTAGGCGGTGAAGAAAGAAGAAAGAAGAGGAGGAGGAAGAGGTGGAAGAGAAGGAGGAAGAGAATAAGTAGAGGAGCAGGAGGAGAAGAAATAGGAGGAAGAAGAGGAGGAAGGCTAGTAGGGGGAGGAGAAGAAGGAAGAGGAGCAGCAGGAGAATGAAGAGGAGAAGGAGGAGGAGGAGAAGGAGGAGGAGGAGGAGGAGAAGGAGGAGGAAGAAGTGATGGGAGCCCTCGGGCCTGTTTGTCCTGCAGATTGAGTTAAAGCTGAGAGCCTCATAACTCCTCACATACCAGACAGTATCGCGGCGACCTCGGCTTCACCAACGTAAACAATGATGGCGGCCATCAAAAGGGGACGCCGCTGCCCCCCACACCCCCCTCCCCTCCCTCTCCAAAACTAAATTTACCTGAAAAAGTCCAACAACAGTTCCTCTGTTTGTTGTGTGTGTGTGTGTGTGTGTGTGTGTGTGTGTGTGTGTGAGATCTTTTGCTTTTTTACCTTTCTTATGTTTAGCCTGTGTGAAACCACACTGGGCCCCTTATCGTGCATTATCACCAGAGGAAAGGCCTGAGGTGGCAGCACACAGAGCGACATTGGTGCCGAGACAAGGGTCATGTTGTGTTGTGTTGTGTTGTGTTGTGTGTCTGAACATTGGCTCATTCAGGACGAGTTGATAGAAAGACGTCTGTTGGCGGCAGGATATTTTTGGGAAGAGCCGCAGTTGGTTGAACTCTGTTGGTTGGACAAGACTTCCTTAAAGTTAAAAAAACTGGCTGCAGCAACCGCAGTACCTCGCCAGGCCACTAGGGCGCAGTGCACAAGAAAACTTCACTTTCCACCGAGAAGAACTAACTGTGAAAGAAAAGCCTGACATTTTACACTGATCTTCTATTTTCAGCACGCCTGCCTGTTTTTAGCATAAAATTAGCTTAGCATTAGCTTAGTGGGACGTTGTCAGCACTGCTGCGGCAGGTCAACCAACGATGTCTGTGCGTCTCGTAAGTGTTGTCATCGTTGTCGTCCTGCTAATGTGCACAAAGGCATCAGTTGTTGTTGTTGTTGTTGTTGTTGTTGTTGTTGTTGTTGTTGTTGTTGATGATGATGAATCCTGGATTCACGTCAAGCTTCCAAACTCTGCCGAAAGCAATAACGTCCCGGACACGGCGGCAAGTTTAGCAATGGCCTGAGGGGCCCCTGTCAGGAGCTAATGTGCACGCGCGCACGCACGCACGCACACACACACACACACACACACACACACACACACACATCCTGGCAGAAGTGAGGGATGATTTGGCAGCAGCTCAGTGCTGCTCCGATGGGAAGTGTGCTGAGAGAGAAATAGATGTTGAGTTCAGCGGCGCCTCCCGGTGGTATTCACTGTCGGGTGGTCTCCTTCCTTCCTTCTCTCTCTCTCTCTCGCTCTCTCACTCGCTTTAATTCCTCCCTTCTTCGTCTCTGCGCCGCTTTGAGGTGGTTCAGCCTCCGACGCTCCGCACTTCCCCTCCCCTTTTCCTCCACCCTCTCTCCTCCCTTCTCCCCCTCTCCCCTTCCTCCTCTTCTCCTTTCTCTCCTTCTCCTACTCTGAATATTTACCCCCCTCCTCTCCTCTCCCCTCTCATTTCCTCCTCCTCCTCCTCTTCGTTCGTTCTCTCCCCGTTTTTGTGTTTACCTCCACTCACAAATACAATAACACTCATCAGGCCGCACTATGCACGCGCCGCTGCGTGCCAGAAAAGTGTGTTTGCACCATGACTGTGTGTGTGTGTGTGTGTGTGTGTGTGTGTGTGTGTGTGTGTGTGTTGAGAAAGCAGGAGAATTCTGTGGAGTTGGAGAGCAGAGATGTCGGGACTGTAGGAAAACAAAGTCTTGCTGATGCAGTGATTATCGGCAGTCAGCCACTTTGTGTCCTGCCAGTTGTGCTCTGAATCACTGTGTGTGTGTGTGTGTGTGTGTGTGTGTGTGTCTGCCTGTTCTCTCTCTCTCTCTCTCTCTCTCTCTCTCTCTCTGTCTCTCTCTCTCTCTCTCTCTTATTTTTGCACAGAAAGAGTTTATTTTCTTTATTTTTTTTATTTTTTATTTTGACTGTTGGGCCTCTGCGTCCGTCTGTCTCTTCTTTATTCCCCGCCCCCCCGCCCCCGCTCTGCGTCTCTCCGAAGGTGTCGGTTGTGTGATTTTATGAGCTGGACGTTTGGTGTCACACCAAACGTTTGCATGTCTCGGTCTGGTCTTGTAAAAAGAAAAAAAAAATAGAAAGAGAAAGAAAAAAAAGCCCCTAAATGCCCCATAATTTTCTTTCTTGGCTGCTAAAAGCGAGACTTAATACCGACTAACGAGGTCTCACACTCACACGCAAAGACACACATACACACACACACACACAGGAACTTTCACTGCTTTTTCACAACCACTTTTTCATTTACTTTATGTGTGTGTGTGTGTGTGTGTGTGTGTGTGTGTGTGGTACAGTGTAATAGTTCAGAAACAAAGGTAAAACTCTGCAATACTCCAGACTATGGAATACAATACAGGCTAAGGAGAATGCACACACGTGTGTGTGTGTGTGTGTGTGTGTGTATTCCTTGGTACGTGCGTGCATCTGTGCGTGCGCACATACACACATGTGGGTGAGTTATAAATAGTGGGATCATCTGGAGCGCATTAGAGGTACAGTGCTTTAAGTGAACAGGTCCGCTACCTGCAGCCACAGAAACCTCAGAACAAGACACGGCCAAGCCTCAAGTCCCCACACACACACACACACACACACACACACACACAACAAGCATTGACTAGCTTATGTGTCTTCCATTAATAGAAGCAGTGGCTTGAAGAGGGAAAGAACTCGATGCTCCGGCGTGATATTGGAAGTATTGAAGGTTGTCTTGACGGGTGTAGAAACACACAAGTTAGCAATAAGATTTGACTGTGAATGCGACTTTCCAAGTCGCTCACTTCCTACCTCGTACCTTCCACAGTCCTGGGCTCACTGTACCCCCCCCCCTACCAGTTTGCCACTTATCCGAGGCCCCCAAAAAATGAGGGCTCGCAGGAAGTGGGTCCCTCCCTCCCCCAACCCTCCCCATCCTCACGCAGGCTGAAACCTGAGCCACAGGAAGTGGTCCTGCGCAGCATCTTGTCTGGCCAGACAAATTATTCGCCGTTTGACAAACGCGCCCTTTTTATTTATTTTTTTTTGTACTCCCATCCTATATGAGTTTCCTCCCCCCCCCCAACCGCCCTCGCCCCCACCGCCGTCTTCTCGCCTCATTTATTGTTTTGATTCTGGCTCCTCCGGGGCAGAGACAGAAAGGCTCCCTACCTGCGTTATCTCAGACTGAGTCGCATTCAGAGGCCAAACGAGCTGCCGCTGCGGTTGCACAGCCTCCCCCCCAAAATTCCGGGAAATATTCCTCCTGCGGTGTTCCCTCAAGACTTGTGGTATTCCTGCCCACAGTATCCCCACCACCCTGCTGCAGAGTTTCCTAAATGGATGAAAAGCAGGATTATATGAAAGCCTTTGAAAAGTGAAACACTGATCTTCCTCGTCCCCGGAGCGGCTGTATTATTTTACCGCGCAAAAGTCGACTGTCAGAACCGGGAGGAGGGCGTTTTCACAAGAGAAAAAGTACAATCAGCGCACAATAAAACCAGCCAGTGTAAGGTAAAGTTAACACTTAGTGACTAATAAGTTAGACAGTAAGTCTGTTTATGTCCATCCGTAAAATTTGTACTTTCAACTAAGGTTTGTGACTCTGAAGCCACCAAATTCATGTTTTCCTTTAATTTCCTCACGTCATCACTTTTCACCGATTGATTATAAAGTTTAGCTCCTAAAAAAGATCAAAACCTGGCCGACGCGAGAGCTTTTTCAGTGTGATTCAAACAAAGCAAGCGCCAGAATTGTTTTTTGACAGAAAAATCCCTCTACCAGTGTTTTCTATTATGTTCATCTCTGTGGTTCCGCCATAATTGAGGTGAGTCTGTCTTTGTGATGTCACAAAGGGCAGTGATACCTCTCCCAGGTTAGTGAGCACACCCCCAGGCGTTGGCGGCTCGCCCTCTGACACCGCCTTGGTTTTGTCCTATTTTTTTGTTTTTAACCTCTTTTTGTGGATGTTGGAGTTTTAAACTCACTTTTTAAAGTGCTACACCTTTCTGATGCACACACACAATATTTCCCAGCTGAGATCCACATTCCTTTGGAATGGAACCTCCGCCGAGGGTTGTTGTGGCTCACTGTTCTGTCACTCTGGGTATTCCTCAGCAGACAAACGGTGAACCATTCAGCCAGTGTTTGTGTGTTTGTGCCAGCGCTCCATCCTCGGCCACTAGAATGACACATTTGTTGCGCAGCAGGAAGTATTCATCCTCTTCTTCCTCCTCCTCCTCCTCCTCCTCCTCCTCCACCTCCACCCTCCTGCTGCTGCTGCTGCTGTGTGGATTAGCCGAGAGGTCGCAGGGGGAGAGGGTTGTGTTAAGTGGAGTTGGGAAAAGCTGCGGTCAACACACACTTTCCCCTCAGGCAAGTGGTCCGGGGACAATTGGGGGCACACACAACCACTCGCACACACACAGACTGCGACTTGTTGCACTCACCCACCAGAACCCGGTCGATTCCGGCCTTAAGCGCCTCGGCCCATGAATACCCACGATGCCCTGGGCTAGTTGGCCTCGCTAGCCTCCCCTGCTGACCCCTGTGACCGTGGTGATTAGATATTGGAGGCCCTCATCTGCAAACATTTAGCCAGTGTCACCCCTAATATGGCGTCTCTCACCCTGCCACCGCAGAGAGCCGGGCCGCCCCAGCGGGCGAGGACGCGCCGCTGCGCCACGTGATTAGCGATGAACGGCCGTCGCGTTCATAAATCTTCTCCTGTCTCCCGCTGAGGGCTGTAAAAAGAAATTACTGCATTATCTTTGCAGAGTTTATCTGCAAAAATTCCTTTCTAATAGCAAACTGCCAGCCAAGTTATAAAGTGCCGTTCCTGATAGTAAAAGAGTGAGTGGCCGCTGTGGTTGATTCCAATGTGGTGGATTCCTGGAAAATCACGGCAGCAAAAACCCAGAAAACCTCAACCGTCCACAAACTGCTAGGAGTCCATATTGTAATAATGCAACAGACACTCTCCATGGAAATGTGTTTTTGGTGGTGATTGTAAAAGAAGTGCCAGGTTATTATTCATCAGCATCACCTTAAACAATTACATGTTTTATTCACTTTGGCAAAATCCAGAAATTCAGTCATTTTTGGCCTTTTGTTTTGAGGCGCATAACAAAGACATGGATCTATAACGCACATTTCCTTCGTCATTAAATGACCATTAAATGTCACATTCCACCTTCTGACCTCTGAACTGTGACCCGCAGCTCCTCCGCCTCCAGGCCAAACCACCAGCGACACCGGGCCTCAGGTCAGGTCGTCAGCTTGCGCCGCAAAAGTCTTTCTGACATCTTTGGTAAAAAAATAAATAAATAAATAAATAAATAAAAACAATAATTATCATGAATACATAAATAAGAATGGCACAACTGAATTGGCATGCTATTTTTAATTTTAGAAATGAAACAGATTATGTCATTTTTTTCAGGCCACAGTGCCATTGTTTAGCTGCCTTGTTGTCCATTCTGTAGAATTCTGTTTTACTTTTGTATCTTTCACTGTAACTGCATCGTCCACTGTTTATGTTTAATGGTTGCCATTTTTTTTAAGATCATCGCTGCAGTTTTCCTGCTGTAACAGACGTTACGTTAAGATACGTTGCAGTTGTAAGTTTTCCTCAGAAACCGTCCTCAGATCAGCGGCATGGCGGAATGACACTGACCCCTTGCGTTACAGCGTGAGCACTGCAGGTTTGGCGTTTTGACTGCAGCGTCGCCTCCTTCAGATCACACAAAGCCTCTGTCAGTCAGTGCATTTCAGTGCTCGAGTCCGCGTGAGAAATGAAAACGCATTCCTTTTCTTTTTCTTTCAGTTTGCTGTCAAATAATCAAAGAGATGAAACACGATGCGTTCAGGAGCTGGCGCCGCAAAAGCAGGTTGATCAGCATGCCACTTGTTATCTCGCTCGCAGTCTGTGACAAATCAGCCACGGGAGAGCAGGCCACAGAGACACCGGTGAGCTTGTCACATGGCTGGTAACTCATAAAGCCCGGGTATAAAGTCTACACAGTGTGTGGCTGTGTGAGGAGCGTGTGACAGGCTGACACAAGCAGCAGCAGCAGCAGCAGCAGGAATAGAGGGAGCATGGGACAACCCGGGGCGTCTCTGCAGTGGCCTTAGAGAAGATATGGGCGCCCTGCTGAGCTCCTCCTATTCTTGGGCGCAGAGAGGAGTCAGACACCTCACTGGGCTTCATCCCCCGCAGCTGTGGGACCCACACAGGCCTCTGCTCACCAGGATACAGGTACCATGACCCAGAGGTTCACCTGAAGCTCTTGCGCACACACACACACACACACACACACAAAAGTATTTTCCAAGAAAGCGTAAATGTTTCTTCCAACCTTTACTTCCTGTATGAGCCACTGCATTTATGTATTTTTGTCATCGCCCTGAGTGTAGAGTGACATTAGGGGTGTTCCAGTAATCCTTGCAGTAAAATTGCAGTAAATTGATTTACTGCACTCTTGTAGACACATTTCACTGCTCCAAGTAGTAAAAATGCACAAAACAAAACAGGAGTTGCACATGGAGTTAAAGTACATGGTTGTGCAGTGCAGTGACAGTTGTGGAGATGGAGATGTCAGTCGTTCTGTCATGCGAAACGTAAAAAAAGAGAAAATAATTACATCAAGCATATTTTGATTTTGATTTATTTGTTTATTTCGAACAAGCGTATAAAAAAAATAAGAATAACAAAAATCAAAATAACTAATTAGAAAAACAAAAATCAGAATAAAAATAAATAACATACAAAAACATTTGTACTGTTCGAAAAGGGAATGGGGAGAAGCATAAAGTTTTCTGAAGTTCCCATCCCTTTAAACTCCTCATAATTTAACCCATGTACATATCTACTTCCGCTTTTACTAACCTATCCATATGTAGTTTGATTAGTTTAAAAAAGAAAATAGTGTATCAATGAGACACGAATTTTATGGGGAAAATGACTTTTATTTTTTTATTTATTTATTTATTTTTTTTTACATCCTGTTACATATATTTCTCACACAAGTAAGCACCCAAGTTGATTGAGTTTTTACTTTTAGCCGGGATACTTTGAGGACACACTCAGCGCATCGACAGCTACTTAGTCCGACACTCAACCACGGACGAGACGCGCCGTCAATCGCTCAAACGGGGCAGAATTACGGCCCGGTCGATGAGCGATTATCGCCGCCTTCACGTCCCGTCAATCAGTCACGGGGTACGTGAACGCGTCATCGCCCTGCCACGGCCCAATCGCGTGGCTCCGTTCCTGGAGCGGAGGCGCCCCCGACCGACGACGCACGCACAGCACGCACGCGCAGCAGCCCTGGCAAACATGGCGACGCTCCTCCGCGCAGCGGACGGAGGTTGGAAACACGGGCGCTTGTAGGCGACGCCGCAGCCTCCTCGTCGCGCGTTGAAAAGGGACATAAAAACAGAAAATGTGGCGGGGTTAGACGGAGCCCCCCCGCACGCACAGCCTTTGCCTGGACGATGCTCGCGGAGGTGAGTTGGCGCCGCCGCGTCGGCTAGGCTGCTTTGTGTTCCCCCTGCCAGTGATGAGACAGTGGCTGGCCGCAGCTAGCAGCCTGTTAGCCCCGCTAGGCGCGCTAGCCTCGGCGCCGCAGGTAAACACAGCAGGGACTGGAAGCTGGAAGCTGCGAGGTTTCCTCCCGGCAGCGACACACACACACACACACACACACACAAACACACACACACGCCCATGTACAGACGCACTAACACCCCCGGGATTACACCGCTAACGCCCGAGGTAATACGATGAGATTAGGACGTGCTCACTGACAAGCAAGCGGGCAGGAATTAGCTCGGCAACGGGGGCAGCAGCGGCGTTGGTAGTATGCGTTTTAGATTATGAGTGACGTCCCTCAGCAGCGATTTCCAGCACCGCAACACATACAGGTGAGCTGGGCGTTAGCCGTGGTGTTTGTTTGTTTGTTTGTTTATATATCTAACGTGTGTGGGTTTTCTTCAGCCGAATTGTTTCTTCTTCCCAATTCGGTGAAGCTAACGTCAGTGGTGCGGTGACAGCTGATTGTCAGGTCGACGGGGGTTGTAATTGCATGTTTTTTTCTCCTTGTGACTTCATGTCAGCTCTTCAACGTATCAGTACACGGCTCTTTATTTTTTATTTCTTCTTCTTCTTCTTCTTCTTCTTCTTCCGACAACCGTGGCATCCGGTAGCTCAGCTGTCAGTCAGTCTGCCTGCCTGCCTGCCTCGGACACAAACAAACGAGCAGGGCCCCGCACTTTGAAATATTAATAAGCTCCTACTCTGTTGTTGCTGCTAATTAGCATACGTTGTGTGATTGAGTGAGCGAGTGTGTGTGTTTTCTAACGACGTCGTCAAAGGATTGCGACCTTGTACTTGTAGACATTCGTCACTCGGTGACCGAACAAAGTTTGCCTTGCACACCGGCGGATGTTCTCCAGCCGCGTGGGGCTCCTGTGCAGCGGGCTGCTCCTCGGTGCTTTGGCTCCTTGCTAGGCTACAGGTGGTGACCCTGCGCCCTGTCTGCACGGTGACGTCCTGTTTGTTTATTTCAGCAACGTGGAGGAGGACGAGGAGGCCGGTGAAACCCAAGGCCCCTTTTGCCCCTTTCAAAGTGCCGGGCCTCTGTTTACCTTGGAGGCGAGATAAGTGCTGCTACTGTAGCCGTCGTGTGACCATTGTTATTGGCCCTGCACCAGCAGTGCAGTGGCATCCAGAGGGAGGAGGCGCTTTAGCACGTTAACGTCACTCTAGATCTCTCTATCTGTGATCTTTGGTTTGGTTTGGTTTCCTTAAAGTGTTTGTGAGTCACGTTGCCTGGTAATGCAGCCGCTGTGATAAACGTACTACTGTCGAAACCCGTTTGCTTTTCACCAATGCAACCAGTCAGTCAAGACAGTTTCTTATAACTTCCTGCTGAGTTTAGCTTTATCATCGTATTACCTCACTGACTTTGTTCTTTTTTTTTGTGTGTGCAATTTCATTGGATAACAGTGAGTTAATGTGCGGCTCGCGTTGAGTGTTGTAAACTTTGCGCTAGCCTCTTTTTTCACCAGGTCACCGAGGGAATTAATAATTGACCTCAGAAAGTCCTGTTGTGTTGAATCTGGTTTTTTTTTTTTTTTTAATTATTATTCAATCAATCAGTTAATCAACTTTTATTTTTACAGCACTAAATCACAACCAAAGGTGTCCAAAATCGTTTTGTACAATCAGAGGAAAACCAACTGGGCCCCCAGAGCGAGCAAGGTGTGACTGTGGCCTTGAAAAAGAAACCTCGAGCAGATCCAGACTCCAGAGGGCCGTCATCTGCTTTGAACAGTTGGGGTGAAAAGGAAATACAATAAAGAGAGGGAGAGGGGAGAGAGGGAGAGATTGAAATTGACCTGACTGTGTCATCATCGTCTCTGTGCTGGTCAAATCTCATTAGCGCGCGTTAATTAAAGCTCTGCCACCGCCGAGGCCCGTCCCTCGTCCGGGCCGGCTCTCACTCAGGCAGATGCCACTGCGTGTCACTCGCGTCACTCGTGTCACTTTTGCTGAGTGAGAGTGCGAGACGTCTCACTTGTTTATATCCTGCTCTTTCCACGTAACAGGAGCCGCGTTGACGCTAGCTGAAGGCTGGCTCGGCGAGAGTATTGCCTAGCACATGTTTTGAATTAGCGGCCAGATTTGCTGTCTGTCCGCTCTAATGACTTTTGGCGCTGTTTGTTTTTGCCCGCCCGGCTGCCACTGCCACTGCGCTCAGCCATCTTCAGATAACGGGTTCAGATAGAGCAGCTGGCAATATTTAAACCAACCTATGGACGAAACGATATACTGTGGGGATATTTTCTTTCTCTCTCTATCTTTCTTTTTTCAAACGTCAGCAGCCGGGAAAACCTGTCTTGTGACCTGTTGAGCGACATATCCCTTTAAAGAGACACTGGTCAGATTATAGGCACATTTCGTCCTTTAGCTTCATTCAAAATTCTTTTTTTTTTTTTTTTTTTTTTTACCAGTTTTTCTCCTGCAGTTTCATGTTGACGTCCCACCCTGAAGGCCTCTCCTTCTCCTGCTCCTCTCGAAGCGGCCCTGGTGGATTAGAGCGGCGTGATCACCAGTGTGTCCCACTCACTTTCACTGCCCTCACAGGCATTAAGCCGTGGATCTCCCACAGGAGAGCTTTAATGGGCTGTGTTAACCTCTCGCCTAATAACCAGCGCCGGGCCGGGAAGGAGCTAAGCGCCCGTGGACGTGTGCGTGGCGCTCGGAAATAGCAACGCACATCCTTTAAGCGGGTCTCCGTCTCACACGTGCGTCGGGTTTAGAGAGATTGGCGACAAATTTGTAGGAAGTGATTGAAAAATCACAAGCGCTGCTCTTCTTAAACTGCACTTTGTGTTAAAGGCGGAAACTCAGTGTCGTTTCCTGGGCCGGTCGTCACATCAGCACAATTAACCAAAGGTCAGTGCTTGGTCCATTGCATTCTAGAGGGTTATTCTGTGTACTGGGGCTTGGGTGATTTTGGAGAAAAATAAAATCCTGATTTTTTTTTTTTCTGAAAACTCCATTTTCAATTTTAATAGTTATTTAAAAGTTATTTCAAATGTTTTAACTTTATTTTTAAAGAAAAATAGCAAACAAATGTCCCTCTTGGGAATGTAGTTCAACTGAAAGACACTGTAAATTCTCCTTGAGCTGAGTAAAGTGACAACATTTACAGTCTTCTTGCCCAACGAAGATGACTCTCTTGGGATTAATGAAGTGAAAACGTCACTTTCACCAAACTTCACTTGAAAATGAGCAGGTTCTTCATAAACAAAGATGAAGTTCCATTGTTTGGGAATAAAGTGAAAACTTAAGAACCAAACACATATGACTCCCCCTGTGGATAAAGTGCCAACCTTAACTGTCTTTCACCAAAACATCACTTTCAAAATAAAAGGTTTTTCTACCATCTTGAACAACGATGAATGAATAAAGTGCAAAACCTTTCACATTTTGTAAAAGAGGCAGAAAGCATGCGAGAGGAAAATAAATTTTAAGATTTTACTTTTCTAACATCATCTTGACTAATAAATCTGATTTTCACTTAAAATCAATTAATCACACAGCCCTACAGTGTACTGCTGGGGGCCAATCAAGGGATCCCACTGTTGGAATAAACACTGTATATGGCTAAAAATACACTGGACATTTAGCAATCAGTATTTCTGCTGAGGTTTTCTTTATTTTCCGATCGCTGGCATCATCGATGATGTGGATTTATTCACACCTTTATGCAACAATGTGAAATCACCTCAATCACCGTCTGCCTTTGTTTGATAGATTCACTGGTTTCACTGTGTTGTGTGATTGGATCTGAGAGCGGCGTATTTAGGCTTTATCTGGAATTATCTTGACCAATGCAAACGGTCTGAGACCCCCCACCCTCCTCCCCCCTCCAAAGTGTTTGTCTAGCTAATGATTAGCAGTTGATGAAGGTTTGAGGTGAGTGGTTAAGAGTTGCTTAGAAAAACAGGTAAGGAAGACGCGGTGGCCGCCGGCCATTAATGCAGTTGAAAGAACCGTTGCACTGCTGTCGCCTTTCAGATAAAATTAGCCCCGTGTGAAGTGAACCGCCCTGGCCGGCCGTCCTGCACTCCTGGTTTTTGCTAAACTGTGGCCAAAGCCAGTGTGGGGGAGAGTTTAGAGGGTCAGCCGCCGCCACTGCCGCTGCTGGGAACAACACTCACTGCTGCCTTCAAGTTGTTTTCCAGCCAGTTGTGATGAAACGTCCACCACAGCGGCGCCCACGCTCACCTCCACCTCTCACCCTTTCACTTCCCGCCTCGTTATGTACATAAAGGGAAACGGTTGTTTGCTGATTGTGGACTCCAGGAGTTTTTAAGGCGCATTAAAAACACAGTCGGTCAGATTTATTAGCAGAATGTCGGGAACGATGAAATTTCAAAGTCTCATCCCTCGTTTTTTGTTTTTTTTCCGCGAGACTGGCCGCTACGTGTCTGTAGTTAGCGTGTGTGTGTGTGTGTGTTGCGTAAGGAACGCGTTGTAATTGTGGACATGTGTGCAGTGCGTTCCCCCGCGACATGGCTGGATGTTAATCACGGGAACAGATGGTTCATGTGTAAAACCCTGTGTAAGCTGTAATGAGTCAGGAGCGGCTGCACGTTCACGCCGTCCTCGCCGCCGCCCGCCACCAGACTCGTGTCGCCACCAACGGCCTTTTAGGAAACATGGAGAAAGGCTTCACTGTGACTGTGACGAGCACTTCCTGTTCACAATCAGCTGTTTTGTTTTGGGTTTTTTTCAATAACTCTGGTCAAGTCTGAAACGATTTGACAGCGGTCCCTCAGATTCTCTGCTGCTGTGAGTTCAGCATGTTGCTTTTTTTTTTTTTTCTTGCTGCCAAACCAGCAGTCAGGTGTGTAGACGAGATCGAGCTAGCTCTGTTAGCATGCAGCTGCGTCTCGGTGGTGACCAAGGTGCCCTGGATGGCTGCATGGAGCCACTGAAAGCAGCCGTCTGACTGTGTTTGTTGAAGGTCGCAGGTCGAGATCCTCAGCCAGGGTTCTGCTGGATGTGCAGTTGCAGACGCCGGTGCTAAAAGATGCTGAACTACTTTGTGAATAGCATTCCCTTGCTTCTCGCAACCCCACCCCCTGCTAGTGCGACTGTCCAGACCGAGGTAGACTACGGCCCGGAGGCCATATGCGGCCCGCTAAGCTTTTTAATCCAGCCCGCCAAACTTGAAGAAATTATTTTAATAGTCAGTGTCGTGGCCATTTGTCCTTTTCTTTGCTTTTGTCTTTAATATCCTAACTGAACGGCTGAAAATCAAATCAAACGGCCACAATTCACGCACAGAGTCCATTGTCCAGGCAAAGAATTGAAATTTTTGGTTCATTTATTCTTCCATTTGAAACAAACAAACTAACAAAAACTAACTAAACAATGGCAGCTGTCAGTGTTCCAGAGCTACAGAATACCTTAAAATAAAAGAATTAATAAACCTTCACGTTAACTCAAATAATGCTAAATATTATGATCAAACTAAAGTTATATGAATCAAGCCAAACAAAGCCAAATAATTCCATATGACAAAATGACAGATAGCTCCAACAATAAGTGAGTTAAAATAGCTGCATTTCATCAATTTCTTTCAGTGTTTTCAGAGTCATTTCAAGAAAGAGTTAAACACCGTCTTAACTTTTATTTAATTGTTTTTTAACTGTTGTTCGACGACCTTGAGTGCCTTGAAAGGCGCCTTATAAATTAAATGTATCATTATAATTATTATTATTATTATTATTATTACCGTGGGGCTTCAAAGACACGTTTTGTTGGAACTTTGCTTTGGTTCTTTTTCAGTTGACTTTAAAGCAACATGTTTTCTACACATGCCATGATATATGAGGCAAAAAAAAGCGCTCCGTCCATCTGCTGCTGCTCCGGCCCCTCTGTCGCATTTTACAACCCATGGTGGCCCCACCAGTCAAAAGGTTTGCCCAGCCCTGTTCCAGTCCGTTTCTTTGACCGGTTGTGTCCTGCCTGCCCCCGCAGGCCACAGCCCTGCTGCTGCTGGCTGAGTCCGAGCCAGTCGGGACTTGAAGAGGAGAGGGTGGACGATCCAGTTTGGACACATTCTGTGGCCTTTGGACAGACAACCCAGCCTCTTTCACACCGTGGACCCAGGAGGGGACGAAATCTCTTTTCGCCGTCCTGCACCAAATAATCTCAGTTTGCTTCCAGAGTGTGAAGGATTTAGTCAAACACAGCTGACGGCAGTAATTTCACCCAAGGCGGCCAAAAAACAAATGCAGTAGACATGCGAGAACTTTGCCTAAGTCAATATTCACCTTCTCCCTGATGTCAATCTTTTAGACTGAGGGTGTTTTAAGCATTAGTACAAGCTGTATGTGAGCCTGTTCAGTTGTGACTGCCGAGATTTTCATGTGGAGATTTTTTTGGTTGTTTATCCATTAAACTGATGGTTATTATGTTGAGACCTGTGGCCCTCCCAGAGCGGCTGCCAGCCTGTCCTGGCTGCCACTTATGTTCTGATTGTGTGAATTCCCTCAGTTCAACCATCTGCCGAGGTCTCACCTCCACCTCCTCCACCTCCTCCACCCCTCACCTCCCCCTCCAACCCCAACAACAGGTTCATGAATGAGTTCCTTCTGCGTCATGTATTCCGAGGTGTGTCCAGAGACCTTGTTGTTCATTAATGCAGCAGCACACGTTTCAAACCAGTTCTTGCTGTTTTGCTCTTGTTATTTTTTTTTTTTCCTTCTTCTTCCTCTCTCAGCCTGTAACTCAGCCTACACCGAGCCTGGTTGCTGTGTAAACTTTCCCAGTTAGCAATTTCGCTCTGCGAGCGCCGCCGCCGCAGCGTGAACGGCCTGCGGTCACTAAATCAGAGTTAGTGTCTCACTCTCGCTGCAGTCGTCGTCGTCCTCGCTGCAGGTTTTATTTCTCTCTTACGCTCAAGTGTGTGCGGAACGCGGTGGCTCACATTCACCGTGTCAGGAGGATCTCGCCAGCGTGAGGAATGCATGCGCACGTTAGACGCGGCCTCCAGATCAGACGTCGAGCAGGACGACGGGAATGTGAACCTCGTCTCGAGGCGTCTGACGCAGTGCTTTTCAACCACTGTGCCGCGGTGGCTCACTAGCGCACCATGAGATAATGTTGGGTGTGTTGTAAAAAAAAAAAAAAAATCATAGAGTTTCACTTAATTTGTATAAAAACTGAATAACGTTCCATTGTGGAGTGACTGTTTTAAAAGTGAGCCTGTTTTCCTCCCTCAATTCCTCGCAGGATGTCAGCCTGGTGTGCATCTAAACAAGCCCAGGTTTCACACTAAGGGAGCGGAAATAAATTAAGAGACTACAGGTACTACCCGAAAAATTAGAATATCAAGTAAAAGTTGTTTTATTTTGGCAATTTAACATAAAAGATGAAAGCAACAAATTTTATTGAACCATTACACGTAAATTGACATCTCAAGCAGTTCCTTGTTGTAACTTTGCTGATTAAGATTCTCAGTTTATTAAAACCACAAACCCACAAACTCAGAAAAGTTTTTTTTTTTTTAAGCTGCAAGACCTGATCAGCAAAATCCAAAGAAATGGAAATATATTGATTTGCATATTATTCCTTTCTATAATATGTCAAATTCACCTTTTAAGTTGAATTGCAGAAATACAGCAACCTTTTCAGGATATTCTAATTTTCTGGGTAGTACCTGCATGTTGGCATTAGGCTAAAAAGTGTCATTTCAAAATGTTTTTGGTTGGTGGTGGGCAAAAACAGAGCTTTTTCTTTCCGTGTGAATGAAATACACTTCCGTACAATGGGATTTCTTTTCAATGTAGTAATGTGCCGTGGCTCAAAAAAGGTTGGAAAGCACTGGTCTACCATGCTGCAGGTTTAGAAGGACATTCCTGGTTTACAAGCTGGTGGCAGCACGTTTTTGATTGGACTGATCTACCAAAGCTGCAGGATTTTCCTTTTTTTTTCCTCTTTCTTCTTTTTTTTTTTTTTTTTTTTAGCCAGCGATGAATAATTCTCAGCGTTGGTCTGGTTTGCGTGGACTCTTCCTGTGAGCAGCAGCAGCAGCAGCAGCAGCAGCAGCTCTGTCTGCTGTAGACCAGTCTGCACCAGGTGTCTGTCTACCGGCTAACACACTTGTGTTGGGCCCGACAGCCTTGTCAGGACGCTGCTCCGCGGCGCTCCGTCAGCAGGAGCCGCTTATCTAAGGAGCGCTAATAGGAATGTAGGGCAGCAGAAGATCAGCGCCGCCGATCCCAGCCAGGCCAGGCCAGGCCAGGCCAGGCCCGACCCGCCAGGCCCCTGCCAGTGCAGAATCAGAGTCTGCGACCTTCATACAGCCAGAGCGTCGCTCTGTCCGCTGGGAAACACACAGCACGTCTGTGCCAGTTTATCTGTGTGACGGCAGATGTGCGATTCCACTTTGCTTGAAGTCTGAAGGCTGGCTGACCTGGTTCCTCTGGTCCGGCTCGCACCGGCACCTGGACTGGAGACGCTCTATTTTTACACCACGCTGCTCGGCTGCTCGGCTGCAGTTCTAGCTTTTTGAATTTTTGAATTAATTCCTACTCATAAAAAAAAAAAGAGCAGCGAGCACACACAAACTGCAAGTCACTTTGAAATCCTGACAATTTTATTTATCTTATTTTTCTACACTTTCTGGCTTTTTGTCACGCTTCTCTGTCTGACTTGGGCTCCAGAAAAACATAAACAGGAGAGGAAATGCAGCTGAAGCTCATCTTTGAACTGAAAAACCTGGCAACAGTTTGTAAAAATCCAACTCCTACCAGATGGAGCACTTTTAGTTTACACACAAACGCGCACACACACACACCCTGCATATTTGTGCCACGTATTGAGCAGCTGAAAGTCACTCTCATCGTTTTGTGTCCGGCTGTAACGACATTAACTGGGGGTGAAACATTTGCTTATGTCGGGTGGGGCGTTTAATTTGTGAAATTAAAAAAAAATTAAAAAAGAAGAAAAAGGTGAGGACAAAAACAAAAAAATTGGACTAAGTGGATAAGCCTGACTGGTGGAGAGAAGTGGGACACAGACACAGCAGGCAGCGTTGTTGGCTGGAAGCGAGAGCTCAGGTTCCTACACTGACAATGACAGGAAAGCCTTTGAATGTGACACACACACACACACACACAGGCACACACTTTCTTTGTCTCATGTTAACAATGCAGCCCATCACTCTGTCTGTCCTTGTAAATCTCTCCTGCCACATGACGGAGAGACAATCGTATCTTTTTCATCGTCTGCGTTGATGATGTCACACGGCCACCTGACCTCTGACCTATTGAAGGTGTGTGTGTTTGCTCCGCCAGGCCAGTCTGTCCATCTGGGGATGGGGGAGTCTGGGAGTCGTGCTGTTCCTCGTCACCTTCGGACCCTTCGCCATATTCTACCTGGCCTTCTACATCTTCTGCTTCATCGGCGGGTGAGGCGCACACACACACACACACACACACAGTCACAGGTCACACACACACGAGGCCATTGTCTAACTGTGACCTCTGGCTGACCCTTGTTTGTTCTTTCAGGGGCTTCGCGGTCACTCTGCTCTATGGAAAGATCAACTCAGAGAGGCAGCTGGAACGCTGGGAGCAGTCGTACCTGCCGCCCACGCAGATTGGTATACTGAAGGTAAAGCCAAACAAACCCCAATAGTAGACGTGTTGACGTGAGCGTCGTGGTTCACGCGCTCCACCCGAACGCGTCCTGACTCTTGTGCTTTGCCGCCGCCAGACGTTGGATGAGATGAAGCTGGAGATAAAACCCATCAAGATCGACAGGAGGCTCACCGGCTCCAGTTTCATCGACGAGCCACTCCAGCAGGTCTGGCTCTTCTTTTGCCCAGCCCACCTCTTCATGTGTGAACATTAAAAGGGACAATACTCCATTCAATCCCAAAATGATTCAAATCCTTTTACGGGAAATAAATGGAAGCAGATTTTTTTTTTTTTCTTCTTTTCCGGCTCGAAAAAAAAAGTCTCCTCGTGATCACTTTCGTTTGACCTGGACCTCCGACCTGCAGGGGGCAGGCTGGGCCAAGGTCATGTTTGGTCTTTACATCCCCGTGTGTCTCAAACACCAGAGGCACCTATTTTTAATGTGAACCACCGCAGAAATTTAAACTCTCTGCTTTTTACACTTCCAGTTTTCACCGCGTTGCTTTTTTTTATTATCGTGACGTTGACGACGCGACGCGGCCGAGTGGACCTCCCGTCGTCCTCCTCAGTGTTGGTGCTCTCATGCATGACGAGGCCGGTTAAGCCGAGGAGCCCTCTTCCCCTCACCGACCTGCGGTCACGGCGCCGTCGGTTGCGGTTTTGAGCCGGCGTGGCCGTCAGAGTTAAGTGCTGACACAGCGGTTAGCCGTGGTCAGATGACTCCAACAGAAGCTCCACTGTGGCGCTCCTGTTCTCCTCCACCTCCCCCCCTCACACACACACACACTAACAAGGGAAACGCACACTGACCATGTGGACCCTGAGAACTCCACCGCCGTGACATCATGGCGTCAGGCTGTTTGTCCAATGCCAACATTCTTCATTCTTTGTTTTTTTTTTTTAGGCACATTCCCCAAATTCTTCCTGTGCAAACACCGCTGATCCCCCTCGGAGCGCCGCGCCGACATTATTGAGTCACTCAGACTAGGAAAAAAAAAAAAAAAATCTCTGAACTTGCAAAACTGACTCGACCAGCGTGTTTCCCAGCAGCGATCCGAGTCGCCGCGCACGCAAGTCAACTGAACAGAAGCCCTTTGTGATGTCACAGTAGGCACTGGTGTCCCTAGCAGGTGTAGGCTCCGCCCTCTGACACCACAGTTGTTGTTTTTGTGTTTTTTTTCCCACCCCTTTTCTTCCAAACATGTGGCAGGTCTGACAAAACATCAGTTTTTTTTTTTTACCCGGAGGCCATAAACAGAGGGCTAAAGGTGCTGGTCTCTGTAGAGATTTTTTTTTTTATTGATTTCAATGTGTCACGAAGGCTGATAGATGGATCGATGCTTTGATCGTTGGCAGGAAATTCCAATTGTCCCAGCAGCTGTGCGTTCATTCATTCATTCATTCAGTCATTCATTCATTGTAACAACGGAAAGTAAACACAGATCCATCTCCAGAAATCACAGACTGCCTGAGAAGGTGTACACAGTGAGAGTGGGGTTTTTTTCTCCTCCTGTGTAACCGGCTGTGCTCCGTGTGCTGTCCTGTGCAGGTGATCCAGTTCGCTCTGAGAGACTACATCCAGTACTGGTACTACACGCTGAGCGAGGACGAGTCCTTCCTGCTGGAGATCAGGCAGACGCTGCAGAACGCCCTGGTCCAGTTCTCCACCAGGTGCACAGCTGCAGGCAGGCCAGCACCTCCAGCTGTAGGAATCCAGGATTTTATTTTTTTAATCCTTTTTTTCCCCCCCTCACAATCGTCTCCGAAGGTCCAAGGAGGTGGACTGGCAGCCTTACTTCACCACCCGGCTGGTGGACGACTTCGCAACGCACCTGCGCGTCTTCAGGAAAGCCCAGGACCGCCTGGCCGACCGGGAGGACAAGCAGAGTGAGTTAGTCTGCCATTGTGTTGTTTTGCTGTGTGTGTGTGTGTGTGTGGGGGAGTGAGTGGGAGGTGAGGTTGGCCGTGATGGTGGTGATACAGCAGAGTGATGTCTGCACCAGGGGACGTGACGGAGGAGCTGCTGGACTCCTTCTTCGAGGCCGAGGTGGAGCTGGAGAAGAAGATCTGCCGAGACGTGGTGTGCACCTCGCACAAAGATGAAGAGGGTAAACACACACACACACACACACACGACAAAAGTGTCTGTTGCTGATGTGTGTTTTGCGCGGCAGGCTTCCTTCGCGACCTGTGCGAGCTGCTCCTCTACCTGTTACTACCTCCTGGAGATTTCCACAACAAGAACATGAGATACTTCCTGAGGGTGAGTGTGTGTGTGTGTGTGTGTGTGTGTGTGTGTGTCTCCCAGCTCCACCTGAGATCCGCTCTTGCTGACTGCAGTCATGTGACGCCGTGTTTGCAGAGTAAATTGCAGCCTGGGAGCGCGTGAGACTCATCTGTCGGTGTTTTACTGGCACAGTTGTAAAGTTGCGCGGCTCGGCTGGGTTGCCTCATTTTTGCTGAAGTGACACGAACGGTGGATAGTTTTTTTTCTCTCAATTTTTTTCTCCCTTTTGTGTTTATTTTCCGATTATTTCCTGTTTTACACCTTTAAAAAAAAATTCAATCTTTCTTTTTTTAAGCTGAGTCGTGTCCTTTTTTTCAGCCCAGGAAGTTCACGCTTCAGAGTTTTTTGCTTTTTGCAACAGGGGTTGCAGTTGTAGTAGTGGGCTTGTTGTTTTGCTTTTTTTGTTTATTCTTTGCTCATTTTTAAGAATAATAAGAATAACAATGCTTTTATTTATCCCACACTGGGAAGATTTGCGTGGTTACGGCAGCATGCACAGCGCAAAGAAAATAATTAAAAATAGTGCAAAGACTGAATTATGAAGAAATAAATCAATAAACTATATATAAAAGTTATTTACTTATCTAAATAAGTGTTAAAGCTGTATCTGTCATGGCATTTTTTTTTTTTCTTTCTTTTATTGTGATGTTTGGTTAATGTGTGAACCCCCTGCTGTCTGTCTGTGGAATTGCTGGATGTCTCTGCAGGAGGTGCTGGCGTGTGGCGTGCTCCTTCCTCTCATCAATCAGCTGAGCGACCCAGACTACATCAACCAGTTTGTCATCTGGATGGTGAGAAACCACAAACCCGTTTCTGTCCTTTGCAAGTCCTGCCAGCCAGCCAGCCTCGCGCTAACGTGTGTGTGTGTGTGTATGTGTATGTGTGTGTGCATCTCTCTCCTTTTCCCGCATTAAAGATCCGTGACTCCAGCTGCAACTATGAAGCCTTCATGAACATCCTCAAGCTGACGGACAAGCCGGCGGAGCTGGAAGCCGTTAAGGACAAAGTGGTGGAGGAGCTGCAGTACCTGCGCTCGCTGGACACAGCCGGAGACGGTAGGCGGCGCTCACTTCCTTCCTTCCTGCCTGCCTGCCTGCCTGCCTTCCTTCCTTCCATCCAGCCATCCTTCCTTCCTTCCATCCATCCATCCTTCCATCCATCCATCCTTCCTTCCATCCATCCTTCCTGCCTGCCTTCCTTCCTTCCATCCAGCCATCCTTCCTTCCTTCCTTCCTTCCATCCATCCTTCCTTCCTTCCTTCCTTCTTCCTTCCATCCATCCTTCCTTCCTTCCTTCCTTCCTTCCTTCCATCCATCCTTCCTGCCTTCCTTCCTTCCATCCATCCATCCTTCCTTCCTTCCTCCTCCTTCCTTCCTGCCTGCCTGCCTGCCTTCCTTCCTTCCTTCCATCCATCCAGCCATCCTTCCTTCCTTCCTTCCTTCCTTCTATCCATCCTTCTTTCCTTCCCTCTCTCTTCTTACTTCCATCCTTCCTCCCTTCCTACCTTCAATCCTCCCTCCCATCCTTCTCCCCTCTCTCCTTCCTTCCTTCCATCCATCCTCCTTTCTTTCCCTCTTCTCTATGCATCGTTTCTTCCTGCCTTCCGTTCCTCCTTGCTTCTTTCCTCACAGAGCGAACCGTCAAGTCACGTGCCTCCTGCTGTCACACCGAGTGGCGCTGCTGCTAAACTTTACCCCCACCTCCCTTGTCTGTCTGTCTGTCTGTCTGTCTGTCTGTCTGTCTGTCTGTCTGTCCCCCAGACATCAATGTGATCAAGAACCAGATCAACAGTCTTCTGTTTGTGAAGAAGGTGTGCGAGACCAGGATCCAGAGGCTGCAGTCTGGCAAGGTGAGAAATGGCCACACGCACACACACACACACACACACACACACACACACACTCCCTCTGCGTCTGCACCCAGTGAAAACACTTATTACCATTTACAACACGGCTCTGCAAACACCAGACGGAGACGTTCAAACCCTCTGAGTCCCTTTGCTGATCTGTTTCCTTTTCCTCCTTCTCCTCCTCCTCCTCCTCCTCTACCTCTCCCTCCTCCATCTCCTCCTCCTCCTTCCGGCCTGCAGGAGGTGGACGCCCTGAAGCTGGCGGCCAACTTCGGCAAGCTGTGCGTCATCCCGCTGGATCACATCCTCGTGCACAACATCGCCCTGCAGTTCTTCATGGGTAATTGTGAACAACAAAAAAGAGAAAACCAAAATGTTCAGATAAGCGGCGGCGGCGGCGCTCGGCCTCCGCGTCACCGTTCCAGAAACTCCTCCACATTCCTGTTCATCTTGAGACGAACCGCGGCTGATTTGCGTTTCTCCACAGTTTGTATTTATGCCCGCTCACCTCGTTAGGCACGCTGCGATCGGTGTCATGTGACCGCATCAGGGATTATGAAAGGTGGCTTAGCGGCACCCTGGTCTGTGCAGACCAGGGCTGCTTCGGCCGTTCGTTCGAGACGTTTTTTGGCACCAAAGTTTCAAAATTAAACGGAAGATTTAATATTGCACCGCCAACAGATACCACATGATCTGTTTTAAAGAGGAGGCTCCACTTCCTGTGGGCACTGGTCTCATCGTGTGTGTGTGTGTGTGTGTGTGTGTGTGTGTGTGTGTGTGTGTGTGTGTGTGTGTGTGTGTGTGTGTGTGTGTGTGTGTGCTGGTTGGTGCAGACTTCATGCAGGTGGCCGGCGCCCAGGCCGAGCTCTTCTTCTGGCTCACGGTGGAGGGCTACCGGGTGACGGCGCAGCAGCAGCTGGAGGCCATGCACGGCTGGCAGCGGGACGGCAAGTCGCAGCCCAGCGCCACCAAGGGGCTGCTGAAGGCGGCGGCGCTCGGCGTCTACGAGCAGTACCTCTCCGACAAGGTGGGCGGAGCTCTCGGACTGCTCTCTTTTCTGTCTTTGTGGTGAAATACTTGAAGAGTGGCGTTTTAGCCCCGACCGCCCTTGGTCGCCCTCCGGTGGTCAGCTAAGGTAACTCGTAGCTAGTAAAAGAAAATTAGGCGTCTGTGATGCCTTCTATTATGGCTTTTACTTCCGACGCCAAGGTGGTTTCAATATGTCCATTTGTAAATAAAATAAAAATAAAATTCTTCTTATTTGTTTGTTCAATGATTGCAAAAAAAAGTATACAGTTGATGTAGAATAATTAAAACAAATTTCAGAAAGGACTCAAAAATGAAAATACCATTTGCTTGCTGGCGTCTCCAGCTCCAATATTCACTGCGTTCAGCAAAAATCCAACCTGGCCTTCCTCTGCCAGCAAGTTTGCACTGCTGCGGTGGAACCTTTTAGTTGCAATGCTAAAGACTGCAGGCAGGGGGCAGGAACATGACAACTTGACCTAAAGGGAAACAAAAAATAAAATAATGGAATAGAATAAAAAGCCTTGATCAACTCCACAGTGCGGAATACAGCAACAAAATGTGCAAAAGAGAAGCGTAATTATTCAAATGAAATAAAGAAATAAAAATGATTTGCTTTATTTTGGTGCGTTGGTGAGGATTCCATCTGTTTTTTCTTCTTTCTTTCTTTTTTTTGTCCTTTTTCTGGCCACACTGACAAGCAGAACCCTCTCAGTGTTTTTCTTTCACACCGTCTTTGCTCTTGCCACAGGCGTCTCCCAGGGTGCAGGTGGACGTGGACTGTGTGGTCCGACTGGGGGAGAAGCTGCAGAAGGAAGACCCCACCCCGGAGATCTTTGACGACATCCAGAGAAACGTACGGAGCGCCCTGATTGGTTGGCTGCTGTGTCCCACACACACACACACACACACACACACGCCCGTCCCAGTTGGGTGTTGACTGTTTTCTCTGCCTCTTCCTCTCCCAGGTGTACGACATGATGCTGCGCGACGAGCGCTACTACCCGTCCTTCAAGCAGAGTCCGCTCTACGTGCGCATGCTGGCCGAGCTGGACATGCTGAAGGAGCCCAGCTACCGCGGCTCCGACGACGGCGACGGCGAGTCCTTCAACGGCTCGCCCACGGGGAGCATCAACCTGGTGAGGGCGGCTCCTCCCGACTCCCAGCCTGCTGATCACTGACCTCAAGCAGTGCTGACGCCATCATTTTTATTATTGCGGTGTTCATTTTGACAGCAAAAATGAATTTAGTTTTAGTCAGAATTCAATCGTCTTCGCTTTAGTCGAGTTTTAGTTGACAAAATATCACAATCATTTTAGTCGACTACAGTTGCAGTAGATTTAGTCGATTCCCGATATCTTGGCGCCACAGTTTGTACAAAATGTTTTATTGTCTTTAAGATCAAATGTGAAGTGCGTCCAAATGTCCTGTCGCCTCTCCCTCCCCAGTGTTGACATTTGGTCTCAAACTGGTCTGCACCAGATAATCTGTGTGTACGTACTAACGCAACTTCCTGACCACCTTGCTCTGATTGGTTTTCGTCCCAACTCCTCCCTCCACTTTCTCTCATTTCCTTCCACTAACGAAGTGAGCTCTGATTGGATCTCGTCTCTGGCAGATATTTTTGCCGCGTTTTTATTCGTTGATGAAAATGTCAATACACCTCGTCATCGTTTTTTTTTTTTTTTTTTTGGGTTTTACTTTCGTACCTTCGCATGTTTCGACGGTACCGCTCATCTTCCGTCGAACCAACCATGTGCCTGTTATAAAAAAAAGAAACGCTAATTATAATATTTGCCTGATGAAGACACAAGGAACCTCATTCAGTTATTTCTTATAATGGTCTAGTGTCTTCTTTTTTTCCACTCCATTGTTTGCAACTAATTATACTATATTAAATTACATTGTATTGTATTGCATAACACTTTCAACACTCTTATCTGTACTTGCCACTTTTTGTATTTTTCTAAAACTCATAATTAACTTGCCACTTCCACTTTTTGTTTTTTTTTTTTTTTTTTGCCCAATCACGTTGTTTTCTGCCGCACCAACATTTCACCGCCACCTAACGCGACACGTGGCCAATAAAATCTTTGCATCTTGAGTTGAGAGATTGAGAACGACGCGTCGGCCTCGGTCAGCGACTGCACTGGATGAAAAACTGTCCCGTGTGTCCTGTCGTCCTCAGTCCCTGGACGACCTGTCCAACTCCTGCCATGACGACTCTATGCACCTCCATGCCTTCATCTCCGACACAGGTACACACACACACACGCGCCGCGCACACGCACTCTGTCACTGCGCTAAAGCTCTCTGTTAGCCCTCTGTTTGCGCCTCTCTGCATGTGTTTTCTTCCACCTCTACGTCCGTTCATCGTAATCACCACCGTCAGCCACCTGCTCATTTTGTTCCACTTCTCTTTATTTCTTCCGTCTCCTTCACTGTTTTTTTCTGTTGTTCCTCTTTCTCCCCTCCCCCCTCCCCCCGCCACGCTGTCTCTCTTTCCTTCCATCGCTCGTCCACACCTGCTGCCCTTTTTTTCCTTTCCTGTCCTCCATCCATCCATCCGTCCATCCATCCTTCTATCCATCCATCCATCCTTCCGTCCACCTTTCCCTTCCTTCCTTCCCTCTGCCGCCGCCCTGCTGGTTTGTGGATGGTGCTGCTGGGGGCGGGGGTAGCTGACGCGTGTCTCCCGGGGTTGTGGGGGGCTGCAGGCGTCTGCAACGACCACGGCAAGACGTACGCGCTCTACGCCATCACCGTCTTCAAGCGCAACCAGGACGGCAGCGAGGACTGCTGGAAGACCTACCGCCGCTACTCGGACTTCCACGACTTCCACATGAGGATCACCGAGCAGGTGCGTGCGTGCGTGCCCAGGGTCGATGTGGTATTGATTGCGTTTGATTGAAACTCTTCAATAAAAGATTGAAAGAAACTGTTTTGCGGAACGTCTGGGAACCTCTATGATTTATTGTTATTAATGATATAGACCAGGGGTGGGCAAACTCTTTGACTTGTTGGAAGCAGGAGCAGATGGATGGTGACCCACCTCATGGGAGGAAAAATAAATGTACCATGGGATATGTAGAAAACATGTTGCTTTAATGTCAATTGCAAATGAACAAAAGATGAACAAATGTGTCTTAGAAGCCCCGATGGGATTTAGCTCTTGCTTCACTTAGAACACTGAAAGAAACGGAGGACACACGGCCATTTCTTCATGTTTGACGGGCCGGATTGAAAAGCTTCATGGGCCGCATTTGGCCCCCGGGCCATAATTTGCCAGGCCAGATTAAGACAGATTATATAAGATTGACAAAGTAAAATGTCCAGAAGTGCACTTAAGTGCTAATAAAGACTAATAAAGTAAATAACGGTCAGTGCTCCCAGGAGCAGCACCTGAATGGATCTTGTGATCCAAAGAAATCCACCTGATCACTCAGCCGAGCGGCGAGCGGATGGATCTGCCTCCGGCGTTTCCACAAACTTTACCATTCCTCTCGTTCTCTTCTCTTCGCTCCCTTTCCTCCAGTTTGAGAACCTGGCGTCCATCCTCAAGCTGCCGGGGAAAAAGACCTTCAACAACATGGACCGAGACTTCCTGGAGAAGAGGAAGAAAGACCTCAACGCCTACCTGCAGGTGAGTGAGGCTCCTGCACGTCTGCAGCGGGACACACAGGTTTCCTCTTGGCATCGTCCTCGTCTTCTTCTCGCACCTTCTTAATAACGCGTGTGTGTGTTGCAGCTGCTGCTCAACCCAGAGATGGTGAAGGCCTGTCCCACCCTGATCTCCTACGTCTACGACTTCCTGGAGAACAAAGCCTACAGCAAGGGGAAGGGCGAGTTTGCACGCAAGGTGCTGTTTTTCTCCCTCCGAACACACCACAATCACCCGAGGGTGTCCTTCCGCTCGCGACCTGCACCTCACCCCCCCCGTCTCCCTCCCTCCCCTCCCCCCCGACAGATCGACACCTTCGTCAACCCCCTGCGCAGCTCCATGAGGAACGTGTCCAACGCGGTGAAGGCGCTGCCCGACAGTTTGGCCGAGGGCATGAACAAGGTGTCGGACAACGTGGGCCGCATGGGGGAGCGGCTGGGCCAGGACATCAAGCAGTCCATCCTCAAGGTGCCGCCGCTGCTGCCCAAGACCGACATCGACCCCGAGCACCGCCGGGTCTCCGCCCAGCTGGACGACAACGTGAGGCGGCGGCGGCGGCGATCTCTGAGATCAATCTGCTCCTTCAAAGTTTGTCCTCGCTCTCTGTTGACTTGTGTGTTTGTGTTTCTGTGTGTGTGTGTCCCAGGTGGACGACAACATCCCGCTGAGGGTGATGCTGCTGCTGATGGACGAGGTGTTTGACCTGAAGGAGAAGAACCAGTGGCTGCGCAGGAACATCAAGAACCTGCTGCAGCAGCTCATCAGGGCCACGTATGGAGACACCATCAACAGGTCAGAGGTCAACATTTAAAGGGCAAAACGTGTATATATATATATATATATAGCCATATGTGTATATGTATATATATATATATATATATATATATATATATATATATATATATATATATATATATATATATATATAAACATATATATATATATATATAAAATAACATCTATTACTTAATCATTTTCATAATAAATATATTTTATTATATCACCCACTGCAACTACCATATCCTCTAATCACGCTAACCTTATAAATATAAACATATATTTATTTACTTTTTCACATTAAACTCCTTCATTCATTTATTTTTGTGATTTACTTGAGCCAAAAGGCAGCACTGATGCTAAATTTTCTTCATCCATAGGAAAATAGTGGATCATGTGGACTACATGACGTCGCCCGAGCAGGTGGCAGACTACGTCAAGAAGTTCAGGTAAGCCCCGCCCATCTTGGCACAGGTATATGTGTGATTGGTCAGGGTGTTTTTTAGACTTTTGGAGGTAGCTAACCCTCTCTGCTGCTGCTGCTGCTCCATGCAGGGACTCGTACTGGCCCAACGGCATCCTGGCAGAGACGCCGCCGCGCCGGGACAAGAGCATCCGCATGAGGACCCGAGTGGCCGCCAAGACCAGCCTGCTGGGCATCATGCCAGGATACACACACACACACACACACACACACACACACACACACTTCACCATTAATCCTATTTACATACCATCCATCCCTAATTGGAGCTGCCTCATCCTCTGAGTCAGGCGTGGGCAAACTACGGCCCGTGGGCCATATGCGGCCCGTTAAGCTTTTTTAATCCAGCCTGCCGAACTTGAGGAAACTGTATCAACAGTCAGCATTAGGAAGCATTTTTTCACTGTTTTCAGAGTCATTTCAGTAAAGCGCTGAATTCCGTGGGGCTTCAAAGACGCCGGTTTTGTTGTCACGCTTTTGTGAATTCTCAACTGACATTAAAGCAACATGTTTCCTACACATCCCATGATATATTTTTTCCTCCTATGAAGTGGTTTACCAAAAAATTCCATCCATCTGCTGCTGCTGCTCCGGCACCTTTGTCACATACCCATTGTGGCCCCACCAGTCAAAAAGTGTGCCCACCCTATTCTGTGTTGTTACCTTAGAGGTTTTTCTGTCCAGGAGACATTTACTCCACCTGCTGGTGGAAGGAGGGTATTGTCCCCTTCCACTGAGGTTCCCGTTAGTCCAGATTTTTGAGGAACGCAGGGGGCGAGAGAGACAAGTAGAAAACAATTGATTCGGGGGGGCGATTATCGGTTATTTTTTTATTTCTTTGTGTAAATGTGATGTTTAGCGTCGGCTCCTTTGCCTTTCCTGGCCGGCCTCCAGATCGCATCAACTCAGCTGCGTTGCTTATGTTTGACCAGATGCTTTTGGCCGCTTTCAGTCTTTCGCTCTGCTACACCTTCATCTCGCCGCCCTCTTCGTCTCTTCCTCAATGAGTTGCTCAGTCTCACACTTGGCACTCTCCCACTCTCCCTCCGCCAGACGAGCTGAAGCACATCATCGGCGCCGACACCACCAGGAAGGGCATCCTGCGCGTCTTCGACATGTTCCAGTACCAGCCCATGAACCGGCGGCTGGTCTACGTCTTCCTGGAGGGCTTCCTGGAGACCATGTTCCCGCAGTACAAGTTCCCCGAGCTCTTCGTCAAGCTGCACTCCCGCTCGCCGCGCACCCACCGCTACAACCAGAGACTCAAGACGTCCTCGCTCAAGAGGTGACAGGAGAGAGAGGAGGCGGAGGAGGTGGCGGGAGGAGGAAGAGGAGGAGGAGGAGGAGGATCCCACATGCACACATGTGAAAGGTCTGGGGAGGTGTGTGTGTGTGTGTGTGTGTGTGTGTGTGTGTGTGTGTGTGTGTGTGTGTGTGTGTGTGTGTGTGTGTGTGTGTGTGTGTGTGTGTGTGTGTGTGTGTGTGTGTGTGTGTGTTGTGCTTTCCTCTCACACACACACGCTCTGCTGTGACAACACTCCAGATGTCTGGGCTGACCTGAAGGATCACACACACACACACACACACACACACAGAAACAAATCCCATAATTTGCACCGGGACTGAGCGCTGCAATCTTTTTCTTTCTTTTGTTAGTTTGACCATCCTGCTTCCTGCTCTCCTCCCTTTCCTTCGTACTCGTGCTCAGCTTCATACAGGCCTGTCGCTGGCTCCGCCCACTGCTCTGGCTCCGCCCACTTAGCGGACCACAAACTTCCGCTGCTGCGCTCTTGTTTTTTTTTTTTTCGTCCAATGGGAGCTGCAGGAGTAGATCGCAGTCGCCGCGCACCTTTGCCTTGCCTTATCTTCCTGCTTCTCGCTTTGGTTGGGGGGGGGGGTGGGGGGGGTGGCAGCAGCACAGCCAGGTCATGTAGAGGTCACACAGAGGTCACACAGAGCTGCAGACACACTAAGCCGTTCTCTCCGCACAGCAGCCCAACACGTCGAGAGCACTGGGTTGAAAATGTGAACAAAACAAAGAGTTCCAGTGGTCGATTTCATCGCCTGCGTTTTCATCGTTCTCCCATCTCCTCCTGGTTGGATCCCCAGGGGGAAGGCCACGCCCCCTTTAAAACGCTACCGTCAAGATGTGTGACAACCAAAGCTCATGGTGTTTTTCAGTGTGTGTGTGTGTGTGTGTGTGTGTGTTTTGTTCACCGTCACGGTGAAGCTGTGAGGATGATGCGCAGCTGCAGGAGGCTCACAGCACAAAGAATGTACTCTCTGGTCTGATCTGGCTCACCTTCGCTCTGCGTGGATGAGTGTGTGGCGGTGGAAAGTGTGTGTGTGTGTGTGTGTGTGTGTGTGTGTCGGTATGAGCCAGACAACCAGCCTTAAAACTACGTCCAGTGTAAAGTGACCCGGAGACTGAGCGTTACAGGAAACCCACATAGAGATCAATCTATAAAAAATATATATATATGTACCCCCTAATCACTTTTATTCTGATAAAATTGTCTTTAATTTTGTGCAATATTTCTTCAATGCATGTACGTTTTGTTTTTTTGAAACATTATATATTGAAGTCGTTCATGTTGTTTTTAACAGCCGAGTTTCCCTCCACAGACGTCTTTTAAAACCCAACAACTCGACATTCCGTTGTTGTAAAACTACAATATTCGTTGACAGACTTGTTTTATAAGTCTGACTTTTGTTTTCCGTTGTTTCTGTCGAAGGGGCGGGGTCACCATCCAAGCACCCGCCCACTCGGCCTGCGTTCTGGGTCGCGGCTTCCCGCGTCGCCCCTCTGACAGTTAGCTCACAATGCTAACACCGCTCCGCCGGGTGAACGTGAACGGGTCTGGATTGGTTGTCAGGGCAGCAGGAGGGACCGCCTCTGCGCCCCCTGCTGGCCAATAGACGACGGAGCCCGCATCCTGTGACCAATGGAATCACTGCTAATTAGCACTTAACGTAGCAAACTGTGGGAGCACCTGCGCCTCCACCCGCTAGATGGGAGTCGTCCTCTGCTGCAGCCGCCGCCGCCCTCCTCTGCGTTGTTTTGCTAGCGCCGGGTGAGCCTGGTGGACTCTGATTGGTTGAGCAGGAGAACATGAACTGAAGCCTCTCACTTGAAGCAGGTGGGCGGAGGTGGAACCAAATCCCCACAGTTTAACAAGGTGGGGGAAGAGGAAGTGACGTCACCGTTAAAGTTAGAGCTTGTCTCGTTTTGTTTTGGTTTTTTAAAAAAGCCCAGTATTTATGATAATCTATGATCATAAAAAATTGCATATCTGTGTACAGTATGTGTTAATAGTGTGCCTAAATGTACTGTCAACTCTATTTTCATATTTTTCTTTAACCTAAAAAAAAAACAAAAACAAGAAATCATATCAAAATGTCATGATCTTTCTACGTGACTGAAAATTAATTTGGGGTGTTTTTTTTTGTTTTGTTTTTTTGCATCATGCTATCAAACTCTTCCGTGTGAGCAGCTGTGCTCAGATCAGCATAACACTAATAAAAAGTTAACTCAGACTAACTCATGTACAGTGTGCGTGTCATGTGTGGCTGAGACAGTTTTGGTTGGTTTTTTATGCAATATTTTTAATTGATTTACTTTTCCAAAATCACTAATGGTGAATTCTTGTTGCTGTCTCGTTCATGTGTTTTAATTGAAATTGTCACACCATCACCATACATTCCGCAAACAAACAAATTATCACAGCTGATTTCTTCATGAGTCATGAGTCTCTGAACAACCTTCAGCTCAGGCCTTCTTCATTTTCCCTACTGGATCAGCGATGACGACAATTCCCCACGCAGCCAAACCTGCAATAAGCAATTAAAGACAGTTAGTTGGTTGGTCGGTCAATTGATTGATAGATTTTAAACCTAAACCAAGTTCAAGACTGAATGTCTTGGTGTTTTGCAGTGAGTTTACAACCAATGTAAACTTTACACGACACTAACTCACTTTACCACGTGAAATAACATCACCTTCCATTTATAACTCCTACTTCTTGCATTGTCTCGAGTTCACTCATTCATGCAGTTAAAACGTTTTTGTTTCACGTAGAAAGCAAAAATATGCGCGATCAATTAGGCGTTCCTAACTCATATTGGCACATTAATTATGTCAGCGGGATTTTATAGAAGTAACTTTTCTGACTTGTAATAGTGTTATTTAAAAACACCGTTGGGTGGAAAACCATTTTTGAAGTGCTTTCCACCCAACGGCTACTCAGAATCGCAGCTGCTTCCACAATTCTCCGCTGTCACTGTCAGTTTTGTTTATTATTTTTTTTTACCTGCGGCGAAGGTGATCTGAGCCACGGTGCCCATGGTGGTCACCCCGCCTTGTCGCATCACTCTCCGGGCGGCTTGGAACACGTAGGCCCCGGACAGAATGAGACCGCTGCCGGACACGACCCGGCAGCTCCAGCAGTTCTGGAACCTCTGGCTCGGAGTGGCACCAGGGACGTCGGAACCTGCCGCGGCTGCTACCGGTGCCGTTGACATTGCGCAGCGGCGTCTATGCTAATGCTAACGCTAAACGCTCTCGCTGATTATAAACCCATCGGGGTGCAAGAGATTAACACCGGGAGTCGGGCAACTTCCAGGGGAGGGAAAACTACCTCATGAAGGTAAAAAATAAATAAAATAAAAAATAGTCCTTCAAATGTCTTCTGACGGGCAAAGTAATGACAGAAGTTTAAATCGCGCAGCCCGTGGAGAGCGACTTATGATTGTAGCATTTCCGGGTTATCAGCCGTCACTTCTTCCTGACACTTTCAAAGTAAAGGTTTGTGTTTTTTTCGTGTTGACGTTTGGCTGCAGGTTGGACGCCCTGGCTCTTCTAATCCCTCTCTCTTTTTGTTAAGGAAAATGTTTTTATTATTTGTTCTAATTTTAATCGGAACGTCAGTCGACGCTCAGACTGAAGCTTTCGTGGACTCGTCTTACGTCGCAGCTGTTTACGAGCACAACGTTATTCTGAATCCAGCACCCCATGTCCCGCTATCCCGCATTCAGGCTCTGCAACACCTGCAGAAGAACCTGGACATCTACGAGGAGCAGGCGGCTCAGGCCGCACGACAGGTGCGAACAATCCAGGACGGTAGATCACACAGATAGCACATAGAATAAACATCTTTAAACTGGGAGGTAAATCATCATTTCCGGGGTTGGACTTTGGACTTTGTTGCTCAATCCTAAAGCATGTTGCAAGAGTCGTCGTCCAAACTTCATGTTGTTGGTTTTTTGTTTGTTTGTTTGTTTGTTTGTTTGTTTGTTTTTTTTTTAAGTTGCAAAAAAAAAAAAAAAAGTTCCAGATCTTCCTCGAAACTCACTGGGATGATTGTTTCATGATAGTTTAGCATGAAAAAGAGTGATACAATGCAAAACCTTAACATGTCCAAAATTCGAAAGAAAATAACATATGTAATTTTCTTTGTGGGGAGTGGTCTTTTTAAAACTAAATTAACCTCAACGTGATGACTGTTCTGAGCATCCTAAATGTTTTTTGTTTTTTTTTCCTTCTCTCTCAGGGCGTCCAGATCCTGGTCTTCCCAGAAGACGGTCTCCAAGGTTTCAACTACAGCCGCACGTCCATCTCCGGCTACCTGGAGACCATCCCCGACCCGCAGCAGGAGAGCTGGAACCCGTGCACGGATCCACAGAGACACAACGGCACAGAGGTAAACACACCTGTTGAGCTCCAAAAAATCCAAAAGCCTCCAGGAGGCGCCGACTGATTCAGGTTGTTGTTGGGCTGCTTTCCGACAGGTTCTCCAGCGGTTGAGCTGCATGGCCCGTCGACACCGCCTCTACCTGGTGGCCAACATGGCCGGGCGCCAGCCCTGCTCTCTGAGCACTGACCCCGCCCACTGTCCCTCCGATGGACACTGGCAGTTCAACACCAACGTGGCTTTCAGGTTTTTACGATGAATCCTTGTATCGTTCGTTTCGAGGCAGCAACAGGAGGTCATATCTTCCAGCCGCCGCGTCGCCCTCTTACCTTGTCTGAAATTAGCACAAATGTGTTGATTTTTGTGATGCCTGCCTGCAGCTCTAAACTCACTGGGATGACTGTTCCACGATAGTTTAGCATGATACAGAGTTACAGAATGCAAAATATCAATATGCCCAGAAATGAAAAAAAAAAAGGCACTATTGTTTTTTTTCAGGGGATGATTGACGCTTGCAAGATCCGTCTCATTGTCGAAACATTTTTAAAAAAGAAAGAAAGAAAACAAGTCGTGATTTATTTTTTTTGATTTTGGTTTTATTTTGAAAAATGATGGATAAACAATGCATACATTTTGGTGGCAGTTTGACTTCAGCTTGAAGCGTCTAATGTTGCTGCTGCTTCCTCCCGCGCAGCTCCGACGGGCTGCTGGTGGCTCGTTACCACAAATACAACCTCTACTTCGAGGAGGCCTTCGACGTCCCGCCGCGGGCCGAGACCGTGACCTTTGACACGCCCTTCGCGGGCAGGTTCGGCCTCATCACCTGCTTCGACATCCTGTTTGCCAAGCCCACGATCACCATGGTGGAGAAGGTAGAGAAGCGCGTTTCTCCCTCTAAAATATCATCAACTTTTATATTCAACTACAAAACAGCAGAGTTCAAAAAGCTCCACTTCAAGCCACAACAATTATGATAACAAGTAAATCACTACTTTTAACAGATTTTTTTTTATCTTTTAAGCACAAAAGTAACAAGTGTGTTTTTCCAACTTAAGGAGCAGAAAGTACAGATACTTGTATGCAAATGTATGGAGTCCAAGTAAAAAGTAATCAGAAAAAGAAATAAGATAAATACCCCCCAAAAATTTATGCTTGGTTACTGAGTGTTGATTTAATAAACCACCAAGAAGCTTCCGGCTGACTCGACCTTCTCTCTCTCTCTCTCTCCCACCCCCTCACTCCTCGTCCAGGGCGTGCGACAGCTCATCTACCCCACGGCCTGGATGAACCAGCTCCCCCTGCTGGACTGCATCCAGTTCCAGCGGGCCTTCAGCCTGGGCGCCAACGTGACGCTGCTGGCGGCCAACATCCGCAATGACGGCCTGATCATGACGGGCAGCGGCATCTACACGCCCCACAGCGCCACCTACCACCACGCCCTGCTGGGGGTGGAGCCGCAGGAGGGCCGGCTGCTGGTGGCCAGGGTGCCGGTGTGGGACCCCCACTGGGTGGGCGTGGCCCCTCCGCCGCCACCACCACCTGCTGCTGCAGCTCCAGGCTTCTGCCACAAGGAGGCACCCTGCGACGAGGCTCCTCCCCCCGAGGCCCCGCCCACCTTTGTCTCGTCCATGATGTACGACCCCTTCACCTTCGCCTTGCTGGACGGCGCCCGGGGCCACCTGAAGGTGTGCCACGGCACCTTCTGCTGCCGCCTGCAGTACCGACGCTTCCCCACCGGTGGCGCCGCCGAGCTCTACGCGCTGGGAGCGTTCGCCGGGACGCACACCGTCAACGGACGCTACGCTTTGCAGGTGAGGACAGCAGTAGAGGGAATCATGGGAGATTTTTATTTTATTTTTTATTTTTTGCAAATCGTCACAGTGAATAAAAAGTGACGGAGATTAAACGTTTGTCAACTGGTGGGTCGGATCCAAAAGTGGCTCACGGAGCGGTTTGGATTGGGTCACAGCTTCGTGGGTAGTTTGCTTTTGTTTCTTTTAGGAAAGGGATTTTAAAATATATATATATATATATATATATATATATATATATATATATATATATATATATATATATATATATATATATATATATATATTTGGTGATTAGCCCTCTGTTTGCAACCTGTGGCTAAAACTTTTTTTTAATTTTTGCCACTTCCACATGTTTGGAAGGCGAGGTGAACAAGTTTGGGCCTCAGAGTGAGGAGTGAGCCACAGAGTCACAGAGAGGAGTGATGGACGCCCTCTGTGACATCACATAGGGCTCCACGCTCAAAAGGCTGTGATGACTGGTGACTGGTTCTGTCCCTGCTGCTGCAGGTGTGCGCCCTGGTCCGCTGCGCCGGGTCGACCACGGCCTCCTGCGGACAGGAAGTGGCTGTGGCCGAGACCAGGATGGACTTCCTGCTGGAGGGGGTCTTCGCCAGCGGCAGGCACGTGTACCCGTCGGTGTTGGCCAGCCGGATGGTGCTGGAGCAGCCAGAGGCCGTGGAGGTGGGGGAGGTGACGGAGGAGGGCAGCGCCGTGAGGATGAGACACTCCAACATGACGGCCGGCCTGGTCACCGCCTGCCTGTACGGACGCGTCTATCACCTGGACAGCCAGTGACTCGGGAAGGAAGTATGATTTTTTTATTTTTTTTAGGCTATTCAGGCGTTCACACTACATCAGATTCAAATCAGATTCCTTCTCAAATCCCATTCTTAGTGCTGACTGTCCACACTGTCTTGCAGCCAGTGTCCAAATGGGATGTGGTTCTGTTCAGACTGGGCCACATTACTGAGCCATCTGACAGGTTGCTGTAGCAACGAGGTGGCAGCGGAGGCGTGGCCCAGCGTAGCGTGTAGTGTGTGATGTCATCACATCATTGCGACAGCGGCGCTTGTTGCCACACCTGGCCTGGAGCTTGGCTTGAATGGAGCTACTGTATCTCCCCACACACTGATGGGCCAATGAGGTTCCTCCTCTGTCCAGGGACTGACTGCTGCTCTCTACTGCTTCTGTCTGCCCCATGACGTTTCTGGTGGCGCTCTCTGGTCTGGCACATTGGCAATTTTTTCACACGATTAATTTTCACACAGCGGTAAATTAAAAACAAATATATTTATTCATTCATAGCTTCGTTGTTGTTTTTTGTTGTTTTTTTTTGTTGAAAAAACATTGCACCAAGTAGCTCGTTAGCTTCCGCCTAAATGTTGCTTGTTCCTTTAAAAAAACAAAACAAAAGAAAGGGAGGGTGGGTGGGGGGGGGGCAAGACTTCTTCCTTTCTCTCGGCACAACCATGTACAACAAATGAAGAAAATGTCTCTGTGTGTTTGTGTACACACACACACACACACACACACACACACACACACAGTCAGCCACTGTGTCACATGACTCTCCGTGTCGTCGGTCCCTTGACTCCGGTTGGACAGTCTCTCAGAGTCTCTGCGCTCAGAACAATGATAGTGGAGTCCGACACCGAGCCAACACAGAGCTAGCGACAGCGGCTAAATCAATAATGTTCATCATCAGGACTTTCCTCCACAGGTTTGGCGAGTGCACGGTGCAGATTAATGAAATGAATATTACAAAACAATCATTAATCAGGGATCAGGGAGGGACATCCTCCTGGTCCCCCCGGGGGCTTCACACTCGCGGTTGGTTCTCAAGATAAATATGATAAAATAAAGTTTTTTCCACCTGCACTCTGCCGTTAGAGTCGTAGCTGTACGGAAAATAAAATTCTGAAAAGGTGTTTTTTTTTATAAGCCGTTCAAAAAAAATAAAGCAGGTTCATTAAAAAGAAATCATTAATTTAAAATTAAATACAAAAAAGAAGAGAGAAGAGAGAGAAAGAAACAGCGAGGAGGCCACACTAGTGGATGGCATCAAGCCAGATCTGCTGTCAGGGGAGGCTGACGCTCAGTCGCCAATGAGAGGGAGGCAATTGGCAGCCAATCACAGCACCCATCCGTCCGTCTGTCTGTCCTTCCTTCCGTCTTTCCTGTATCCTCGTTGTTAATAAGAACCTCAGCCGAACCCGCTGGCAGCCAACTTTAAAGAAACTAACAGCCGCGGTTTAAAAAAAACGAGAGTGGAGGAGGCGGAGCCAACATCACCGGCCCCTCCCACTACCTCCACCTGCCCTACTCCCTGCGTTAAGGCTCCTCCTCCTCAGTACGTCTCCGAGTCCGAGTCGTTGAGGTCGTCTGAGGCCGAGGACAGCGGGCGGCGCGGCCTGCAGTAGGAGGCATGGTTGGGCCTGAGAGGGGGCGGGGCGTCGAAGGCCACGCCCTTGGAGATGTGGTTGTTGGAGGTGGGGTGGTGGTGGTGGTTGACGACCGCCGGCGCCACAGAGAGAGCCGGCAGAGCGGCGATGGTGACCATGGGGGAGGTCGGCATCATGGAGTTGAGGATGAGCGCCAGGCAGTCGGCCACGTCCCTGTTGGGGGCGCAAGAGAGCGCCGGGGTGTAGCCTGCAGAGAGGGGGAGGGGGAGGTGTCAAATGATTAACTTCTTTAATCACGATTAAACTCGATTAAATTTCCATAGTTAACTGGGGTTGGAGTTGGGGTTTAGGGTTGAGGTTGGGGTTAAGAGTTTGGGTTGAGGTTGGGGTTCGAGTTGGGGTAAGGGTTGGGCTTAGTTTTAGGGTTGGGTCGGGCTTAGTTTTTGGGTTGGTGTTGGGGTTAAGGGTTGAGGTTGGAGTTAGGGGTTGGGGTTGGGTTGGGGTTAAGGGTTGGAGTTGGGGTTAAGGATTGGGCTTAGTTTTAGGGTTGGGGTTAAGGGTTAAAGGTTAAGGGTTGAGGTTGGAGTTGGGGTTGGGGTTGGGGTTGGGGTTGGGGTTAAGGGTTTGGGTTGAGGTTGGGGTTGGAGTTGGGGTAAGGGTTGGGCTTAGTTTCAGGGTTGAGTTTGGGGTTAAGGGTTGAGGTTGGAGTTGGAGCTAGAGTTAAGGGTTGGGCTTAGTTTTAGGGTTGGGTCGGGCTTAGTTTTTGGGTTGGTGTTGGGGTTAAGGGTTGAGGTTGGAGTTGGGGTTGGGGTTAAGGGTTTGGGTTGGGAGGAGTGGAAGGACCCAGGGGGAAGCAGCCCCCACTTGGAATGGAAGGGACAAAAAGACTTTCAATATATCCCACTGCGATTGACGCATTCATGCCAAGGCAACAACGTTTGCAGACTCACCGTTCTCATCCACTGCCAGCACACTGGCACCTTTACCCAGCAGCTCCTGGACCACCACCGTCAGCCCCTTCCTGGCTGCCACGTGCAGCGGCCTGCAGGGGGCGGGAGGGGGGGTGCACGAGGGGGGAGATGGGGTAAAGACGCAGCGCTAGAACAAGTGGGACTCTGGGAAAAACCTGAGAAACTGTGTCTGAGTCCACGTACGTCTGAAGAGCAGCGTTGGTGCAGTTGACCAGGTTCCTGTCGCTGATCTTCTCCAGGATCAGCAGGGCGCACGTCTCGTGACCCTGACAGCCAAGAAGAGGAAAAAAAAAAAATCACGTTGCCATGTTTTTTCAATCAATTAATGACTTGCAATAAAACACTCGTTAATATGTCAATTTTATGTAGATAATTTGTAAATAATCCAAAAGTCCGTAAGATGTAAATATTTTGTTTTTTTATATTCTATAAATATTTTTCATTTATTTATTTTAATTAAAAAAACAAACAAAAAAAAGCACTATATTGTTGCTGTAAGTACAAAAGAATTCTCCATTGTGAGATAAAACGAGACATTCAAGAAAAACAAAGTGGGCAGAATGATCAACGCTGAGCTACCTTGCAGCAGGCCAGGTGCAGCGCTGTGTTCCTGTGCGAGTCCTGCAGCGTCAGGTCGGCCTTGGCGCTGCTCACCAGCACCTCTGAGAGAGGTCAAAGGTCGCGGCGAGGAAGAAACAGCCAAAGAAGAAGAAGAAGAAGAAGATGAAGATGAAGAAGAAACAGACACAGACAGCAGCTTCCGTCAGGGTGCGTGCACGTTTGTGTGTCTGTGAGTGTGTGTGTGTGTGTGTGAGATCGCACTGACCCACGGTGTTGGTCTGCCCGTTGAGGGCGGCCATCATCAGCGGCGTGCGGCGCAGGTGCGAGTCGACCACGTTGGCCTGAGCGCCGTGGCTGAGGAGGAGCGAGACGCACTCCACGTGGTCGGAGAAGGCCGCGGCGTGGAGGGGGGTCCTGGCGGGCACGCACACACACACACACACACACACACACACACACACACACACACACACACACACAGTGTAAGCCAAGGGAAGACCCACGGGAGCAAAGAAGCGTGATGTGGGCGGAGTCTTCCTCCCACCTGCCCTTGGCGTCGGTGGAGTTGACGATGGCTCCGCCCAGCGACTCGATCAGCATCTCGGCCACGCCCTCGTTGTCGTTCATCCTGGGACACACAGGGTCACAGGGTCACAGGGTCACAGGGAAGCTTCCCGCTCATTTTCACCGACCAAAGTTTCAAAAAGGTTTCCACGACCTTCACCGCTTTCAAGACACGCTTGACAATAATTGCTTAAAACAGGTAAGCGCAGCTGAAATCTTGAGATGATCAACTAGATTAAACTACGGAGGAGGCGGAGCTCGTCGGCCAGCAGTGTTGGAGACACGGATGCGACGTACAGCCTGCGTTAGGATGGAACGACAAACAAATTGTGCTCGTTCCCAAGGGGAACCACAATCGGATTTCTTGAACTCTCAGTGACTTTGGAAAAACTTCCACGACTCTTCTTGGTTTTCTGCGACCGCAGGAACTTGCACAGGGTCACAGGGTCACAGGGTCAGAGCAGCGAGCCTCTCTGAAGGCAACCAATACACAGAGTCTTACACAGCGCAGTGCAGCGGGCTGAAGGAGTTTCCCAGAATCTTCCGGAAGACTTCCTGGTCCAGCAGCGCCTCCACGCAGGCGTCGTACCCTGCAGCGAGGAGCAGGACGGGATGGCTTTAAACGCTGGGACACTATGAGTGAGTGTGTGTGTGTGTGTGTGTGTGTGTGTGTACCGTTGTAGCAGGCCCAATGCAGCGGCGTGTAGCCCTGGTTGTCTGTGAGATGTGCCTGGGTGGGCCACAGGGTGGCGCCGGCCTGCAGCAGGGCCCCGAGGGCTCCCACCCGGCCGCAGGCGGACGCCAGGTGCAGTGGCGAGCGCCCCTGCACGTCGCGCACGCACACGCTGGCCCCTCGCTGCAGCAGGGCCTCCACACACTCCTCCTGGCCCGTGGCTGCCTGCAAGCAAGAAATAGTGCATCAGCCGTGTGTGTGTGTGTGTGTGTGTGTGTGTGTGTGTGTGAGAGAGAGTGTGTTCTAAACAAGATGAATCTGCCGCTGTCTCACCCCCCGGTGCAGCGCCGTCCTCCCCCAGCGGTCCTGGTGCTCCACACTGGCGCCCTGGCTGAGCAGAGAGAACACACACTCTGCATGTCCGTTCAGCACCGCCAGCATCAGGGGGGTCCTGCAGGGAGGGCGGTGAGGGGTGGGGGGGGGGCAGGTTAGGATGGATTCACACACACACACACACACACACACACACTGTCCATTGATGTCTTGCGCATCCATGTCGATGTGTTGGCTGTCGTTGGTGCTCATGAGCAGGCGAAGGCACTCCTGGTGACCGTTCATAGCTGCACACACACACACACACACACACACACACACACACACACACACACACACACACACACACACACACACACACACATGATTCATCTTCTACAAACAGTTATTATATACAAACAATGTTCTTGTATTTGCTGTATCCAAACAGGTGTGTGTGTGTGTGTGTGTGCGCAAGCTCGCCCCCTACCTGCGGCGTGTATGGCCGTCTTCTTGTGGGCGTAGTCCCGGGTCATGGGCGAGGAGCCGTGGTGCAGCAGCAGGGACACACACTCCTGGTGGCCCCTGGAGCAGGCCAGGCTGAGGGGGGTCCGGCCCTCGGGGCTGCAGGTGTCCACCTCCAGCAGGGACGACAGCAGGACCTCCAGGGCGGCGCAGTGGCCGTGGTACGCCTGCATCAGGGGGAAGAGACACACACACACACCCACACACACACAGGGGCGTCGTCAGATACCACACAACCTAACACACGCATGCGCACGCACACACACACACACACGGACACTCACAGCCAGGTGCAGCGGGCTGACGGGGGCGTGGCTCTGCCCTGCGTCGCTGACGAAATCTGTCCCTGATGTTTCCATTAGCTGGAAAAAAACACACACACAACAAGACTGAAACACAAGTCACATGACTTCCACAGATTTAATGTTTTGGGGCAAAACAAAGAAAGAAAGAAAAATTGCCCCGATAATCATCATCAATCGCCTTCCCCCTGCCGTCCAGCAGAGGGAGCTAGTCACACAGAAAAGCACTGCTGCAAAACCAAAAAGAGAAAAATGTGAATTTCTCACCACATCGAGTGGAGTCTCGCTCGCCATCTGTGAGAAAAAACACAAACAGAAAGAGAGAGAGCGAGAGAGTGTTGACAGTGTCGTGATAGAATAAAAAAAAAAACCACGCTGCACCACACTTCCCAGAATGCCGCTGTGACGCACCAGTTCCAGGCAGAGCGTGCAGCCGTAGGCCGAGGCGTAGTGCACGGCGTTGTAACCCTGTTTGTCCCTCACGCCGGGATCAGCGTTGTTCCTCAGCAGGTACTCCACACACCTGGAGAGAGAGGGGGGGGGATGAGAAGCAGTCGAACCCGGGCCGACCAGGACGATGGTAAGAGGGGGCGGGGCTTACTTTCCGTCCATGTCGGCGGCGGCGGCGTAGTGCAGGGCGCTGCAGCCGCGCTGGTCCAGCTCGTTGATGCTGGCGCCGGAGCCGGCCAGCGCAAACACACACTGGTAGTTGCAGTTGGCCGATGCATAGTGTAACGGAGTCCTGCGAGGGTCAAAACAAGAAGGAAAATTAAACAAAAGCGAAAAAGTTTCGCTGTCCGCTTGATTCTCAGCATCGTCTGGATTAAAAACAAAAAACAAACAAACCTTCCAAAGTTGTCCTTCCTGTTGAAGTCGGCTCCGATGTTGAGCAGCAGGTTGACACACTCCAGGTTGCTGCACACACACACAGAGAGAGACGACTTTGGCCACGCCCACTGACACGCTGACATCATCATCACGAGGCAGGAAGTGTTGTCTCACCCTCCAGCTGCAGCCGCATGCAGACAGGTCCTTCCAAAGTCATCGGCCGTGTCTATGTCCAGCCCTGCATGCGCGCGCAACACACACACACACACACACACACACACACCATCTATTAGCACGTTAGCCGGGGTGGTTCCGGCCCTCCAGTGAATCGTGTGGGTGCCGTCTCACCCGAGGACAGCAGCTTCCTGCAGCAGTCGGAGAATCCGCTGAGAGCCGCCAGGTGCAGAGGGAACATCCCGTGAACGCCTCGCCTGCAGGGAAAATACATAAATAAATAAATAACTTCGAAGAAAGCCAGCAGATTTTGAGTTGAGCCGCTGACAGACAGAGAGACAGGCAGACAGACAGAAGATGGACAGACAGACGAACGGAGGAACAGGCGGGCAGACAGATTGAGATACAGACAGGCAGACAGACAGACAGACAGACAGACAGAAGATGAACGGACAGCGGACAGACAGATTGACAGACAGGCAGGCAGGCAGACGGGCAGACAGACAGGCAGGCGGGCAGGCAGACAGACAGACAGGCAGGCAGACAGGCAGGCAGACAGACAGACAGACAGGCAGACAGACAGACAGACAGACAGACATGCAGAGATACAGACAGGCAGACAGACAGACAGACAGAGATACAGACAGACAGACAGACAGACAGACAGGCAGGCAGGCAGGCAGGCACGCAGACAGACAGACAGGCGGGCAGACAGACAGGCGGGCAGACAGACAGGCAGACAGACAGAAGATGGACAGACAGACGAACGGAGGAACGGGCGGGCAGACAGATTGAGATACAGACAGGCAGGCAGACAGACAGACAGAAGATGAACGGACAGACAGACAGACAGACAGACAGACAGACAGACATGCATGCAGGCAGGCAGACAGACAGACAGAAGATGAACGGACAGACAGACAGACAGACAGGCAGACAGACAGACAGACAGGCAGACAGACTGACTTGGCCGTGTCGGCTCCGTGCTTGATGAGCGCCGTGATAATGAGCTCGTGGCCGTAGCGGGCGGCGATGTGGAGGGGCGTGTTCCTGCTCTTGTCCTCGCAGTCAATCTCCGCTCCTGCACAACAGCAACAACAACAACACACACACACACACACACACACACACACACACACACACACACACACACACACACACACACACACACACACACACACACACACAGAAGATGTTCAGCAGTCATAATACAGAGATCAGAACTCATTTCATGTGATGTCCAAACACATTAAAGGTCCCATGTTCTAGACAGTTCCACCCTCCTCCTCTGCAGCAAAATAAACAAAGCAAAAACTCAGAAACGCAGAAAAGCATTATATTTAGCCCTCTGTTTGCAGCCTCAAGATAAAAAGAATGCTCTGTTGACTTTCTAGACAGCCACCGCCCAGCCTGGTGGAGGGGGGTCACTAATATGGGAGGGGTTTCAGTGCTCTTCGTGACATTTTCAAAAAGTGTGTGCATCAGTGCATCCTAGCGAGGGCCTGCTGAAGCAGCGTGTGGCCAGCAGATGGCAGACTGAGCATCCACTCACCGTTCTGGATGAGGGCCTGCGAGCAGGAGAACCTCCCGTGGGTCGCTGCCATGTGGAGGGGCGTCTTGTCGTCCTTGCTCTGCGCACACACACACACACACACACACACACACACACACACACACACACACACACACACACACACACACACACACACACACACACACACACACACACCTGGTTACCATCTCAAAGAGGGCAAAACAAGCCGCAGGATGCTGGAGGATTAGATGGAGGAGACGTTGGATCCTGGCCCCTGGTTGTGGACGGGACCATGCACACATGCACGCACGCACACACACAGACTGGCAGGAACAGCTTGCAGCCTCGGGGGGACCCTCCCCGCCCCCCCCGCCCTCCATATGTCTCTGCATCTTGAGGCTGCAGGGGGCCGATATCAGCTTCCATCACACTGATGCTTCACTTCGAAAGGCGCGTCAGTGTGTGTGTGTGTGTGTGTGTGTGTGTGTGTGTGTGTGTGTGGTCCGATCCACAACAGGGTCCAAGATCCAACGTCTCCTCAGTCTAATCTTCCTGCATCCACCTGCAAAACACTCCTGCACCTGCAGTGTGTTTTGTTTAAGGCCTGTTTGTGTGTGTGTGTGTGTGTGTGTGTGTGTGTGTGTGTGTGTGTGTGTGTGTGTGTGTGTGTGTGTGTTGCTTGCAAGCGCCAAAAAAACGGCGACCTATCTGCACCCGCACTCACCCGCATGTTGATGTGAGCGCCGTGGGTCAGCAGCAGCTCCTGGCACAGCGCCCCCTGGCGTGAGGAGGAGGCAAAGTGGAGCGGCGAGAAACCCCTCTCATTGACCTGAGATAAAGAGCAAAACAATCATTTAAAAAAAAAAAAGAACCCACAGAGTGCGAGCACGACGCTGCTGCTGAGAGAGACGCACCTGGTTGACGTTGGCGCCGGCCTCGATGAGCTCGCCCACCACCACGTCCTGTCCGTTGTAGCAGGCCAGGTGGAGCGGGGTGTTGCCGTAGGAGTTGACCTCGTTCACCTGCAGCCAGGGCGAGAGAGAGAGAGAGAGAGAGAGAGAGAGAGAGAGAGAGAGAGAGAGAGAGAGAGAGAGAGAGAGAGAGAGAGAGAGAGACAGAGAGAGAGAGAGAGAGAGAGAGAGAGAGAGAGAGAGAGAGAGACAGAGAGAGAGAGAGAGAGAGAGAGAGAGAGAGAGAGAGAGAGAGAGAGAGAGAGAGAGAGAGAGAGAGAGAGAGAGACAGAGAGAGAGAGAGAGAGAGAGAGAGAGAGAGAGAGAGAGAGAGAGAGAGAGAGAGAGAGAGAGAGAGAGAGAGAGAGAGAGAGAGAGAGAGAGAGAGAGAGAGAGAGAGAGAGAGAGAGAGAGAGAGAGAGGGGGAGAGAGAGAGAGAGAGAGAGAGAGAGAGAGAGAGAGACAGAGATGGAGAGAGAGAGACAGAGAGAGAGAGAGAGAGAGAGAGAGTGAGAGAGGGGGAAAGAGAGAGAGAGACAGAGACAGAGACAGAGAGAGACAGACAGGGAGAGAGATAGAGACAGAGAGATAGAGAGACAGAGAGAGAGAGAGACAGAGAAAGAGAGAGACAGAGAGATAGAGAGACAGAGAGAGAGAGAGAGAGAGAGAGACAGAGAGAGAGAGAGAGAAGGAGCAGTTGTTGGTTGTTGTCGATTGTGTTGTGTTTAGGGTTGCCGAGGCAGCGCCGCCTCATCTGGACAGAAACGATGTGGGACAACTTTGGGCCAAATTGATACTTAATACACTTGTGTTCATTATGTCTTCAGTTTTTCATATATTGATATATTTATTTTTTTTTACCGAAGAAAGACATAAAGGTATAAACTGGATAAAAAGCCCAACAGGCTTCACTGCCACAATAAAAATGTCAACTTTGCGTCTGACATTTTGATTTTTTTTATTGATCTTCAAGCTCATCTAAGTTTTTGTTGTTTCGGTTAAGAGGTGCACGGCTTCGGACTCACTTTTTAAAATGTATTTATTTATTTTTACTGGAAGCACAGTGGCGCCCCCTAACTTAAAATTTGAGGGGAGCAAGCAGGTAATCGAGGAGGCGGCGCAATGCAAATGGACTTGCAAAGTAAATAACCATACATCTTCTCTTTTGTCACTGTACTACTGATATATAATAAATGCTGAAACTACAATGTTTCAAATTCAAAAAAAAAATGGTAAAAATGCACAGGTTGCTTGCGTGAGTAGATTGAACATTTAATTTAGTGCCATATCAAATCTTAGGGAGCAAAATGTGACTGTTTGGGGGCAGCGTGGAGCCCTGAGACCACTGAGGAGTCACTAGCTTCACCCACCTGGACCCCCAGGCCCAGCAGGTAGTGCACCGTGCTGCTCATGCCACTGGAGGCAGCGGCGTGCAGCGGCGTGTAGGCCTTCTTGTCCTTGCAGTCCACCTCGGCGCCGCTGGCCACCAGCAGCTTCACCACCTCCAGGTGACCTGGGAGAGGAGAGGCGGCCGTTAACTCTGAACATGAGGTGATGTTTAATCATCTGACAAACTGTAATGAAAGGTCCAGTGTGTAAAATTTGGCTTGATTTATGATTTTTACATTGGTAAAAAAAAAATTAATATACTGCCCATATACATAAAATGGTTCTTATTTATGTATAAGAATATGCACAGGTCAAAGGTCTCTGCTCCCGGTTAGCTGCCATCTTGCGCCGCCGTATTTCTAAGGAAGCCTGGTGTGGACAATCCAGCTGCCTGACAGCAGGTTATCTTATTTAGCGTGAACTCCGGGGTTCTCAAATAAACCAACAAAGAAGAAGGTGGACGAGGCATCCCGGTTTGTGCTCGCAGGCCACTGTAGTTGACTGGCACGCTTGGGAGAGGGAGGGAGAGCGAAAGAGCACAGCAATCTAAAAACGTAACCACTTGATGTCGCCGTTTCCAAATATTGCGCAGTGTCAGTCACTCAGGCAGGCGGGTAGGCAGTGGTTTGGTCAAGGTCAAAAGGTCATTCAATGATTAGAGGGAGCTTTGTGTATTCCAGACTGAACTGACCCATGTACGCCCCCCAGTGGATGGCCCTCCTGTCCTTCTTGTCGAAGGCGTTGATGTTGGCTCCTCTGGACAGCAGCAGCTTCACCATCTGTCACACACACACACAGGCTGACTGTAGCTCTTCCCGGGCAGCCCACCCTTCCACCCACCCACGTGTGCGTGTGTCAGACAGGGACCCACCTCCACGTGTCCGCTGAAGGCGGCGTGGTGCAGCGCCGTGCGACCCGCCCGGTCCGACACGTTGACGTTGCTGAGCAGCGGCACCAGCGCCTCGGCGCAGCGCACCGCCTTGTTGCTGGCCGCCACGTGCAGCGGCGTCTGCCAGTTCTTGTCGCGGGCGTTGACATCGGCGCTGTGCTTGAGCAGCACCGCCACCGCGTCCTGCAGCCACGAGGGAGAATCGCTTGTTAGCAAGTCGCTATCTTAAAATCTATTGATTTATTTTTAGAACGTGTTTTTAGCATGTTTGTAACAAGCTGCCATGTTTTTTGGAGGGCCTCTGAGGTCCTGTCCACACGGGAAGGTTTTTTGGTGGAAACGGTAAAGTATTTCACCCTTACGGCGTTTCGTCCACACGGCAACGGCGTTTTGGTTCCCCCAAACGGTATTCTTTTGAAAACGGGTCCCAGAGTGGGAAAATCTGACAACGGCGTTTTGTCGTTGTCACATCGTTGCCGGCTGGACAGTGAAAACGGCTTTTCCTTGGAAAACGATGACGTCATCGCACCGTCACTGTCACGCGACCGGAAAAAAACCGAGGCATGCAACGCGGCAGCAGCGGCACAAACAACAACGATGGCGGCGAGCGGAGTTTTGTTGGCAATATTACTACAAAACCTCACAAAACCTCAGACTCACTTTTTTTCCCGCTACTCGCCGTTTTTGTTTTCTGTGTGTTTAGCGTGTGGCGGAAACGCCCTCTTTCTAAATCGTGGGTCCGGTGGCTGTGTCAGCGTCTGTTAACAGCGCCACGTTTGGGTGTGGCATACGCATTGCATCGTTTTCACCCACCGTTCCCTTTCCATCCGCCAGCGTGTGGACGCAACTTTTTTCCACCCCGGGAAAGAAAAAAACGGTAACGTTCCCGTGTGGACAGGGCCTGAGCCAACACTAGCAGAGAGTGCACGCACGCACGCACACACATACACACAAACACACTTTAAATTGCACTTGCGTTTTTAGTCTTATCTTTTTTATGAGGTTTTTATCTGATCTGTATCACGTTTCTTATGGTTAGATTTTATTGTTGCTACTTTTTGGTGTTGCTACAACTGGAACACATAACATTGATACTGTTTCTGTCTTGCGTATCCCTTGCTGCTGTAACACAAACACAAATTCCCCCGCTAGGAGGATCAATAAAGTTTGTTCAATTCCATTGCTGTGTTCAGGATGTTCAATGTTTGAATTTATTCATGCAGCAGCAACAACTTCTAAAGGTTGTTTTCACCTCACGTCACGCCGTTCAGTTGGAGGGCAGGAGGTGAAAAGCAGCTTAGTTGCTGAGGATCTGACGTATAGAGAAAAATTACAATGTTTTGCCGAGTTTACTGTTGCTCAAATCGCTCCGACCGAGAATTTTTTTTTTTTTTTTTGTAGTTCCAAAGGTTGATGTTGTTCATAAAAATCTCACCGACAACACTGTAAAACGTAGCGGACTCTGCTAACGCTAATGCCCATGTCTGCAGTGACCGCTTCCTCACAGGTACGCTAGCCTGTCAGCCTCGAAACAGGCTCGACAGCTGCACAATAGCAACTCTCCTGAACACTTTCCTCCATTTTTTACTCCATCAAATTTGCATATCGTCATCACCACGTGAATGAAGCCCAGCTATTAGCGGAGGCTGTGAACAGCAGCGTCAGCAGGTGGAAGGAAATGTTGTGACGCGTTAAAGACAGACAACGCGAGACGCCACCTTTCAGGCGGCGCCCTGTGAACGCGGCTAATAATAGCCAATCAGAGGCGACGTTTAGCGCTCGCCTCTGATCTGACCTGCAAGTTTATCATCTGCAGACCTTCCTGCTGCGACTCTGCGTTTTTGTTTCCTGCTGTGTGAGCTGCACTTCCTCCTACGGAATTTTTGACGGCCAGTGGAAAAACTAGCGCAGCGGCTCGAAATTAAAAATAAATAATAATAATAATAATAATAAAAATCAGGGGTGCAAATACGAAATCCATAAAGCAAAATGCAAATACCTCACTGCAGGAGGCGACGGCTCGGTGGAGGGGAGTCAGCCACTTGTTGTCTTTGGCGTTAACCCGGGCTCCTGGTGATGGAGGAGGAGGAGAGAAGAAGAAGGAGAGAAGGAGGAGAAGTGATCCACTAAAGGCATATGTTTACGGACAATAAACGAGTTTTGCGGGCATTTTTTTTTTTTTTTTTTTTTAGCGTGGCCGTCGTGGGACGTCTGCCAACTGTGTTGGCTGGAAGATAAAAAAACTCCCATGATTCTCTGTAGCACGAGCCCGAGGGTTAAAATAGCGCGAGAGCTACACCTGTCGCCTGCCCTTCTCATGACCAGGAAACACGGGTCTCTCTCTCTCACACACACACACACACACACACACACAGGACCCCACCCCTTGATGTGCTCAGCTGACACTTCGCAGAAAGTCAACCTGAGCTGAAGATCAGATGATCGAATCGTCAGTTTTACCAGGCTGTGGTGACAGTTTAAAAAAAGTCTAGTGGGTGTCTGGAAAGTTTTTTGTTTTTGTTTTTTTGGGGGAGAGGGGGGTGTACAGCACATGGGACCTGAGAGTTGTTTATGAGATGGAATGAGATTAAAGTGTCCCCCCCAGGATGTAAATATACTGGTGTGTATGTGGTTGAGTGGGTCAGATGCTGCACAACCCACCTGAGAGGATGAGCAGCTCGATGATCTCGGCGTCTCCCAGGTAGGCGGCGGCGTGCAGAGGCGTTCGCTTCTCGCTGTCCTGGCACATCAGAAAAAATAGAAGGAGGAGGAGAAAAAGAAGAAGGAGGAAGAGGAGGAGCAGATGTATTAGAAGAGGCCGCAGCGCACCGCAGCGCAGCGCTTCACACGCGTAAACAAACACACACACGTCAGAAACACGAGGCGGCAGCAGGAAGCTGAAATGTCAATGGGGCAACTTTGCATCCATCACTCGGTGGAACCTGAACCAGCGCCAGAGAGCAATCAGCAGAGTGGCCTGGAGGTCATGTGACTGCACCGGCCCGGCGCTGCTGACTCAGGAGGGACGGACAGCGCAGCACAGCACAGCAGCTTCACACATGAAGAGTCAGACAAGCAAGAGCGGAGAAAACAGAGCAATGCTGACTGAAGGGAGGAGGGGAAAGATGAATAATACAAGGAGGAGGAGGAGGTGAGGAAGAGGATGAAGAGGAGGGGAAGGAGGAAGAAGAGAAGGGAGAAGGGCTGGAGGAGGAGGTGAAGGAAAAGGAAGTGAAGGAAGAGGATGAAGAGGAGGGGAAGGAGAAAGAAGAGGAGGTGGAGGAAGAGAAGGAAGTGAAGGAAGGAGGAGGAGCAGAAGGAGAAAGAAGAGGAAGATGAAGGAGGAGGAGATGGTGTAGGAGGTGTAGGAGGAGGAGGAGGAATAGGGAGCAGAAGGAGAAAGGAGGATGAAGGAGGAGGAGACGGTGTAGGAGGTGAAGAAGGAGGAGGAGGAGGAAGAGGATGAAGAGGAGGGGAAGGAGAAAGAAGAGGAGGTGGAGGAAGAGAAGGAAGTGAAGGAGGAGGAGGAAGAGGAGCAGGAGAAAGAAGAGGAGGATAAAGAGGAGGTGAGGGAGGAGGAGATGGTGTAGGAGGTGCAGGGGGAGGAGATGGGAGGGGTGGGGGAGGAGGAGGAGGAGGAGGAGGAGGAGGAGGAGAGTCCTCAAAGCAAGAGGAAAGGTAAGAACGCAGTGGTCACGAGGCCTCGCTGACAGATTGATGTGCAGCTGAAAGCTGCGAGCGTCAACCAATCGATGGGAAGCACCCGCAGGCTGACTGCCTGTGTGTGTGTGTGTGTGTGTGTCTCGGTTTGAGTGTGTGTGTGTTGTGACCAGACGGGGGGTGAGGGGGTGACTCACTTGAATGTTGACGTCCTCCTTCTTGAAGATGAGGGATCGAACCTCGTCTGGGTCCACGTTGAAGATGGCTCTCAACAGAGAGGGCTGCGCAGAAGAAGAACAGAGCGAGGCAGGTGAAGACGTTGCTCTCTGCTTTAAAGGAGGTGATTCTCCACGACGATGGTTCACTTCCGGCTGCAGATCAACTCATTTGTCAGCAACACAAAACACAAGCTAGCCAACGCAGCTAACTTCCGAGTCCTAGTCCATGCTACGCTAGCCAGCCATGTTAAAGACTGAAAGAATGCACAGACGGGCTGATCGCTCCGGCCTGTTTTAATTATCAGCTGATTTATTCAAGAAGGTTCCACATGTTGCCAGGAAGTGGTCGATGAGTAGAGTGAACCATGGTGGGATCACCAGACCAGACCACAACAGACCAGACCAGAGCAGACTAGACTAGACTAGACTAGACCAGACCAGACCTGAGCAGACCAGACCAGACCAGACCAGACCAGACTAGACAGACCAGACCAGACCAGACCTGAGCAGACCAGAGCAGAACAGACTAGACTAGACCAGACTAGACCAGAACAGGCTAGACTAGACTAGACTAGACTAGACCAGACCAGGGCTGACCAGACCAGAGCAGACCAGACCAGACTAGACTAGACTAGACTAGACTAGACTAGACTACACTAGACCAGACCAGACCTGAGCAGACCAGACTAGACTAGACTAGACTAGACTAGACCAGAGCAGAGCAGAGCAGACCAGACTAGACTAGACTAGACTAGACAAGACCAGACCAGACCTGAGCAGACCAGACCAGACCAGACCAGACTAGACTAGACTAGACTAGACCAGACCAGACCAGACCTGAGCAGACCAGAGCAGAACAGACTAGACTAGACTAGACTAGACTAGACTAGACTAGACTAGACCAGACCAGACCAGACCAGACCAGAGCTGACCAGACCAGAGCAGACCAGACCAGACTAGACTAGACTACACCAGACCAGACCAGAGCAGACCAGAACAGGCTAGACTAGACCGGACCAGAGCAGACCAAACCAGAGCAGACTAGACTAGACTAGACCAGACCGGGACAGAGCAGACCAGAGCAGACCAGAGCAGTCTAGACGCTCCACATCCAAGTTCAAATGAGGTCACATGTTTGTTCATTTATTGCCCTTGAGACTTTTGAGACTTTTTGACAGTGAAAATGACTCATTAACGACACAAGACAAGAAAGAAAAAGAAGCTCTTTTCCACCCCTGAATGGAAGCTGGATAAAATGCCGTGAGCAAAGGTCATGATTTCAAACACGTCGTGTCGGATCTTGAGAACCGTGGACATCAACGTGTTTAGATTCAAGGCAACAGTTAAAAAAAAAAACAACAACTAAAAATAAGAGGTTTTAGTTATTTCTCAACATTTTAATGACTAACACATTGAGAGGAACGGCAGCGGTCTCCAACCCCCAGGCCGCGGTCGGTGCTACCGGGTCGCACAGAAGAGAATAATTAACTTCTGTTGAATTTATTTATCCGAGTCTGAACAATTTTATTTTGAAAGATGACTGAATTCTCTCCGTTACATCCACCTATGGCTCAACTCTTGACGCATGTCAAGGTGCTTGTGTCGGTCACGTGATACGTTTCCGCTACATTAAACCCACGAGCCAAGAAGCTAGCTAGCAACATGAGTAAAGAGGAAAGAGGAAAAGGCCCAGTGAGGAGCCAGAGGAGCTCACGACTTCCAGGAAAAAGAAAGCGAAACGAAAAAGCAGCGTTTACCAGACAACAGCAGGAGTCCAACCACCCACTTTATCTCGACAGAAGCTTCCTAAGCAACAGGCCCACGCTGCTTAACATGTGGCGAGCGGCTCTCTAATGAGGCAATGAAGCCTTCAAAACCCCTTGGAGACTCAGAGACCAAGCAGCCTTTGGAGCAGTGAGGAAGAAAAACGCACGTTACTCATGTTGGGTTGTTGTCGCCATGTTAAGAGGACGCTGCGAATGAAGTTCCCAACGTGTACACAGTGGATCCACGTTTATTATTATATTTAGAAAATGCCGCCGTTTTCATGCCGGTCCCTGAAAATGATTGAAAATAATTGAAAATGAAATGAAAAAAAATGATTGATTGACAATCACACCTTTCTCCACCTTCCGACATTAATCCTCTCATTAACCCCCTCACCTCCCCCCCAGCCCCCCCATCTAAAAATAAAGCTCCTCTCCCAGGCGTGTCGGCGTCGGGCTGCTGTCCCTCACAGCGCCGCTGACCCCCAACTATTCCAGAAATCCAGATCCAGACGGCGGAGGTGGAGCAGCCGCATAAAGGACGGGGGATGGGGTGGAGGGAGAGAGAGAGAGGAGGTGGGGGGGTCCAACCCGGCACCCCCCTCCCTACCACCGGCCCCCCGAACAGCCGACTGACCGGCCAGCCTTTGTTGCGTGCAGCTCGCAGCACAGACGACAAAGAGCCGGACGACTGCCGCTGCTGCTGCTGCTGCTGCTGCTGCTGCTGCTGCTGCTGTTGCTGCTGTTGCTGCTGTTGCTGCGGCTGTCGATCTATAGCTTATACGGCTGCTTTGTATTGCCGATGACACCGGCGCTATATTTTTAGCGGCGGACTGCTGTATTGTCGCAGCAGCAGCAGCAGCAGCAGCAGCAGCAGCCGCAGCAGCAGCAGCCGCAGGTCTGAAGCTCAAAAAAAAACCAACCCAACACAGGTGATTGAAGAGCGGCATTCCCAGACGTTCCGCCTCACCTTGTCCTGGTGGGCGGCGGCCCTCCGCGAGCCATGATGGGAACGGCGCTCTGACGTGGAGGATGAGGAGGAGGAGGAGGAGGAGGGGCTGGTGCCGAGGAGGAGGAGGGGCCGAGGAAGAGGAGGAGGGGGAGGAGGAGGAGGAAGGCTCGTCCTCCTCCACCTCCTCGAGCACCACGATGCACACACGGCTAGCCCGCTCCGACCGCATCAGGACAGCCGCTCACTCACTCACACACACACACACACACACACTCACACTCACACATAGATACACCGCGTTCCCGTTTGCATACGTGCACAATGCAGGTGCACGGCGGTCAGAAATAGATCCGGCAGTCCTGGAATTCCTGCTGGGAACAAACGCAGAAGATCTCCGGGATGGGAAAAATAAAATAATCCAGCAGGTCGTTCCGGCTTCAGTCGCTGTTTTTTAATCGGGCCGCGTTGCTGCGCTGCATTTCTTCCTCGCCTCCTCTCGCCTCCTTCTTCCTCCTCCTTCTCTGGAAGCAGCAGCAGCAGCAGCAGCAGCAGCAGCAGCAGCAGCAGGGGATTCCTCTGCGTAATGGTGGCGGCGAGCGGCAGCAGAATGAACCCTGGCCGGTCGGCCGGCAGCAACACGGGAAGCTACATGTCGTCACTGAGGCGACGCAGCGGCCGGGAACACACGCGTGCGCACACACACACTCACACACACAGAGCGTGTGATTAGAGTGGACGGGGAGAGAGAGAGAGAGAGAGAGAGAGAGAGAGAGAGAGAGAGAGAGAGAGAGAGAGAGAGAGAGAGAGAGCAGCTCAGCTCGATGCTAGCGTCGCTCTTTACTGGCGGACTGCTGAAGGCAGCTCTTTCAAAAGAGAGAGGGAGGGGAGAGGGGGGAGAGAGAGGGAGGGGAGGGAGGGTGGGGGAGGGTAGGTGAGAGAGAGAGAGAGACAGACAGACAGAGAGGCAGTGGGGTTGAAAGAGGTGAGAGAGAACAACAAAACAGCGAGCGAGTGAGCGGCGGATGAATGGAACAGAGTGAAAGGAAAAGCAGGAAGGAGGAAACACAGCGAGTCTCACTCTTCTGATTCCTCACAGTGCTAGACCACAGCCCCCCTTCGACACCCCCTCACCTCACACCACCTAACACACACACACACACACACAGCAGTTTAATTGGGTGTGATCATGGATGGGGGGATGACGTGACGGTGCAGAGTGATGATGGTGCAGCTCCATCGATTGATTGCTGAGCTCCGTCCTCTGACTGTTGAGGAGGCTGTGCACTGAAGCTCCGCCCCTTTCTGAGATCTGGATTGACTTTTCCATTTCAGACAGCAGCAAAAAAAACAAACCCTCCCTAGCCCTGTGTTTACAGCCTCCTTCTAGATCGGACGCCTTCGTCGGCTCTTGCGCACGTCTGGAAGTGGGGAGAAATTCCACACAAAAAAAACACAGCTGGTGTCTGTGACATCACAAAGGGTGCTCCAGTAAAACAGAAGAACTTCCCCCATTTCTGGGGAGTCGGCGGTTATTAATCCTTCGGTGAATTTTGCGTAACGCGGGACCTTCGATCAGCACGGCGCGAACGCACGCTAATGCTAAAGCAGGCTAACGACGTTCCCGCTCTCGCGTTCAACGTGTTTGGGGGGAAAATGATGGCGAGCCACAACACGCAGCACGGCGCTAAACGAAAGCACATGCTCCCACCATCGAACCATGTTCTGTCACATTTCTTTTTTTTTTTTCCTTCTCAACGACTCCGTCCCCTTAAATCCAGACGCAAATAGACGCGGTTGCTCTTTCTAAAAATGTGAGATCATAAAAGAAAATGGATGCCAGATCTGTGTGTGTGTGTGTGTGTGTGTGTGTGTGTGTGTTCCTCTATCTCCGTTGTTGTTTGGGTGGCACAGCTTCAAAAAGTTCCCATCTCCTCATTATAAAAGTGGAACAAACAGGCTTTGCCAGAGTTTATGAGGACAGCTAACAAGCCCAGTCTGTGTGTGTGTGTGTGTGTGTGTGTGTGTGTGTGTGTGCGTGTCGTCCTTCACATTCAATACCGATCCTAACTGAGAGAGAGAGACGCAGCCAAACCACACAACCCCCATTAGCGTGGAGCGAGGGATGGAAAAGAAGGAGGGCGACGGATGAGCAGAAGATCAGCGTTGGTCCGAGAGACTTTCTGGGAAGCCAACAGACAGACGGACAGACGGACGGACTGGCGGACGGACGGACCGACGGCCTCTTCGGCTCGACGGTTACACCAGAAGGACGAGCGACCTCCCTGCGTCTCCGCTCGGCCCTCGAACCCTCTTCAGAAACGCACAGCGCGGAGACGACGGGATGGAAACAAACGACCGCCGCTGTTTCTCGCTGCCGCTCAGCGCCCAAAGATCTCGCAAGCGGGAAGCTGCTCGTTCATCCGTTTAAAAAGAAGCGATTGCAACACGGGAACACGACGCCGCACTAAACCAGGGAGCTGGTGCGAGTGGACGTGTGAAAGTGGCAGCAAAAGTATGCGGCATTCGCTGACCTTTGCTCTGACCTTCAGTGTAACATAATCCCAGTGCAGAAACACAAAGGTAAGCACGTGTTGGAGCGTGTGTGTGCATGTGTGCGTGTGTGTTGGCGTGTGTGTGAAACACAGCGACATATTTGGTCCTAAAGGAATCAGGAAATAGGAAAGAATCAATGTGGCTGACTGACTTCCTCTACCAGAACTCGTCGCGATGCCTCGTTGTTTCTTCCTGCACGGTGACATTTTTCTTTTTGATCAAACAAACAAAACCCTTCTGTGTTTTACACGTTAAGCTCCTTTAGACAATCACATTACATTCTACAAAAACCTCCTCATTAAAAAAAATAAATAAAAAAAAAAAAAACACGCTGGAATTCTAAAGTCTTCTACCAAACAGCTTTCTTCGGCATTTGTTTGTGTAATTCCAGTCACTGCCAGAGGAGGGAGACAAACTTCCTCCCGTTGAGGCCTGACAACAGATCAGATCAGAAAAGGGTTGCAGTTGTGAACAAGCAGGCGTCTTCAGAGCGGTTTGTGCCACCCGGGATGTGTGGGCGAGTACACGAGCCTGTGATCCAGTGAAATACAACGGTCAACAACAACAACAACAGGCAGCAACACACTGCTTCTGTCCGACCATTTGCCGACTGACACCAGCTGCACGGCCCAAACCTGCAGCAGGATGCCGCCGTGTGCAGTCCTGCCGCCCCAGCGTTGCTATTTCTGTCCATTTGTCCGTCAGCAGCACGACGCACAACAATGGAGAGGAGGGAGCTTTGAATGAAACATACACACATTGTCATTGTTGACTTGACTTGACAGTGAGCTGAGCCGTCGAAAAGACACACACACTGCCCTCCACTGGATCTTCCTGTACCCAAACTCCCTAACTACAAAACGGGATCTGGCTCGACATTCATTGTGTTCAATTTTGAAAATTGCAGGGAAAGAAAAGAGCCAAAAATATGGTTTAGACCAGTACTGGATTGATCAACCGTTCAGCCACTGAACTGAGAGGGGTTCAATGGGGCCCTTCCAAAACACCTTGGATTTATTTTCTTTCCAAGTCCATCTGGGCACATAAGAAATTAAACGTACAACACCTTGAGACAAAACACTGAAGGTTTTTTTTTTTTTTGCTGGGGTGAGGAACGTTCTGGTCCCTGATCAAACTGACCCTCACTGTGCACCGGGCCGCTTCCTGTTTGTATCACTGCTAAACACTGACTGCAGACTGCTCCCGCTCTTTTCTTCTCAAGGGACCCCAACCAGTCCTGCGAGCCCAGGCCGGCTGGAAAAAACTATTCAGAGGGAGCTTCTTTTTTTTTTGTTGTTGTTCTTACAAGGCCTTGGAATTTTCTAACAATGCATCCAGGTTCCCTCGTACACAGTTAGGTCCAATTTAGAGGTAATGTTGTGTCCATTTAAGGGCACTTGGAAGGGAAAGCCAAGGGGTGTGGGGGTGTGCACTGCTGAGCTCACCCTGAGTAATGCCGTCAATAATCCCTTTAAAGCCCGTGAAAGCTTGTTTAATTGTTGACCACAGCTGGAGACGACCGGAGGCGGCCACCACCTGCCACCTCGGTGTGACAGACAGACTGACCTCACACACATCCACGGCAACAGGTGGCTGCCAACAGGCACCCAGGAAGGAAATCCGTAGGGGAGCCCCCACTAAATCCCAACCTCAACGGAACCAACCTGGCTGCCTGACCACACACACAAACAAAACAAACAAACAAAAACAAAAAACCCATCGTGCACCTTCATTAGAAAGGGCACACAATGTGAACATCCAACCGATCTCATCAGTTATAATAGCGATGCACGACACAGCTAGAAGCTGTTGGGTTAGCAGAAAGGTTAGCGAGACCCTCGGTAGCCCACATTTGAAGTAGCTTCCCAGCTGCGCTCGCGACACCATCAAGCACCAACAGCAACAGGCGAAATCAAATTTAAAAAAAAAAAAAAAAAAAAAACAACTGACCGAGGTACTCTCGTATGGGGCTCGGAGCACTGAGTTGAAATTGAGCTAACTTAACCCAAAGCCACCAATAAGCGTGACGTTAGCAGCTGCGTCGTTGGCTTGAACAGCTTTTAGTCGCTGTGGGCTAGTTGTGCTTACCGCTAGCTAGTCTGCTAGCATGTCAGCAGCCGGAGCTGTGTGGAAGACGACAGACGGAACTAGGTTATCACCGATAAGGTTTCCAGAAATAAAGATGATCAAATGTGATCAAACTGTTTTTTATGCACATATAACCCTTAACAGGCTGGCGTTTGTTGTTTAAGTTGAGCTATCGCTAAGATAAACAGTCGGACTATCGATGCAAAACTAGCATTGATTTTTTTGATTTATTTGTTGTTGTTAGTTTCTCAAAGGACGACAACGCGTCAACTTACAGCACCCACGGTGTGTTAGCTAGTAAATATTAATAGTTAGGTTACGTTACCTGGTCTTGAATTTCAAAACAGCCATTTTCCCTCTGTGTGTATTGTATGGAGAGGTGGTGTCGGGGGGGAGCCACAGGAAGCAGCAACTCGCCCGGGAGTTGCTGGTAAATTAACCGGGGAGGAGAGGATAGAGGAGGCGGAGGAGGAGGACTCTCCGTCCGGAGCGGAGGCACGCAGTGGCAGCTTCTCCTTCCTGTCCGCCGACTCCGAGTCACCACATCGTGGAGACAGAAACGTCCAAACCGGGGAAGAAAGCTGAGAGCGAAAAACACTTCAGCTAATGCTACCGAGGGCTCCCATCCTCTCTCACACACACATCCAGCAGTAGCAGCAGTGGCCGTCCAGCAGGGGGCCTCAGCTGCTCTCTGGACGTCCAAACGTCCAGAGAGCAGCTTCATTATTAAATGTTATTAAACCCTATTTATTGGTGCAGTAACTTATCGTCAGCTTACTACCCCTAAATTGAGTAGATATTCTATCAATGCCTACACTGATTTTCATAATATTGACTCTCCTCTCCTGCCGTAACTCTCCTTTCGCTATCTCCTATCTCATCTTATGTGATGACTGCTGCAGAACAAGAGTGACACAAACGGAATGCATGGAGGTAGCAACTTCAAAGGAGCTTAGAATGTAGATCCTGAGTGAATGAAATGCTGGAAGAATCAAGCAGAGACAGAAAATCTACACGCTTTAATTGGACGGCAAAGTCTGCAGATTGTACACAAATACAAGAATAAACATCAAGAAAACTGACGCAGCCCCCGCAGAGCAGAGTTACGTCTTAAGTAAAAGCACCGACTGGAACCAGTGGAATTTTCCACATTGGAGACATTTCCACAGTCAACTGGAATAACAACAACAAAAAAAAGTTTTTCCCCCTCACTTTGTGTCCTCAGCCCGATGCCGACATGGCACTGAGCGCCTTGGGCCTGTGGAAGGCGCTGTGCCGCCGCAGGCGGGCGTCGTCGGAGAACTGCTTGCCGCAGATGCCGCACTTCTTCCTCCTCCTGTGGTTCTGCAGGTGCTGCAGCAGACTCTGGCCGCGGCCCAGCCGCCTGCCACAGATGCCACAGACGCCATCCAACCGGTGCGCCTGCACGTGCGTGCGCAGTGTGTACATGTAGTGGAACCTCTTGCCGCAGGCCTTGCACTGGTGCGGCCCTGCAGGGCCGTGGTTGGCCGAGGACAGCGGCGGCCGCCTGGCTGCGGCAGAGTTCGATATCTTTGGCAGCGGCCTCCTCCTCTTCGGCCCGAGGCTCTTTAAGACCGACGGTGGATTCTTCTCCTCGGGGCTCCGAGTTCTGACGTCGAGCTGCGTGGAAGGGTCGGCGCTGCCCACGCAGGCCTCGGGCTGGGTGTAACGGGTCGGGTCGGTGTCCTTCTCAACCTGTTGACCTTCTTCCTCCTCTTCTTCTTCTTTGATATGGAGGAACGTGAACGCCTGTTGACTCTCCTGGTCCCGACTGCCGGCCTTCTGACACCAGCTGTCGGAGCTCAGGGGAGCCTGTTCGTCCACAGGACTCTGATCCGTCTCTGAGGGAGAGGACAAGACTTCAGACGACAAGAAGAAGAAGAAGAAGAAGAAGAAGAAGAAGAAGAAGAAGAAGAAGAAGAAGAAGCACAGAGTTAGGACAAAAAGGAGAAGAAGATTGTTTTTTACAATCACATTTTATTGTACATTTTACAGGGTACATTTGCACAGTAAAAAAAATAAATAAATAAAAAAAACACATTCTAAAAATGCCTTAAATAAATACAGATTTCACTAAAATTTAACAAAAAAAAAAAATACACTGGAAGGAAATGTGCAAAGTGTATCCTGTTTCCTAAAATGTTTTATAGCCCCAAATGTTGATGAAGCTTTTCAACTCATTGAGAAGAAGAAGAAGAAGAAGAAGAAGAAGAAGAAGAAGAAGAAGAAGAAGAAGAAGAAGAAGAAGAAGAAGTTCAGACAAAAAAGTCTGCATAACTGGTCAGTGGTGAGACTGACTTGTCTGTGACCATCATGGGGGCGTCAAACACACTGAACACACACACACTCACCTGCTTCTTGGGAATTCTGTAGTAACGCAATGCCTGTAAAGTCAAAGTAAAACAGTCAATTAAAGTGATTATCAGCATCCTTAGAGGGGAAAAAACAACAACTGTTAACCGACATCGTTTATGGCAAAGAAATTACACGACACTGCACATATCAGCCTGAGGCCCAAGTGAGACACGCAGCACAACGCAAAAAGTATGACGAAATAAAAAAACAAAAAAACAAATACGATCAGACAGTGAACGCACCGTGCATCTTCGATATGTGCATGTCGAAGTTGCGTTTGCGAGCGATGGTCTTGTGGCACAGTGTGCAGTGCCAGTGGCTCCTCTTGGTGCCCTGGATCCTCTCTTTGCACATGCACGGCACCACAAAGTGTTCTGACCACAGCGCCATCAGAGGGAGAGAGGGTGGGGAGAGTGAGGGAGTGACAGCCCATTTTCATCTCTCCATCCTTTATTTGGAAAAAGAAATGTATATATATATATATATATATATAAATATACCTATGCCGTTGAGGAGGAAGCGGGACGCTCCTTTGTAATGCTTCAGCATCAGATGCTTCTCAGTGGCCACACACGGGTTGATGCAATAGGGACACTCACCGCTGGCCACACTCGTTCCATATGCCAGGAAGTCGTCGCACGATGTGAATGAAAACTTCACTTCTGAGGGGGGAAAGGACAGGACAAGACAAATGTAAAGTATGCTAAAGATTTTTTAGCGGACTGTTGACGACACTAGAAATCCTACTGGCGGGATCAGTGGGGGTCCTTCCAGCGGCTGGACTCGTTTTCTCCAAACAGCCGGTGGCAGCAGCAGCAGCAGCGCTGTTCCTGTGGGAGGGTGGACCTGAGGCAGCAGGGTCGCTCCTCACAACATGATCGGCGTTGGCTTTGGCTGCGGCGCGAGAAGACAAGGAGCAAAATCCAGCTGTTACTCGAGGGGTTAAAAACAAATACAAAACAAAACAAAAAAAAGCAAAAACAAAGGACGGATGCGCTGGAACTATGGCCAAAATAATGAACGCCACAAGTGAGGAAAAGGTGACAGTGGGCTGTCTGAGGAGGTCATGTGACGCTTAGTTTGACCAGGAGTGGAGTGATGGGTGTTGTTACAAACCTCAGTGTCTGTGTGTGTGTGTCAGTAGTAGTAGTGGCTGCTGCATGTGGCCAGGTTTATCGTCACACTTTGGGAGTCCACCCCCCCTAGATATTTGAGTCACGCATGATGCCAACCAATGCCCCCATTTGCACCCCCAGACCCCCCTCCTCCAGGCCCACCATCAACAACAACTGGCGGGCAAGGCGCCACACTCCTTGAAGTCACTGTCCCTCTGCTGGATAAACAGTATGAAATAGTGAAACGACAAGTTAAAAAAAAAAAAAAAAAATCATAGTCCAAACTATCGCCAGCGTTGTCAAGACGCAAACCACGCACAGCACGTGAAAGGCGTCGTTAAAGCGTAATAACAACAACTGCGCCGAGGTTAGCCAGCTAGCTAGCTAGCTAGCGGAGGTACCGAGAGTGGGCGGCAACTTTCTTTTCTTTGAGCGCCTTGTTTTAAATCAACATTAGGGAGCCGCAATGGGATTGCGTGTTTTACTAGTAGGTGGCGGATGTGGAGCTAAATGAAAGGCCGGCCACCTGGAGTCCTTTTCGGCAGGCTGGTCTTCAAGATGACGTCCAGCAGGGAGCGGTGGCGGTCGTTCTCCTCTTTCAGCCGCACGGCCTGCGCCTCGTACTCGGCGATGGTCCTCGCGATGGCGGTCACGATCTCCGAGGCGATCGCGCTCAGTCGCTCGGACACGAGAAGTTTGAGCTCCTCGATTTGGCCCGTGGTTACGCTGCCCGTGCACTCCATGGTCTCCTCCTGGAGCCGCCACAAGCCAAAGATTGTGAGTGGGAGACAGATGATGCCTCCACCAATAAGGCAGGAAACAGCTGTGAGACGCTACACACTTCCGGTGTTGTGCGTGACCGTGACATCCTATCCATCCGAGCGAGTATGTTTTTTTCCCCCACCATAAATACCTTTGTGTATATTTTCTTTTGATTAAACAATAAACTGATTCAATATAAACTTTCGTAGATATTTTATTCCAACAACGAAGGTAATGGGCCAACTCGGAACGGTCTTACCCGGAACTGTGGATGCAGGAGGGGAAAAAAAGGTAGGGACTCCGTTGAAATTAAATCACATTTCCGTTTCATTCTTTCAACATAAATGCCGTCGACTTGGCAGCTACAACGCTTCTCCTTTTTTAGCTTTCTGTCGCCATTTCCAAAAGCAGGCGTTTGCAGCGACACCACGTATCTTATGGCGGCAAATGTGTGATTCATGATTCATTAAAAAAATAAAAACAATTGCTAAAATGAAGGCGGTACTATCATACTCATTTACACAGTTGCAACACTGAGCAAATAGAAAAAAACAATCTTGTTTTTGACTAATTTCTCGAGCGCCTCACAAACGAAAGTTTCATTGGCAACATGATTAGATTTACATACTTGGCAGCTGCTGCAGAAGGACAATGGCAGGCTGACATCAGCAGCTGCCACAACAAACCAGTTTTGTGTCACAGCAACAGCGGACGACCAGGAACGACCCAGTGGAAAAAAAAACTTGTTATCTTCAATTTGATCATCCAATCCGTCCTCCACAAAAAATAAAATTATCACCAAGGCAGCGCAATAAACACAAAACTCACAATAAAAAAAAAAATGATTATTTTATTTAAAGAATTGTAATCAAATATAATTTTATTTTTGATAATCAATTTTATTAGGAAAAGAAAGTTCTAAAGTTTAAACAACAACAACATTTTATGCTTGAATTCCTGAACAATGGCTGGTTTCTGATAATCACACCTGGTAAAAACTTTTTTTTTTTAAAAATGTCATTGCAATATTTTCATACATTCACTTGATTTCCCCATGATTTTTTTTTTCTTCAGTTTCTTGAGTCTTCAGTGTGTCCACAAAGGGTCTCAAAGGATCTGAGCCGACTGTTTGGTGCACGATGTGGAGGTGGGGTTGCAGGTGTACCCGTATTCACAGCAGTGCATTCCATCTGCACAGCACTTACCCTGAAATAGAGCAGGTGGTGAGATTTTTTTTTTTTTTTAAAATTATCATTACTTCATTAATGTGTAATAAAAAAAAATCTGGAAAGGGAAAATCTTTCTCTGTACCAGTTTGTAGGGGCAGCAGGACCACTTGCCCTGGGCTCCTCTGCAGCACGATTTTCCAGCAGGACAGTAGAACGTGGAGTCACACCGGATGACCGCTGTCTCCTCGGCAGCATCCACGGCCTCCGTCAGTGCCACCAATGGTTTCTTTGAAGGTGAACATAAAATGTGTAAATCACATACATTCTCACTTTGTATGTGGGAGTAAAAGCAAACTAGTTTTTTTTTTTAGGTCCAAAAGAAACCATAAAAATCAAATATTATATGAATATTTAACTTGTCCAACCTCTTCCAGGCTGGCCTTCTCCTCTGCAGGCGAGGAGAGGGCGGGGAACGACGACAGCGCTCGTCTCTCAGGAAACGGGTATCTCAGGCCTTGTCTCACACAGTGCGTGTAGGTCAAGTCACAGTCGTAACCGTAGGGGCAACAGTGGATGCCGTCCGCACAGCAGCGGGCCTGTGAGGTAAACATTTTGCAATGACCACCAGTTGTTTTGCATTCAAGCACACAAAAAATATTCATCTGTTAAACGTTTCAAGATCATAAAGTCATTCGGAGCTCTTGCAATGCAAGATTAAAACACCTCAGTGTGTGAATGGCCCATAAGTCAAATTACAAAGAAAAAAAGCTCACTACTCATGGTTCAGAAAACGGGATAAGGCTTTGTTAGCTCGGCTAGTTAATATAGTCAACTCTCAGACCGCAGCCTTTCTCTCGGCTGATAACCCTGTAAAAAGACTTCATGGTGCTCAGAGTGGACTCACAGAGGGGTATGGGCAGCAGAACCAGGGGCCTTTGGGGTGTCTGCAGCAGGTGGTGCCATCGGGACAGTAGGTGACGTGGTCGCAATAGATCACCGAGCTCTTGCTCTCCTCCAGGCTGTTCTGGAGCTCCACACTGGGGGCCAGAGGCTGGAGGGGAGCTGCAGCCTCCTCCGTCGATACCATGGGGATGCTGTTCAACAGCTGTGAGCAATTCACACGCACTGTTATTTAGTATGTGGGGTTTAAAGCAAACTAGGATTTTTTTCTTTAGGTCCAAAAACACATATTTCTTTTTAAAATGAAACATAATTTGGTTCATAATTAAGGAAATATCTTTTTAGATTTATTTTTTTCCTCGATCAGGCCCAACTTGTCTAACCTCTTCCTCGTTGATCTTCTCCTCTGCAGGCGAGGAGAGGGCTGGGAACGACGACAGCGCTTGTTTGTCAAGAAACGGGTATCTCAGGCCTTGTCTCACACAGTGCTTGTAGGTCAAGTCACAGTCGTAACCGTAGGGGCAACAGTGGATGCCGTCCGTGCAGCAGCGGGCCTGTGAGGGACAAAATTTGCAATGAGCACCAGTTGTTTGCATTCAAGTACAAAAAAAAACTCATATTGGGTTGTGTGCTGAGAGTCATAGAGTCATTCTGAGCGCTCCAAACTCCATGACATAGAATATTCCTCAGTGTAGTGTTGTTGTCAGGATGGCACCAACCGAGACCAAGATATTATCAAGACTAGCGAGTATCGAGATCCAGACAAGATAAAGGCATTTGGGGATCGAGACCAAAACAAGACCAAGACTTTATATAACAAAGAAAAAAAACAACTAAACAGAAAAAAATGACCAGTATCTTTTTTAAACTCAAGTTTGTTTCTAAATCGAAGAGCAACCTTTCGTTTCAGCAAGGTATCTTTTAATAATTTGCTTTAACATTCTGCTGCTTTGGCAGCTATTTTGAACCATTTTCAAAAATACAACTTTGCTTCATAAAATTATTATTAATTTTTTTAACAAGGAATAAGGGGGTGTGTCACTCTGGGTGTCACAAATGGAGGGTGACAAGACATGAGCAGAATTATTTTCTGTTATTATCGTGTCATTGCAGTGTTGGCTGAGTCTCGACTGGTCTTGATCAAAAACCCCAAGTCGGCCCAGTCCGAGACCGAGACAGAGACAAGACCCGGTAAGAATGCCTCCGAGTCTGAGACGAGACCGAAACCCTTAAAAAGTGGTCTGGAGACCAAGACCAATCTCGAGTGCGACAACACCGCCTCAGTGCATGAACGGATCGGGTCAAATTAAAAAAATGCAGAGCTCATCATTCACGGTTCAGTTATTGAGATGTTGTTCCCTACCTCAGAGTTAATATTTAACTCGCAGGCCGCAGCCTTTCGCCGCTAACTCTGTAAAATAAACCTGCCAGGAGTATCAGGGGACCATCATGGTGCTCAGGGTGGACTCACAGAGGGGATGGGGCAGCAGAACCAGGGGCCTTTGGGGTGTCTGCAGCAGGTGGTGCCATCGGGACAGTAGGTGACGTGGTCGCAGTAGACCACCGAGCTCTTGCTCTCCTCCAGGCTGTTCTGGAGCTCCACACTGGGGGCCAGAGGCTGGAGGGGAGCTGCAGCCTCCTCCCTCCGCACCATGGGGATTCTCCTCCACGGCTGGCCCACCTTCTCGCACATCATCGTGGCCAAGTTGCAAGTGTAGCCCTCAGGGCAGCAGTGGGCCAAGTCGGAGCAGCACACGGCCTAGCACAATAAATGAAAAAACAAAAAAAACACACACAAAAAAAAACACGGCTGTCGATACACGAAGTATAAAGGATAGAAAAGAGGAAGCAACAGTTTCTTTTACTTTCACATCCAGGGGGCTTCCTGGTGCATCGTGATTCATTTTTGCGCGTTCCTACCCGTGGATAGGGGCAGCAGCTGTACCCTTGGTTGGTGCGGCAGCAGCTGGACACGTCGGGGCACAATTTGCCGTCGGGACATGTGATGGAGGAGGCCAGGCCTCCCAGCAGCAGCAGGCACAGAGTTTCTCTCAGCATCTGCACAAGGTCGGGTTACCGTCAGCTCAGGGGTGAGATACTTCACCTGGGTTCACTCCTGAATCAGTTCACTTTAGCTTCATTTGAACGTTTCTTTTTTTTTTTTTTTTTTTAAGAAAAGATGAACGAGAACATGTACCTACATGTACCTGTGCGTATGACATGTGGGCACATTCGAGAAACAAATTCTGAATTATCAAACATGCCAGTTTTAACATTTTAAGTGCATAATTCAAATAAGGATTTCCATGTTCAGGAAGACTGATTCAAGAGTGGTTTTCTCTGCAAAGTCTGTGAATTTAAAGCTAAAACAACTCTAGACAATATTTCTGGAAGGACAGGAGGAAAAAAATTAAATCAAATCTATTTCAAAGAAACAACACAATCTGTGCTGCTTTTTCCCTTTCACCCACCTTTCCGTTGAAGTGGTTCGCCAGCTTCCTCTTTACACACAAGCTGCTCGTCTCCTATTATAAGGCAGGTTGGCCCCGCCCACCTCACCCAGATCTTTGTGCTGAACCTTTTTTAGGGTTGGTTGTTATCGCAATCACGGCGTCACATGACAGCACCATTGGGCGGGAAGTGTTTCAAGGGTTATGTTGCTGCTTGCCCAAGTCAACGCTGACCTCGTGAACTGCAACGGTGCTGCGGTCACATGCTCAAGTATGTAAACGCGTGGCTTTTATTGTGACAGAGGAAGTAGGTTAAACCATTTTAATGATATTTACTCCAACGAAGGGATTTGAGTCAAACAACAAAGTTCAAATCTGCAAAGCGCCCACGCTCCTCTGTTCACTTATTGATTTGCAACCTTCAAAAACTTCTCACTCACTCAACCAACCACACTTTGTTCCTTTTTGGTGAGGGATTTTGTAATTGAGTTGCTGAAAACTCAAATTTCCCCCAATTTGCTAAAAAAAGGGAACTGAGACTGAATGAACCCGAGTGTGAAGCCTTCGACACTTCGTCTTTTCTGTCGCCATGCAGGCCTGAACTGTAATGTCTGGTGTTGTTGGCACATTGTACTGTAGATTGTTTGGGTTGTAGATGAGAATTAGTTCTGAGCTTTTTTTTTTTTTTTAAATAAATAAATAAATAAATAAATAAAAAATCAAGAGGGAAAACGACCTTGCAACAACGAGGACACAATTTGTGCAGACACACGACATGAACAGATGCTAAAACGCTGCTTTATTAACCAAGTCCCATCGATGACGCGCTCACACCACAGCGGAGCCGAACAGTCAGGGCTCACTTTCTTCTTTTTCTCACGTTTCCTTGTGATCGCGAGGGTCCAACTTCAATATGAGGCTGGTGAGACATCAGAACAGCCTCATCTAGCTACTAGAAATAAAAATAATAATATTAATAACGATGGTAATAAAAAAAAAAGAGACCTCCAGTTTAAAGAGGGGATTCTGTCTCTGATAGGACAGGAATAAGAAGAGCGGTGATGACAAAATAAAATAAAAAAAATACATGGAATCCATTTCAATCCTTCCGTTGGGAAATAACGTGGGAAATAAAACAGATTCTCAAAAACGAAAGAATGGTGGGTGCAGCAGGAAGGATGGAGGGCTGCAGCATCAGCGAGTCTGTGTGGGTCTGTCGTGGATGTTTCGAGGGCCAGAACTGGATGGAACAGGTTTCGTTTGGAGGTGGGAGGACCGGGAGACTGTTCAACAAGTTAGTCCTGTTCTGGGTCAGACTGGCCGCCGCCGCCGCCGTCTTCTTCTTCTTCTTCCTGCCGTGTTTCTTGTGCTTCTTTTTCCTCTTCTTCTTGGATTTATCCTGCAAAAAAAAAATCTCAATGAGGTCATCAACGCATTTCTGCTGGAATACAAACAAGCTGTGTTTTTGGCCAAAGTCTAAAATTCTGGGAAAACAAAAAGAAGAAGAGGAGGAAGAACTGGGCGGGGCTCACTGTAGTTTTCTCCTGCTCTTCCCCACTTCTCTTTTTCTTCTTGTTGTCTTTTTCTCCTGCTGTCTGCAGGAGTGAAAAACCAAATTAGAAAAAGAGGGAAGCTTTGGGTTTTCTTTACTTGCCATAAAAACAGGCAGACACGCAATGTTGCAGTGTTACGCTTTCAATTTCAACATCGTCAACGGTCACTTAAAGCAGCTCTAGGTAACTTTTCGACCATAAAATTATGATTCCAAACTCAGTAAAGCGGTACATAACCGATTAATAGGATCAATGGTGCCGCCCCGGCAGCGAGAGGGGGGTTGTGCCAGCTGGAACTGCACTGCGTAACTTTCAAGTGCGACCCGACACGCCGGACGAACCACTTTACGGCAGCGTCACACGTTTATTTAGAGGCAGTCTTCCATACTACTATTACAAATACATGAGATTGTAAAATGACGGGATGGAACCCAGCAAGTAACCTCGATGAAAGACGAAGTAATAAAAGTGTTGAACGTTTGCTACGACGTTATTGTCGTAGCAAACTCGTAGCAAGCTCAAGTTACCGAGAGCTGCTTTAAGGTCTCAACACAGGACTTCGACACATTATGAAAGCAGCAGCATTTTTAATAGAAAACAATTTGCTAAAATAAATACATTTGGCCCTTTTACTTTGTTGCAACAAAACATTAAAATTGTGATTAATCCACTTTATAGGACGAGAAAAAAAATGTGTTGAAGAGGAGGCTGGAGATGTGATTTTACTGCTGCTGCTGATTCCTCGCTGACCCGCCACACTTTCATCGGCAGCCTCACTGAACTCACTCGGCGGGAGCGATTAAAAGACCGTTAACTGTCCGAGTGTGAGCCTAAACACACTCGGCTCTGGAAATCAACCCTTTGTGATGTCACAGATATCGATGTCATGCCCCCCCCCCCACTCTCCTCCCGGCCGCCTTGTTTTCGTCCCCGTCCAAACAGGCAGACGGTCCAATGACGCCTCGGTTTTACCAGGAGGTTAGCACATCAGTTGCGGTTTGCGCTGAATGTTCATCAGTTTGGACTCGGTTCAGTTTGAGTTCGGATTGACAGTTTTACCTCGTCGCCCTCAGAGTCCACCGACGAGGCCGTGGACGAGTCTTTGCAAGCTCGCTCGGCCTTCCTTTTCCTTTTACTGCCCTTGTCGTCCTAAAAGATACACACACGCGTGACCGTTTTATTTTTCCATTTGTGGACTTTGGCCTGTGGGTGTTATAATGCAAACCATTTCACATGAGATCTTGATTATAGGTGCTAAATTTGCTTTGTGGGTGTGAGAAAAACCTTCTCTTTGTCCACTTCTTCTTTGATTCTTCTCTTTTTCTTCTTGAAGAAAGACATTCAGATAAGCTTCAGTTACACAATGGTAAAAATTTTAGCACCACAAATAGGATTCAGATGTCAAAGGCGGAATTGAAAAAAATGGAGAAAATAGTAAAACACTGGGAACCTTGGTGTCAGCGTCGGATTCTTCTTCGGAGATGTCCGACGCTCTCCTGGTCGACGGCTTCTTCCTCTTTCGTTTTTTCTTTACACTCTTCTTTTCATCCTGAGCACAAACGAAAAAAACATGTTTCGACACTTTACTACTCCGCTACTGTGAGCAAATCTAAAGGAATAATAATGCGAACCGACACGCTTTGACGGCTCACCTCGCTGTCAGATTCTGAAGAAGAGCTGCTGGAGGAATCAGAACTCGATGAGGAGGAGGAGGAGGAAGATGAGGAACGCTTGACCAAAACACAATGAGAGCAGGGTTCATTAGACTTAAGGTTGGACTTTTGATGACAATCAGGAAAACTAGAGAAAAAACAACTTTCAATATGAGACGTGTGTGTTTGTGTGTGTTTGTTTTGAACAGCGGCCAGAAGTCTGGAGGTCTTTTCTCACCCTGCTGGACTTTTTCTTTTCCTTCTTCTTTTTCTAGATTAAAAACAAACACAAACAAAAATGTCAAGTGAGGGAGAATCCAAAACAAGATTGCTGCAGTTCAGAGTATCAGAAAGGAGTCTTCCATACTTCTTTTTTGTCCCTTTTCTCCTCTTTCTCGCCCCCGATCCGCTTCTCGCGGTTCTTTGCCAGTTCTTTTCTCCATTTCTGAAAATAAGTGGGTAAAAAAAAAAGTAAATTTGTCTTATTTGGCAAAACAGGTCAACAAAATATTTTCTTTTCCATAACCACAAATATTAGGATGGTAAATCATCAATCAACAAACATACATCGTTCATTTTGTCCTCAAAGTCAGCCAGCGCCCGCGAGCCCTTCTTCTTCTTCTCCAGCTGCTCCTTTAACTCTTCCCTGACAAAAACAAAGAAACAAACAAAAAAATCAGGAGGTCAGGCAGTGGAGGTAGGTTTTCTGTTTAAATCTATGGCAATGCAGGGAACAGGCTGATGATGCATCCAAAACTATGAAAACTTTAAATCAATTCCACTCAAACTTAAAGGGAATGAAACTTCAATGCCAAGTGGTGTAAAGGAAAAATACAAGTGCGCTCTCTAGTGGCTCCAGAATGAAAAAACAAACAAACAAACTCCGTTTGTCTGCAAAAGCATTGCTCACCATGTTGGTCGGGGTCTGCTTAAATAATCCTGGATTGATGGCCCAGAGTTTTGGACCGGGCCCCTGGCTCTGGCAGCGGCGATGGGGTTGACATAGGCCTGGTAAAAATAAATAAATAAATAATAATAAAAAAAAATTTTGACGTGTTTTGACAAACGCATGTGACAAACCCAGGTGGTTTTAATCTAAGTAAAACTAGAATCGCAGTGCTGGGATTGCTTTTATGAACCCCACTAAGAAAGGGAAAAATATACTTAAACGAGATAACTTCATCATAATGATTTAAGCGAAACCTGGACAATAAAAAAACATCACCACCACTGTCGACCATGGCCTGAGGATATGACACGGCTTGGTGTTAACTAAAAACACAGATCTGAGATTGAATTTAACTGGACCTCACGCTAAGATTATGGTGGGTTAATACACTGTGTTAATCATGTATTCAACGGGGAAATAAGGACAATGCGCCGCATCACCACGTAACAAAAAATAAAATAAAAATCAACATTCGTCAAGACGTCGTCCGCATCGACTAGCAGGCGCAGCGCATAGATGTCGGGAAAACACCGACAGCGTCACAGTTAAACCAGGTAACAGGTAAGAACACGAACGAATTGACTCTAAACCACATTTCTGCAGAGTTGCATTCAACGCGGTACTAAATAACAACCAGGCCTTGCAACAGTGCGAGTGCCGAAGAGCGTTTTGCTAGCTGCTAAAGCTAAACCCCCAGCGCTGCTAAGCTAAACCTCACGCTTCCCGACATAGGCGCAAAGCTACTCTTGTGTTTATTTCACGAAACGGGTGCTGTGACTCACCACTCGGTTGTCCCTCTTGCCCATGTTGAGCTAACAGTATTCGAAATAGGAGAACGACCATTCACGTTTCCACGCTAGCAAGCGCCCGTTAGCCCCTGGTATTTTTCTGTACCATTCTCGTTTCGCTCAAGCCCTGCTGTTGTCTCCGCCTCTGATTGGCCAATATTGGTTGCCTTTCAACCCTTTTGTGATTGGATGCCGTCGGCGATAGGTTTAAAACGCGTTCGGCAATCCTAGCCAATGAGGTGGGTAGTGGGAGGGTAAGTCAACGCATTGCCGCCACCGCGTGTGCTGGAGGACGTACTGCCTACCTCTGAAACGGGGCTAGCAGAACTTGACTCGTGGGCCACGTTGGGTTCTAAATGATGTTTATCAAGAGGGGCTGGAGCAGAAGCAGATGAAGTTTTTTTCGTGACCTCAACGCGTTGCTTCAATGTCAGTTGAAAATGAACAAAAGCAAAGTAACAACAAAATATGTCTTTGAAGCCCCGTGGTATTTAGCTCTTTATTGAAAACACTGAACAACGATGAAATACAGCCATTTCATTACTTACTGACTTACTATTACCATCAGATTAAATTGTAATATTAACTATTACCGCCAGATTAAAAAGCTTAACGGGGCCGCATATGGCCCCCAGGCCGTAGTTTGCCCACGCCTGTTCTAAAACGTGACACAAAATCTTACATTTCTGGAAGTTAAACATTTTTTGGACCTTCTGACAAATAATAAAAAAAAAGAAATCAAATAAGTATCTGATGCAGCATACTGATGTTTTTTAAATGAAGTTACTATAAAGTTTTAAATCTTTTAACTACCTTTTATTGAAAGTAAAAATCATCTATGTTGCTTCATGGTCTGTTCAATAGCAATGGCAACTTCACCAAAAGTAGTCTTTTACCTTCCAGTCTTTAGCAGAATAGATTTAAAAGCAACATTGTAGTTCCAAGCTACAATAGATTATCAAAGGGGCACAACATCAACAGTCACAGTCATAACAGAAATCACTGAAGACTTGTTTATTTATTATTCATCCGGTGTAACAAAATAAGTTGACATTCCATACATAGAAGTTAAATGCCATGATTTTGCTCCTTTCGCCTTCTCTCATTTTTTTCACGTGCCCCCCTCGACAGCTAGCACAGGAAATAAAAAAAAAAGGCACCGCTCGTGACGAAACGCCGACTCCAAGATAGTGGAGACCAGCTCGGTCCAAATAAGCCTTGAAACATCTTACAATCGGGCTCGACACAAATAGGCAAGAACATACGGGCCAATGTGTAGGATTCTCGTGAGAGAGAGCATAGCAGTCAACACTCTTTCTGTTTCAATGTAAACATCTACTGTACTGTCCAAAGCACTTTAAAGTTTCCATGGCATGGTGTTCCAGGGCTGCACACCAGGCTTGAGACTCCATCATCAAACACAACTACACAGTGCTTGGGGTTTGAGCAGGCGATTATAGACGGAACCGCATCGTGTTCATCCGGCCCGACGCAGGCAGTTACGTTCAGACAGTAATCAGTAACATATTTGATAAATAGGAATGGCAGTAGACATGGAACAGCTTGGAGGACGACGAAGAAGAAGAAGAAGAAGAAGAGCGGAAAAAAAGAAAAACCTGAAGAAGTTGTGTTGTGGTCAGTTAGTAGCCCGTTGATGTGCAAACTGCGCCCGGAAGGTTCGAGAGAGAACCAGAACAGGAACCTGAGAAAAGTCCAGAGAGTGTGTGTGTCTGTGTGTGTGTGTGTGTGTGTGTGCGCATATGATAGCAGCACCATCACGTTAGGAAAACTATAAAACCAGTGTTAACATTGTGTTACTGTTCTGAAAGAACTACAGACATTTATACAAAAATACAAACTTTGCATTTCGGTGACTTTATTTCTCTTGCTGGTTTAAAAAAATCTTGGGGAGGAGGGGGTGTGGGATGGGGAGGGGGTTGTGTGGGGTAACTTCAGCGAACGGCCACAGTGTCGGCAGTGGGAACGTACTGGAAACGGTTGCTCTCCCCCCCCTGGCCTTCCAGCTTTCAGCTCTCAACTCAAGATGATGGAAAAAAAATATCATTTTCCCTCATAAAAACACAAACGCCCTGGCTTTGTGTACTGTGGAGAATCTCCTCCGATGATGGAAAAAGGATTTTCAAGAAGAAGACCGAGTGAAGAGAAAGCACCTTCACTGCCGAGACTGTGACGAATGGGAGACGACAGGCCAAGCAGCCCTGAACAAACCTAAAGGGACAAGACTGTCCCCCTCAAAGAAACCCAGCAAAAAACAAAACCACAAAATATTTGTGCCTTATCTCAACCTCAAGAAAAAAAACAAAACAAAAGTCGCTCTGAATCCAAAGCCAATTTACCCGACGACTAATTTGACAAAAAAACCAAAAACAAAACCTGCCTCACGACCTTCTGCGGACCCTGGCTAACGCTACGTCTGCGGTCGTCTAGATGGTACACACACAACTAGCGGCTAGCGTTAAAAAACATCCCACCGGCGCTCCGACTACATCCGCACCTCAGCCGAGGCACTTTTGAAACCTGCCAAGTCGCCACTTGATAAAACTAAGCATATAAGACTTGTCAATAATATATATTTGTAAAAAAAAAAAAAAAAAAAAGAAGAAGAAGAAGAAGAAGAAATTAAATACAGAATAGCAAAGACGTGGTCAGGTGCCAATTCATTCTGGGTGAACGATGCCGCCGCCTCCGCCCGCATTTTCTGATTTTTCTCCACTAGTCAATAGAGAATCAATGGGACCAGGCTGCAAAACAAAAAAAAACAAAACAAACAAAACAAAATCACCAGGTGAGAATTTCTTCGTTCAACATCGTCTCAGTATGGACGTCCCTGTGCACAGCTGGAGACGTCCTCTAGGTGGCAGTGGTGCGCATTGAGCTGGAATGATGCTCCTTCTCCTCCTCCCGTAAAGCAGCTTGAACGCCGGCGGCGGAGCGCACGCTACATGTGTGTGTCTTTTTGTGTGTGCGAGCGTGCTCAGTACATTACACCGACATCAGATGACCCCCGCAACCCCCCCGCCGCCCTTCCCTCCAGAAGCTCGGTGGCGTCCTCTGTACAGTCCGTGTCCACCGACGCCAACAGAACAAAATCCAAACCCCCGACTTTTGAAACCACCGTTTCAAGTTTGTCGTCCTAAAAGCAGCATCGACAATCCATCCATCCATCCATCCATCTATCCATCCACCCATCCCGTCGCCACTGGGTGGTGGGGGGCGCTGTCCCCTGTTTCCGATCGGCTCCATCCAGTCGTCCTTTGACTCGACTTGCTTTTGACACTGATCGTCGACATGAACACACGCACAACCTTTTTAAAGCTCAATCATCAGGCTGTCGAGTGTCGTCCTCAGTTGTTAGAACAAATGAACAAAAACAAGGCAGCGGCTGAGGAAAGACGACAACAATCAGACGTGAAGCACGACGACCTCTTTTCCTTCCTGCGCGACCACGACGCCGACAGAAGCCACAGCTGATGGTCGTTAAGACACTCTGAAGGCCGCGAGAAGAAGAAGAAGGAGGAGAAGGAGAAGGAGAAGGAGGAGAAGGTCAAGAAGTAGAAAGAGAAGAAGTAGAAGAAGGCACCGCAGAGTTTAGGCACAGAACTTTTTCGTTTTTTTTTTTTAAAGCTGGACTGGAATCCTGGCAGTGACACACGGCTCTGTGCAGAAGAGAGCGAGTGTTAGGGGGAAGGGCAGGTAGAAGGGGAGGGGCCAATCCCACTCCCACTCCCAGACGCAAACCCAATCAAGAATTTGGGGGGGCGGGGCCTGAAGAAAACTCTGCTTGGTCAGAGATTTTTCAGGTCAGGTGATGCAACATGACGCCGCTCGAAGCGTGAAATTTGAAGGAGGAAAACGATCATCACCGTTGCCGCCGCCGCCGGCACCAAGAGACTAAGCCCCGCCTACCCGACGGACGCCAGATTGTATTAAATCATTTCTTTTTTGTTGTTGTTGTATTTTTTTCTTCTTCTTTGCCCAGATTCCATCCTCGGGCCTCTCACGTCTGATCAGTGTCAAGAAACATTGGGTGGATGCTCGCTGGGAACCGACTCATTCTGCGCAGCCTGCAGGGGGCGAGCCAGGGCAGCTCAGGCAGTCCTCTCCTCCATGGCGGCGGGCTTGTCGCTGGGGATGGGCTGGGCGGCGTACACGCTCCGGCTGTGGCTGTCCACGCTCTGGAAGTAGGCGTGGCTGAGGGCGGCGAAGGCCGACGTCCTCCTGGAGGGGTTGAAGGTCAGGAATTGCTGAGGAGGAAGAAGAAGAAGAAGAAGAAGAAGAAGAAGTGGAGGAGGAGGAAGGGTTAGAGAGCAGGAACAGGAAGTCTGTCCCCAGACTCACACTGAAAGCGTCTGCGCTGCGGCTGCTTTCTTCTTCTACGCCGCCACCCTTCACTCCGCTGCAGCCGCATTAGCATTTCGATGTCAGACACACGAGAGCGCCGAGTTTATGCAGTTTTTTTTGAAAATAATAATAAACCAAACTGCTGGTTTCATACAGAAAGCAGGTATTTAAAGTAAACATGCATTTTGTTCATTAAGGTTTCAGATTTGAAGGAAATCTGCTTCATTGCTTGACAGCCGAACTGAACTGCGTTGAAGCCGATGCGTCATGTTAACGTTCCATACTATATTACAGCAGCACATACAGTACTGGATAAAAACTAAATACAGCACATTGTGTATTATGATGAGAAATCAACCAGATCCATCGTGTTGTCCAATCACCGACTTCCTGCCTGACTGATTCCACCTGCTGTAATTGATGCGGTCGGCACGTGTGAAGCTTTTTTTTTTTTCCAAAGCAGCTTCAGGGGGTTCACACTTCTGGGACGCTTCTGAAGCGTGCATGCGGCGCCCCCTGGTGGCTTGTGTGTGACCACGCCCCCCCCCACCACCACCATGGATACCCACCATGAGGAGGCCCCGCCCCTGCTCGTCCATGTCCGGCACCAGGTTCTCGATGGGCTTGGGTGGCCGGGGGGCGAAGGCACTCTGGGGCAGGGCTACTTCCTGGGGCCAGTCGTCTGCTGAGGGCACCCCGACCACACTGTAGGGGTCAGAGAGGTCGTCAGGTCAGGCCAAAAACAACCTCGGATCAGACCGTTGTTTTTTTTTTTTTAAACAATTTTTATTCTGCTGTGTTTCCATTAGCGACTAGGTGCTATGAAGGATCCGCTGAGATCAAAGTTAAAGAAAAAAAAAAAAATAAAAATAAAAAAAGTTTAGCGAAACGTTCAGGATCAGGATGTAACTAAAACAATACACTCTTCTCTTTTTGTTTAACAAAAAATGCTCAAAAAAGTGGTCAGCAGGTGACTACATGTATACATAATATACATCGAATACACAGAATAAACACATGACGTTCTTATTTCATTTGAACTCTCCAACAGTGAACAGCTGAGTTAACAGTCAACATTTGTGTTTTATTTCAGCCCTTACAGCCGGACAACACACACACACACACACACACACACACACACACACACACACACACACACACACACACACACACACACACACACACACACACACACACACACACACACACACACACACACACAGCCCTTATACTTACTCAAATATCTTTCCCAGCTGATCCACATCTGAGTTTCCTCGAAATAGCGGTCTGGGAAAAGAGAAACATGGGGCAGAGTTTAGTTTGGCTGCAGCTGCAACATGTAGGTCACTCACTTCTTTCTGCATTAGAGATACAGCGGTGTAGGGGAGGAGGAGGGTGGGGGCGTGGGGGTTCTGAGGGCTGAACGCTGGGCCCAGATCTCAGAGCATTAATTATCTGGGTTTTGACCGACTTCCCACGCTGCTGCTGCTCGCTGCTGCTGCCGCTGCTGCTGCCGCTGCCGCCAGGAGGTTTCCAACAACACTGGAGGAATGTGTGACTGCGACGTGAAACGTTTGAAGACGATTCGCATCTCGTGCTACCCGGTGGGAAGGAGGAGAAGGAGGGGGGAGGAGGTGTGGAGGGTGAACAAGGCGAGGAAGGTTAGGAGGTGAGGAACAGGTGAGGACAGGTGAGGAGGAGGAGGGTGAGGAATACGTGAGAAGGGATAGGGGATAGGAGGAGATGAGGAGGTAAGGGTTAGGAGGGGTGAGGAAGGGTGAGGAGTAGGTTTGGAGAGTTAGGGGGAGGTAAGCAGGGTGAGGAGGAGATGAGGAGGTGAGGAGGGTTAGGAGGAGGTTTGGAGAGTTAGGAGGGGGTGAGGAGGGGTGATGAGGAGATGAGGAGGGGTGAGGAGGGTGAGGAGGATTTGAGGTGGGGTGGGGAGGAAGTGAGGAGGGTGGAGAGGGTGGAGGAGGAGTTAGCAAACACCCCTGCTGGTTTCTGCTGCTCTGTGGACGGCTGTGGGCGGGCAGGACGCGTCTACGCTCTGGCACGACTTAAATCAATTTTGTGATCAGCACGACTGCTGGCTGCAGGTCAGTGTGTGTGTGTGTGTGTGTGTGTGTGTGTGTGTGTCTGTGCGCGCTCGCTTTTGCACAGTGCATGCCGCTCATTTAAAAGAAACAGGAAGAACAGCAGGTAGCCTTGAACGCCAGCCGAAACTTTCCACACGGAAACCTGACTCATCCATCTTGACAAGGTCCCGCCAGAATTTTTTTTTTGTTTTTAGTTTTTAAATAAAAACAGTCATAGGATCCCATGTGTTTTTAGGCAGGACAAAAGCAGGAAGCTGCAGCCGCTCGCTGCCTCTTAACAAAACAAACAATTTTAAATTGGTTTTGATTTTAAATGATGAGTTACTTTTTTTTTTCCACAGATATACTGAAAGATTAAATGTTTCTATTTCAATTTCTTTGTTTATTTCTAATGAATTCTAATTGCATTTATTCTTTTATGTTAGCATCTGTGTGTGTGTGTATATACTGTATGTATAGATAGATAGATGTGAGTATGTAAGTGTATAATTCTCATCTGTTTGGTTCTATCATTTTTTTTAAATTTTTTGCTCTTCCTGAACGGCTGATTTCAAAGCGGGACGCCAGGCCTGACAGTGACCAGCAGGTGTCAACGTAGCGCAGCAGAGCGTCATCGCAGGCCTGCAGCTGCTGCTGCTGCTGCTGCTGCTGCTGCTGCTCCGCCACCACCGCCATGTGCTGCTGCTCCCTGTGTTTTCCCACTGGCAGGAAGCTCAACCACCCACGCTCGTCTCCACTCTGGGAAATGACTCTTGCAGAGTTTTGTTTGTTTCGCACACACACACACACACACACACACACACACACACACACACACACACACACACACACACACACACACACACACACACACACACACACACACACACACACACACACACACACACACACACACACACACACACACACACACATCTGCAGTGACAGAGAACACTTTTTTTTTCTCTCTCATACCAGAAGTGGAATTGAGATCGAGCTCGAGAAGCGGAATCTCTCGGCCGTTTTAACGCTTTTCGTTCCTTTTGCTGCAAAGCGGTTTCAGACTCACACACACACACACACACACTCATACACAGACACAAAGGGAAGGTGCCGTCGAGGTCTGACAGCCATTTCAGATCAGACCAAACCAGTTCTGACTGTTTCAAAAGAAGAAGCAAGACGAGGCAGCGACAGACAGAGAGGGAGAGCAACAGCAAAGTCATAGTTGCAAAAACAAGAAGAGCTGCAAAAAAAGAACACACACACACACACACACACACACACACACACACACACACACACACACACACACACACACACACACACACACACACACACACACACACACACACACACACACACACACACACACACACACTCGGGGCCAGTCCTGGGGGTTTTCTAGCTGCTGACACCAGAGGCCGTCCGGCCGCTGAGTCACGCTTCCTCTAGCGGCTCGGCGGCCTCATTCCACCCAGACCACTTCTTGGAATGTGAGTGTGTGTGTGTGTGTGTGTGTGTGTGCGCCCACTCGCTCTCTCGCTCGCTGCGGTGCACGAGAGGTGGCGTCGCTGCGGATTTATCAATCGAGCTGCAGGGTGTGAGAACGCCTGTGTGGCAGTCCCTGTCCCCCCCCCCCACCTCCCCCCTCCCCCATTAACACAAAACTCTTTCCAACCCTTTTGTGCACGCTCTCCCCCGTCTCCATTCACCTGAGCCATGAGTCACGCCGCCGCTGCCGCCGCAGCGCAGATGCAGACTTGCACCATATTTGCTCGAAAAATTCCTTTGCAACAGATCCCGGCTGCCGAAGTTTCACTCTCGTCTTTCTTCTTTAATTTGTTTAGTTGAAAAGTTCAAACAAAGTCATGAAGAGTGAAAATTGACTTTAAGACGATGGTGAGGAGGAAGAGGAGGAGGAGGAGGAGGAGGCTTTTTTCCATGTGTCAAAAGAAAAAAAATTTCATCTTAAAGCTGCAATGTCAGGTGGTGGTCATGTGGGGGCGCTGGCCCAGCCACGTACAGGAGGAGACGCTGGATTTTAAAGGTCATCATGGTCGTCGTCATCATCTCCTGTGACATCACAGAGGGCACCGTCCAGTGGGGCTCTTGGTTCCGCCCACAGACCCTACCCCCCCCCCTCCGCGCGGGTGTCAAGTTCAGCAGGAGGCTGCAAACAGAGGGCTAAGTATGCAGATCTCCTAGCAAACTAAAGACCTTTTTTTTTTTTTGTCATTTCGTTCCTTTTCTTGGGTTATTCCAGGAAGTATCGCCCAGTGTCAGTTCCACAAACTGAAATCACCGCGCCAGCAACGCTCGGCTAGCCCCAGGCGGCCCGCAACCAGAATCCTTTGGGGCAACTGCAAACCGTCTGCAGACGTCTGTTTCCTTAACGCTTACTTACAGCTAGTCATGCAAGACCTTCCCCTGCCGAGATTCTGAGGTCACAGGTTAACAGTCAGTCTTTGGAGGGACTTTCCTCCAGACGCTCACTTTTCTCACTTCACAGTTTAATAATTGGCTGATCTGCCGCAGCTTGGATGAGTAACAACTGCAAGAATTTGCCTCCCATGTGATTTCACACTGACTGGGTTCCCCCCCCCCAACACACACACACACACACACCAAGACCTTTGGTAAATATGAATCATTCACACACACACACACACACACAGGTTACACCACCTAAGGGAGTTCTGACATCGACCTACTTCGTACCAACACACACCTTGTCTGTGCGTCTCATGTACAAGGTGGGAGGGGCTTTCCTGGCGGGGAGAGGAGAGGGGGGCTCATGCCCGTGGACACGCCCACATTACCTTCCGGCACACTGCCACAGCGACAAGTGCCCCCCCCCATGGTTTGGTCGTGACCTCCAGTGACCTCAACGAAAGCCAAACTGTTGGCTTGACAGTAAACGCACACACACACACACGCACGCATGCATGCATGCACACACACACACACACACATACACACACGCAGTCATCTTAACTTGGCTGCCTTCACCGCAGCTCCCAGGTGTCCTCTAATCTCTAACAGGTGGCCTTTTAAAGAGCCACCTTAATCACCTGCTGAGACCCAGAGAGAGAGAGAGAGAGAGAGAGAGAGAGAGAGAGAGAGAGAGAGAGAGAGAGAGAGAGAGAGAGAGAGAGAGAGAGAGAGAGAGAGAGAGAGAGAGAGAGAGAGAGAGAGAGAGAGAGAGAGAGAGAGAGAGAGAGAGAGAGAGAGAGAGAGAGAGAGAGAGAGAGAGAGAGAGAGAGAGAGAGAGAGAGAGAGAAAGGAGAGAGAGAGAGAGAGAGAGAGGGAGAGAGAGAGGGAGAGAGAGAGAGAGAGAGAGAGAGAGAGAGAGAGAGAGAGAGAGAGAGGAGAGAGAGAGAGAGAGAGAGAGAGAGAGAGTGTGTGTGTATGTGTGTGTTCCGTGGCTGTCAGGCTCCTCCATCTTGCCTTCAGTCTGAATTGGAGCAGAGCCACATAGTAAAAAACACACGCACACCCCTCTGGACGACAGTTAGCCCTGTGTTTACAGCCTCCTGCGTTGTTGGACCGGGGGGGGGCTAGGAGGGGGCAGAGTCGCGGTGTTGGGGCCCCAAGAGATGCACATGCACCCTTTGTGACATAACAGAGGGATGACTTTCATTTTTAACACATAGAAATGAATGAATGGTAAAGCAAATCCTGCTCACTCTGCCTGCAGGAGCTTCTTCATTGTGATTCTCTTATGTTGCAGTTGGACACGACGATACAACACTCAACCAACAGTGGCAGTGCCCTGTGTGTGTCTGCGGCCTGTGTGTTACCACATGTCATTGGGTGCATGTGAGAGTGTGTGTGTGAGTGTGTGTGTGTGTGTGTGCAGGCGTGAAGACGGTTGAGGGAAGGAAGCACCAGTTGCAGCTCCTGGCTCTCTGCCCTGCACCACCACCACCACCTCCAGCTTCTTATCTCCACCAGCACCAACCAGCACCAGCACCAACCTCCCTCCCTCCCTCTCTCCTTCCCTCCCTCCCTCCCTCCCTCCCTCCACTCCTCCTCCACCCTCTCCAGGCGCAACATCTGATATTAAGCTGCTACGACACAATAAACGCAGACGTCTTGGCCGGCGTGTGAAAGTGCTGGGCTCGTTGGTTCGTTCGTTACACCACAAACTGATACTTGCGGCTCCCAAAAAGCAGAATCTTGACTCGCGACGCGACCGCAGCAGGCGCTGCAGCCGCTCGATAAGCCAACTGCTCGCCGCACATCTGGCAGCAGGTGCCAGCAGGGGGAGGAAGAGATATCAGGGCGGAGGAACAGCCCGAAACAACCCCCGCCGCACCCCCCCACCCTCGAAGAAAACTGGAGCCCAACCACCCCGAAAGCATCCGACACCGTCAGCCGCCGGTCTATTGGCTGTGGGGTAGGAGGGGGCGGGGCCGGGTGCCCCTGCCAGAGCTCTGGTTGGACGAGGGTAGAAACAGGAAGGACTCACCGTCTCCTGAACATCTCGGCGAAGATGCAGCCGACGCTCCACAGGTCCACTGGTGTGGCGTAGCTGGACTGCAGCAGCACCTCCGGGGCCCGGTACCACAAGGTGACCACCTACGCGTGCGCACACACACACACACACACACACACACACACACACAGACACACACACTGGTCAGGGGCTGCTGGTCTGCACCTCTGCAATGCAACACAGTCCAACAGTTGAACGAACAAACGTGCACATTTTTTCCCTATTGGTCATGTGACACACCAGGAAGCTGGAGACATCCACCACCTCCAACCCAGGAGTGGCCACGCCCACCAGGCTTAGCTCAGCTTGTTTTTAGCGCCAGATTTAGCCCAAAGCGCAGCCATACACCAGGCTTTTCTGTCTTCCTTGTTTTACATGCACAACAAATTCAGCGTTCACACTTGTGCTCCCTCCTGTCACACAGCTTATTCGAGACATGAACTCACATCTGGTAGCAGAAGACCCCCTGCCCCCCCCCACCTCTCGCCCCCTGTGCGACCACCAACACCTTTCAAACTGTGAAGGAAGGCTGCTACCGCCGCCAGCGAACCCGTCCGGCAAAGCAAGCGGCTACACAGTTAGCCAGTGCAGCGGGGAAAAGCCTGCGGACCCTTTGCGAGCAGCGCCGACCGCTTCCAGCTGCCTCTGCCTCCGCCACCAGGCCGGGAGGATGTTTGCAGGAAGCGGCAGCGCAAACATCACTTTATATATTTTATCAATCGGCCGACTAGGAAATGCACACACGTTTGTTTCATGACACTTGAGCTGTGACGCTCAAGTTCACCTCTTCGCCCAACCCCGCCCCTGGTTTAGTCACCAGCTGGGTTGAAGTTTGAACACGCAACATTTTAATGCCGTTCAAATTTACTTTTGCAAAACCTTTTTTTTTTCTCTGCAAGGCTGACCGGAAATGCAACGCAAAGGCCCTCGGCTAACGCGGCTAATGGGCTGAGCCAGGAGGACGCACCTGGTTCACATCGGCCTGATTTGCACAGCCGTGACAGCTAGCATGCTAGCGCCCCTGCTGCTGCTGCTGCTGCTGCTGCTGCTGCTGCTGCTCGGCCTCCTGGAGCCGCAGACATGAGCCAGAAAGATCTGGCCACTTTTTCATCCCCCCGCTAAAACTGAATGAAACTATCAATGGAACGTATGGTGGTTTGTGTGTGTGTGTGTGTGTGCATTTTTTTTTTTTTTTTTTGCAGATGTGTGATACTTTCTCATCTGCCGCTTCCCGCTTCTGAGTAATCGAAGGGGGAAGTCGAGACGAGATGGCTAATGTGATGTGAGAAGGTCCACGTGACCGCCCCGAAAGGAAATGAGACGCTCAAGATTTTATTAGCAGCCAAAACCGCAAAAGAAAGAAGTTAAAAAAAAAAAAAAAAAAGAATGAATGGAGCCTGCGTGCAACACAGGCAGCCGGCCGCGTGCTCAGACAGACGGACAGACAAGGCCGCCTTCGTTCGTCAGACAACAGCGGCGCCTTTGACGCTGCATCTGATGCATTTTTCATCGATTTATTTATCTAGTCATTTATTTATTTTCCTATTTTAGCGCGCGCAGTCATGCTGACATCGACGGGACCTGCACCTCCGAGCTGAACCGGAGCGACTGTTGAAAAGATGCACCACCACCAACCACCACCACCACCACCACCGCCACCTGACGACAGATTTTGCATCTTGCACGCTGCACGGCGAGAGAAAGGAAGGAAAAAAAAAAAAAAGACGGCGCATTCTAAGAAAAACCGCAGCGCCTGCTAAAGTTAGCGCGGCTCGGCGAGCAGCCGACGCTCGAGCAGAATGGAGAGGATTCGCTGAGAGCAGGAGCGTCTGCGCAAGACGCCGGGCCGTCGTTCTTTTGCATCGCCGACCGCATCGGCGTCGCATTCTAAGAAAGTTCCGGGGAAAAAAAAGCATCTTTTTCAAGGCCTTGGAGGCCTTGAGATGGACTGACTGACTAACTGACTCTCCAGATATCACCGCGACGCTGCTGGAAACGTCGTGACTGTTGCCCCCCCCCCGAGATGGTTTGGAACGACGTGCAGACAGACAGACGGACGGACAGAGAGAGAAAGAGAAAGAAAAGACGAGAGAAGATGGAGGAAAGAGGAGGAGGACATTTTCCCAAAGTGCAGTGTTGCTTCTTTCTCTTCCTCTTCTCCCCAGACCATGTTAGCACTCCCCCCCCCCCCCCTCTCTCACGCACACAAAAACTGCTTCACATGGCCCTTCATCTCCTCCTCTTCCTCCCTCTCCTTCTCCTCCTCCTCCTCCTCCTCACATGACGACACAGCGGCAAACAGGAAAGTCAAAAAAGGTCAGAAAAAACCAAAGAGAGAAGAGAGAGAAAAAAGAAAGACCCAGAGAGCAGCAGAGTGTGTGTCTGTGTGTGTGTGTGTGTGTGTGTGAGAGAGGCTGACTTCAGATTAAACGACAACATTCTAGGAATTCCTCTGTGCTGAGCGCATCCCCCCCTCCCCTCCCTCCCTCCCTCCCTGACTGCCTGCCTCCCAGCCCCGCCCCCCACCCCAGCCCCCGGCTCCAAGGAGGAAATGATTCCTGCGGCCCAGCAGGACCTCCAGACCTCCTGGGTCGGTCGGACCTCCGAGCTCGGCCCACCGGCAACATCCGGAACCTGTGGCACCACAGCCGTGCAGCAGTATGACACAATAGAGCTGCACACACACACACACACAGCACACACACACACACACACACACACACACACACACACACACACACACACACACACACACACACACACACACACACACACACACACACACACACACACACACACACAGAGAGAGAGAGAGACGCGCGGGGGCGTTTTGGTTTGTGCGAGTGCCTGCTGCACGTGACTGAGGCAGCACCTGCTTTTAGGGCCGGCTTCACGTGCTGCGGTGCCAGAGAGCTTTTGGTGTGTGTGTGTGTGTTAGTGTGTGTGTGCGTGTCTCCCCGAGCGAGCCTGCCTGTGTGCAAAACGCATGCAAGATCTGCCGCAGAATGGCACCATTGACTTTTTAACTCTATTTTTTCGGCAACTTGGGTCACAAACGTGGCTTCCTGCTGCGTCGGCCACAGCATTAAAAACCACTGAGGAGGAGGTGGAGAAGGAGGGGGGGGGTTGGAGGAGGAGGAGGAGGGGGGCACGGGTCACAGCTGAAAGTTCCAGTTTAAAACAGAATTAATGGAAGAATAAAAAGCTGAGGCTGCTGCTCTCCACGAGCAGATCTTTGACTGAGTGCAGAGCTGCCGAGGTCACGTCAGACATCAGCCATGAGCAGCAGTCGTCCAATCAGCTCGCGGCTCCTCCTCCTCCTCCTCCTCCTCCTCCTCCTCCTCCTCCTGCTGTTCTCTCTCTCACTCTCTCTCACACACACAAGTGTTTTCTGCTGGATCTCTACCCAGCGGACGAGCGAATCTGGGACCTCCAACCACAAAGATCAAACACGCACAAGTGTTGCATCACCGCCCCGACTCCCCCTCCCTCCCCCTCCTTCCACCCACCCTCACCCCCACCCAAGGAGGCCACGAGGCTCCATCCAGCACCGGAGACGGCTGCTTGTTGGCCGGGGGCCCGTGTTTACACCCCCCCCGGCTGAGGAAGCAGCAGGATGAAAGAGCAGCGGAGTGTGCACGGACGCATCCCGGACGGCCACGTGCACGTGCGCACGGCCGCCCAACTAGCGATAGGCGTCCCTTTTCATTTATAAATAATTAAATAACTAGCGTGACCGGCTAGGAGGATCTGGTCAGCTGAAGGTCCAGAAGGTCGCCGGACTATCAGGATCTGAGCCACATTCCAGAGCAGTGGAATAATGACAGGCTTCCTGCAGGAAGAGGAAACAGATCGAGGCAGATAGAGGCAGCAGAGTGGATGCCGAGCATAAGAATACTAATAATAATACTAATAATATTCATTACAATAATAAAAAGAAAAAGAACAGAAAGGAGGCCAGCTATGCACAGAGGAGCCTCCAGGGGGCCCCGCCTCCCACCTCTGACCCCCCCACCCCCACCAATAATTCAGGGTTGGTGCACTCAGCTGTGGTGTAAACAACATTACTGCACTCCTCCCATGGCTTTCCCTCTTTTCTCTTATCCTGCACACACACACACACACACACACACACACACACACACACACACACACACACACACACACACACACACACACACACACACACACACACACACACACACACACACACACACACACACACAGGTAGCGTCTCCGTCCAGGAGGGGAAAAACCAAAAAAAACCCTGAATGTCTGCAAGTTTACAGCGAGGGGAGAAACAGCAGGAAGGACGACTGCTGCTGCTGCTGCTGCTGCTGCTGCTGCTGCTGCTGCTGCTGCCAAAGTATGCACAGCGTACAGGAATGCAGCGTGGGGCCCTGGGCGAGCGAAACAAAGACAGCACAGTCAGTGGCTCCCTCTCCCCGGTGCTACCACATCCGCACATCATTAGCTGGAAAATTCCTGATACATGCTGTAATTCCTCCTCCTCCTCTTCCTCATCCTCCTCCTCCTCCCTCCTCCTCCTCTTCATGCTCTTCCACCTCCTCCTCCTCCTCCTGATCCTCCTCTTCATGCTCTTCCTCCTCCACCTCCTCCTGATGTTCCTCCTCCCCCATCCCTCCTCCACCTCCTCCTCTTCCTCCTCCTTCTCCTTCTTCTTCTCCTCCTCCTCCTCTCCTCCTCCTCCTCCTCCTCCTCCTCCTCCTCCTCCTCCTCCTCCTCCTCTTCTACCTCCTTCTGCTCCAGCAGCCTCTCATATCCTCACATCCAGGGGCCAGCAGCGCACATGGGCCATACGTGTTCAGAGGGGGGAGGGAGGGAAGGGTGTTTTAAAATATGTCACACACACACACACACACACACACACACACACACACACACACACACACACACACACACACACACACACACACACACACACACACACACACACACACACACACACCTGGAGCACTGCCAGACGTGTGTGCTGCTATTTATATGGAGACACTGGAGGAGAAAGCAGGACGTGTGTGTGTGTGTGTGTGTGTGTGTGTGTGTGCAGACATTAAAAAAGTGTGTTTATGTCTGCTGATGTCAGTGCCGTCACTCTCTCTCTCTCTCTCTCTCTCTCTCTCTCAAACACACACACACCCGTTTGAGGAGATATCTAAACATTCCCAGAATGCACTGCACCGGGGTCACCTGGTGGAGGGGGGGGTGGTTGGGATGGTGGAGCGCAGCAGTGATGCTCCCTCAGTTCTGGAGGCCTCTGACCAATCGCTGTCGTCGCTCGGATTAAAAAACTTGCAAAGACCAAGAAGTTCTAGACGGGACCTGCTGAAGTTCTGGAGTGAGTCGAGTTCCAGGCGATGATGACGTCAGAAAAGGGGGGTGTGTGGGGGGGGAGAAACAAAAAACAGGCCAGACAGACACTTCCGCTAGCGCCGCGTCTCGCTAGCGCCGCGTCTCGCTAGCGGTTAGCTCGCAACTGTGACAGTTGAAGCTCCAAAGTGTCGAGACAACAAGAACAGCAACAAAGAACAAGTTCACAGGCAGACCGACCCCACCCACAACCAAGTCAAGCCCACCCCCCTCATCCGATCAGAACTCAGGGGGAGGAGTCTCCCGGACCAGTGACATCACTCCAGATCGGCCCAGTGATGAAAAGACATCTTTTCCTGAGAGGTTTTTTTCTTCTCCTTCTTCTTCTCCTCCTCCTGGGGCGTCAAAAGAAGTCATAACACCTTCCACACTTGGAGAGGAAAGGATGTGTGTGTGTGTGTGTGTGTGTGTGGGGGCTGTTCTGCCAGAAGCACGTGCTTGGCAGCGTGCGAGCTGAGCTTTTGCAGCATCATCACCACCACTGTCTGCAGATGATATCAGGACGAGCTGCTGAGTGGGAACAGAGCCGTCGACGCTTTCACACGAGAACTCCAGAACCAAAAGAAAGAGGGAACCGACAACTGTGTCCACCAGGAAAAATAATAATAATGACAAAATAATATTTGCAATAAACAACGCTGATGCAACAACAACGCTGATGCCGCTCACACCGTCACTGCCAAAGGACGTTGCGAGTTTTCTTCTCATGTGGAAAATAAGTTTTAATCCCAAATAAAAAATTTATCTCGTCTGTGCGACGCCATCTACAGCTCAACAGTGAAAACTATGGGGGCATCAAAACAAGCTGACCCACAACGATCCGACGAAGCAGCTGCAAAGTCACTCAAATTCAGCTCAGACTCACAACAACAGCCACAAACATTTTGGCTTCTGATTAGCCGACGGCATCGTCATCATCACCACTGCCTCTGTCTGGCCGCTCTCCAACACAAATCCAATTTGACAGGCGTCTACGTGCGCGCGCACACACACACACACACACACACACACACACACACACACACACACACACACACACACACACACACACACACACACACACACACACACACACACACACACACAGCAAATGGGTTTCATGGGATGGGCCAGTCGCTGAAAAACAGTCACAACACCCAAACTGCAGGATTTTGATGCTAGCCACCAAGTTAGCTTCCTAGCTAGCCACCAAGTTAGCCTCCTAGCTCGTTGACAGCCAACAGACTTTCCACACCCGTGTTTCCAGCTTCTTCTTCATTTTCGTCTATTAGCTGAGCCGACTCGCAGCACGCTGCCCTCTAGTGGACCGGCTGCAGAGAGAGATGAGGGACGCGACAACACAGCAAGCAGTGCAACAAGCACCGACTTCTGGGTGCACGACGAGCTGCGGCGCGCTACCACTTGGCTTCATGTCAAAGAAGATCGCAGACAAGTGTAAATAAAGTCCCCCCCTCCCCCCACCACCACCACCACCACCACCTCTATCACCACCCTGGACGTCATCAGCGGCTCCCATCTGCCCGGCTGGACCGCACAATGAGGATGCAAGCCGGCCAGGAACCATTAAAAAGCCATCAAGAAAGCAGCAGACCTCCAGGGACGGGCTAATCAGGAGCGCCGGACCGACCCCAGAGGTTGGGGGGTGGGTGGGTGGTCCCGCCCCTCCTTCTCTGGAGGGACGGCTGCTGACGCGGGTGAGGTTCACGACCTCTGGCCACCGCACATGGTGCCATTCTGGCATTTTTTTATTTTTGTTTTTTAAAGTCGACGACTAGATTCGCACCGTGCTAAAATTCAAAGAAAGGAGGTAAGAGGTGGTGAGAAATCAAGCTGGCTGCTCTAAAGCAGCAGAAGCCGGGGCTGCTGGGAAAGTCGTCGTCGTCACCGTTGGGGATTTCAGACGGCGGCGCAACGTCATTCTGGAGGCTCTGAATGAATCATGCAGCAGCAGCAGCAGCAGCAGCAGCAGCAGCGGCAGCAGCGGCAGCAGCGGCTCGTTCTCGTGGGCTTGAGCAACGGCAGTTCTCCAAAGCCCATCTGTCTGCCAGTAACGGCGGCATCAGGTGACCAAATAAGCAACTGCTGCTCTGCGGGGGCAAAAAAAAAAAAGGGGAAGATCCTCTTAGAGAAGCTGCGTGTCTCTCGGCGCACATGTGCACAAGACACGGCCGAGATTATCTGCTTTTACTAGCCAGAGGAGAAACAGAGAATGGATGGATGAATGGAGAGAGAGGGTGGGAGAGAGAGAGAGCGAGAGAGAGAGAGAGACAGAGAGCAAGAGAGAGAGCGTGTGTGTGGGGCTGATAGGGGGATTCCAAAGCCGGGACATTAATTTACAACTGTAGCCGCTGTGCTAGGCTAGCTCTCACGTTGCAGCTCTGCGCTCCAGCGCACACACACACACACACACACACACACACACACACACACTTCAATCTCACTGTGCTCAATGCCAAAAAGGAAATGAGTGTGTGTGTGTGTGAGAGTGCTGCCTGGCTCATGTTATGCATGTCTGCCTGTTTAAGTAGTTTCGGGGGGGTGGGGGAGTGCAACTGACTGGTGAATTCCCGCATCGGTTCTAGTAACTATTAAAAAAAGAGAGAAGAAGAAGACGAAGCTTCAGTGTGCAGTCATAGCGAACCATGAAGAAAACACCTCCGGAAAAAAACCTGTACACGTTCAAGTTCATTCTTACTGGTGTGTGTGTGTGTGTGTGTGTGTGCGTGTGAGTGCGTGCGTGTGTGTGTGGGGGTGGGGGGGCGCTGTCAGTGATAAATAAGATGAAAATGAGAGCGACAGTCAAATCTGAGGCTTTAAAATGAGTAATAATTTCTTTCAAAAAAGAAGAGAAGAAGAAAAAAAATTTCCGTCGTGTTTGAAAAGTTGTGACGTCGACTCGCAGCAGGACCGACAACAGACAGTCGGTCTTCTCCGCCTCCCACTGCCGCCTCAGCTCAGCCGGCGGCGCCCCAGAATCAATAAGCAGGTTATTGGACATGAGTGAAGATCAATAGATGTAGTGTCCTCGTTAATCAGCGAGGCTCTCGGGTCGATGCTCGGCTTCGCGGAGTCTCAACCGGCTCCTTATAATACAGGTCAAGGAGGGACTCAGCGGACGGATGATTCAGGCAGCAGCAAAAAAAAACAAAAAAAAACAAACTACTGGGCGGTAACGATAAGAGACGGAATATGAAGTAAAAAAGAATCAGTCCTGCTTATTTATTTATTTTTTTTCTGCCTTAAGTGTCAGAAATTGTTTGTTTTTCCCTGTAAACCTGAAGATTAAAAAAATAAAAATAAAGAAGTCAAGTTGTAAAAACTCTCTAACCCTGAAACCTGATTATTTATGACAAAAACGACCAACCAGCAATTTTCCTCGTCGTCATCCTTGATGTCCAAAATCATCCTAAATATTGTTTAAAAAAAAATTGTAAAAATCCAGACGATGTACAAAAATCTAAAGTATCAGACTGGCAAGAAGCAGTTTCGTCTTCTTCAAATTTCAAACGCATGATGCGAGAGAGGGCAGCATTTACAGCATCCATCCGTCCGTCCATCACTGCGTTTGAAAACAAAAACGAAAAAAACGGAAAAAAATGGAAAGCGAGCCGAGGCCAGCGGGGTGAAGACGCTGTAACTCGGTACCTCGGCTATTGTGGCTGCGCCGCTTTAATCCCACAAGTCTCGTCTGCGGCTCCGTTCAGGCCCTCTGGATGTTATCTGGTCATCAGAGACCATCAAAGAGCCGGCGGCGGGGAAGGGAGTGGCGGCGGCGGTGGATAGCAGGGGGCAGAGTGGGGGGGGGGGGGTGTTCCCCTCACATCTCACTTTACACAGAGGACCTCTGTCAGAGGGGCGGAGCCAGCGGCCATCGGAGGGAAACGACTCAGAGAAACGATAAAACTCGTTTTTAGCGTCGCTAAAGAAAAAACTGCCGGGGTGATAAAGGTTGAAGTCTGAGTGAAATAAATAAAGATGATTTGCTTCTCCAAATAATGCTTCTTTTTTTTTAAGACATCAATTTTTTTTCTTTCTGGCTGTGTGTGAATTACTCGTCAATATTCGGACTGTTACTCAGCGCTAATGTAAATGCAGGAGGCCTATAACAACCTTACAATACCTCATGGGTGCAAGCCATGACAGTCTACGTAACAACACATACACTCACGCACACTGGTTTCTGGCATTCAGAAATGACCCAGAATGCATCACTTCCGCAGTTTCGCTCGGGTTTCAACTCTCAAAATCAGCAGATTCCTCCAGAACCGCTCGGTTCTCGTCGAGCGTCGGGTGAAACCAGGAAGCGGCAGCTAGCGGCTTCCTCTGAAAGAAGCCCCGCCCCTCCCCTCCCTGTCCGAGAAGAAGAACAGGAAGCGACTGCAAGCCTAGCTTCTGCTGCTGGTGCTACACAGATTAGCACGGAGGTACTTTAAATCCGAAGCGTCCGCGTTGAAAAGATCAACAACACTTTGTGGATGAGTTGTAAAGGAACAGGAAGTGCACCTTAGATAGCTGCAAGGTGGAGATGCATGGTCGGCGTTGAACATTGTGCCAATAACAAAAGCGACGCGATTGGAAAGAAAAATAGCCCCATCAAACCTGATGGAAATGGATTCAACAGGTCTTCAAGGCCTTTGGTGTTTGCACCTGTACGTTTTTTTACTTCTACTCACCACGGACGTGAGCGCCATCTGGAAGCTGTAGATGCGAGCCAGGCCGAAGTCGGCCAGCTTGATCTGCCCTCCGCTGGTGACCAGGATGTTCTGGGGCTTGAGGTCGCGGTGGACCACGCGGTGCGAGTGCAGGAAGTCCAGACCCTGGAGCAGCTGGTACATCATATCCTGAGAGAGCGAGAGCGAGAGAGAGAGAGAGAGAGAGAGAGAGAGAGAGAGAGAGAACCCAAACAGAGTGAACAAAGGGAGGAGGCGGATGTTTGTTGCCGGGGTTTTTTTGGAGGGGGGTATGACAAAGGCCGCAAGATATTTCAAGTATGAGCGAGGGAATTATTGAGCCCGACCTCTTCAAACAGCGACCAGAAGGCCAAACGAGGACAATCTGATCCAGTTGCATTCACATTTTTTAGAAAAAAAAAAGCAATAAAAAGTTTTTTTAATGAAATAAAAAAAATAATAATCTTACACCGTTTCTCCCTCACCCCAGATTCCAGCTTTGCAAGATTAATCATGAATAATAATTTTAAAAAAAAAAAAAAATAAACCAACTACAGAAAATCAAGTGAAAAACCTTGGCACATTTAGCCCCCTGTTTACAGCCTCCTGCTAAAAGTGATGCTTTCGTCGGCATTTCCCCTCGTTTCGAAGGAGAGGGAAAAAAAAAAATGGTGTGAGACACCAGGGCGGGGGTGTGGTCACTAACCATGGGGAGGTATCAGTGCCCTTCGTGATGTCACAAAGGACGATAAAAAAAACAAAACAAAAAAAAACTGTGGATGAAGCAGCAGAAGTGACGGACGGAGTCACAGAGATTCTCAAAGCACGTGTCCTTTAAACTCTCAAGTTTTAAGGCATGTGGAGGATGGCAGCAGATGTCTAATAACTGATGCGCGCCCCCCCCCCCCCCTCTCTGCAAGCATGGATCTGTTTCCCCAGCAGCTGTCCACCTCTAATGGCCACAATCTGACCCTGGCAGGCCACGGCACGGCCCTGTGAAGACTGGACACACACACACACACACACACACACACACACACACACACACACACACACACACACACACACACACACACACACACACACACACACACACACACACACACACACAGCAACAACGTCAAGTGATCTGATCAACTCTCACACCAGGTCTCCTCTCACCTGTGGGGGCGCACAGCAGGTTTCTTGTGCCAAGGTGTTTTTTTTCTCGTTTCAGTCCAATGACAGAAACTCTGGTGTTGTTGTTGTTGTTGTTTCAAGCAGCACGAGTTGACACACATGATAAATGAGGAGAGGATTTTAAACAAATGCCTGCATGCCGCACGCACACACACACACACACACACACATGCACACACACACACACACACACACACACCTCCCAAAAGAAAAGACAGCCCACCGCCAGGACCCCACAAGTGACATGGACCCCGGCCCGTCCCCTCTATTGAGGGAGCCAGCAGCTGGTCAGTGAGCCAGTGGAGGTGGTCTGCTGGTCTGCACACTCAAGCAGAAACATTAGCGGCTAACGGGCGGCGGCGGCGGCGGCGGTGGTTGGGCTCGCTGCCGGGCCGGCCACAGAGGCGGTGAGCAGGCGCCGCCAACAATACAACCCAGACGGGGAGTCGTAGATCTGGACTGTGTTTGTGTGTGTGTGTGTGTGTGCGGCTTTGTATGCACACAAAACAAACTGTGCATCACTTTGTTTTAGTGAAACGTAAGAGCGCGTGTGTGTGCGTGTGCGTGTGTGTGTGTGTGTGTGTGTGTGTGTGTGTGTGTGTCCAAGCAGAAGCATGTGTGCTTGCCCTCTGACCACAGAGGGTCACGATGCATAAACACAACCTTCCTTTCTGCGTCTCCATCCAGCCATGACGCAGCGAGCACCGAGAGGAGAGGAGAGGAGGCCGGGCGGGCGGTTACTGTGTGTGTGTGTGTGTGTGTGTGTGTGGAAGTGGGGTGCCGGTGTGACACTGACACAATAGCAGCCCCAACCCAACCCAACCCAACCCCTCCTCACCCCTCCCACCATCCACCAACACCGACACCGACAGTTCCTCTTGGCTTTAAATAGACATTTTCAGCGAGCTTCCTTTCAGCGCCGTTTCCCAGCAAACACTAATTATCTCACAAGTGTGACTCGTGGACAAACACACAAACAATCTTGCCCCCTACCATCCCTCTACCCCCTGGGAACCCCACCCCCAAACCGGGTGCCATCCTCTCTGCCATAATAATCACCCACCCAAAGGCACTCACAATGACGGTGATGCAAAAAAAGAGAAAAACGCTCCAAGCCACTGCTCAGTTTTTTTTTAAATAAATAATAATAATAATAATAATAATAATAATGATAATTTCTCAGTGCTGCCTGTTCAAAACATTGGGCATGAAAAGTCTGAAGCAGCAGCAGCAGCAGCAGCGCCGCCTCGGCTTCGTGTGAAGCAACAGCAGCAGAGTTGCTCAACACACTCAACTGTCCTCAGCGCCAGAAAACACGCGGTACAACCACGAGGACATTTAAAAAAAAAAAAATTGACAGAAAAAAGGCAACAGGTCTGACGGAGCGAGCGCAGCGAGAGAAGGAGGGAGGGAGAGGAGGGAAAAAGTTGCCAACCCCGGGCCAGACGCAGTCAAAACATAGCTTTGCGAGTTTCGCCTCCCCTTTCTGATGCTAATGCAGTGGGGGCGGCCATATTGTTTATTGTAGCCAGGCACAATGTGGGACATCTGCCGCTGAGCGTTAGTGTAATTCCCTCCCCATGCTTCATTAACCCCGCCCCCCTTTATAGGCCCGGAGACGGGGAGCCGAGGAGGGAGGGAGGAAGACGTGGGAGGAGGAGGAGGAGGAGGAGGAGCAGCAGGAGGAGAGGAAGAGAAGGGGGAGGGGAAGAAGAGGAAGAGGAGCAGAAGAGAAGGAGGTGGAGGAAGAGGAGAGTTGGAGGGGGAGAAGAGGAGGTGAAAGAGGAGGAGGGGGCGGAGGAGGAGGAGTGAGAGAAAGAGGGAGGTGCAGAGGAAGAGAAGGAGGTGGAGGAAGAGGAGGAGTTGGGGTGGGGGCTGGGGGGCAGACAACAAGCGGCGAGGTCGGGGCCGGCCGGCTGCTTGATGTCCTTCCAGCTCATTTGATTCCTGGAGGAGGAGGAGCTCTTTCATCAATGAGCATGTGGAGGGTCTCCGGTGTGAGGGAGGGAGGACGAGGGAGGACGGAGGAGGGCGGGAGGGGAGGAAGGAGGGTGGATGGGAGGACTGGGGACGACTGCACTGGTTTACAGGAAGAAGCTTTGTTGGCGTCGTCTGTTAAAGGTTTTGCTCTTTGGCAGAGGATGAATGTCTTCCTTTTTTTCCCTTTAGAGGTGAAGAGGTGGGCAGCTCCGGTTACGTCACATGACGCAGGTGTTGAGGACACACACACACACACACACACAGAAGTTTGCATCCTCGCCCATCCGCGGTGAAAAGTTCCCATCTGAACTGCGAGTCGTCGCACGAGCCGACCAATCAGCATGCTGCGGGAGGCGAAAGAGGCGGGACTATACGCTGCTGTGTAGGTGCCACCTTCCTAATCAATCATGGAGTTGTTAATCAATGAAAACTGGTCAGCGGCGACAGCTTATGGCACATTAACTCAACACAAGTTGATTTATTTCTCGCCTTTTGAAACTTTTTTTGTTTTTTTGCCAAAATGTCCAATGAACCACAGTGGCCCTTGTTTTTTCTCCTTCCCACCCAAATGCCATCCAGTCGGATAAAAAAGCAGCAGGTTTTCTGTTACGGCCTCCGTGGTGGACGAGGGATTCAGTGTCGCAGTCGAGTATCAACACCCAAAAAAACTCCCTGTGTCAGCCTCAGCTGAGAAAAAGACGGAAAATAAAGCCCTGGGAAAGCCTCAGGTGCGATTCATCCGCTGCATACACACAAACACACATATATCAACACACACACACACACACACACACACACACACACACAGACCAACACATCAGTTTGACACTTGGACATGTGAACGGCGGCCCGCGGGGTGAAGAAGCAACAGTTAGTCCAGAACTTCTCTGTTTCAACGAGGCCCCAGAGAGGGTGACGCAGCTCTGTGTGTGTGTGTGTGTGTGTGTGTGTGTGTGTGTGTGCGCGTGTCTGCGCGCGTGTGGGGCCCTCAAGGCTGAAACATGAGCAAGACTGTTTTGTTGTTGTTGTTTTTCCTCAAATAAACAGCGTGTGAGTGGAAGAGAGGAATAAATCCAGTAGGTGGCGCTGTTGTCAGTCCCGACTCCATTGATAATAATTGTCAAACATGACAATCATTTTCTCTAGTTCTCACACACACACACACACACACACAGTATTTTCCCTAAGTCCCTTTGGTCGGCGTCTGTGACGCAGAGCGAACTCAGAAAGCCAGCGAGGCAGATTGAAAATAGAGAAGGCCGCCGCTCTCTAATTTGCCGCCACATGTGCCGCCCTTCAAAACTCTCTTTCTCTCTCTGTGAGGGCATGCAACCCCGAGAGAGAGAGAGAGAGAGAGAGAGAGAGAGAGAGAGAGAGAGAGAGAGAGAGAGAGAGAGAGAGAGAGAGAGAGAGCGAGAGAGAGAGAGAGAGCTGCAAAGGATAAAGCAAATAGCCGCCCGTGACTAAAGTAAAGTCTGTTTAATATAACATTAATAATATAATAATAATAATGTTAATCATTCAAACAAGTGGAAATAGCTCACTTCCGGTTTGTCAGAGGTCAAAGGTCAGAGGACATGACATTTAGGTCTTGAAGTGAGGAACAGGTGGGTTTTCGTCCCATGTCACTACAACCTTCCTAGAGGGGCAATGGCCATTTTACTGTTTTTGTCTATGTGGGGGGGTGCTGTTGAGCAGAGTGTTGTTTCTTTTATACTAGATTTCAATTTTCAGCAGTCTTAATGTGTGTACAAAATTTAGTGAGGAACCGAGTAGGTTAAGGGGGTCAAAATAGGGTTCGAAGCCGCATAAGTAACTTAATTAATAAGTAATTATTATTATTAATAATAATAATAATAATAATGATAATAATAATAATCATCACAATTACAATCATGTCTTCGCCCTGGAAATGACCTGCTCTGGTCCAGAGCTGGTCTTTTGATAATGATAGTAACTGCAGGAGTAGGCCACGCCCACCATGCAACACGGCCCCTCTCTCACCTTGATGGTCTCTGGTGGGACGCCGGGGTCTGGGGCCTTCTCCAGGTAGGTGGTCAGGTCCTGGTCCACGTGCTCAAAGACCAGCGTGAGTTTGGTCTCCCGGTCGGTCCGAGACACCGTGCAGACGTCAAACAGCCTGAGGAGGAAATTCAAACAAAAAAATCCAGAAATTAGACCATTCTCCAAAAATTGCAGGTGTGGAAATCAGCCCTTTGTGATGTCACAAAGTGCATCGATGCCTCAACCCCAGTTCCTGCACGGTGACTCTGGCATAACTTTCTCATCTCCCACAACCTGCTGGTGTCGCACCTGTGCATCACAACCAATCCCCATCTGCCCTCGCGCACACAAGCCCCGCCCACTTCCTGCACTCGATACACGCTAGCAGTGGCCTCCTGCTGTCACTCTCATTGTGATGTAGTGTTCACAGGAGACCACAGGGGGCTCCACGGCTCTTCGTCTGCAACCAAAACGTATTTTGGTGTGAGTGACAGCGATGAGCTGAACATCGACCAATCAGATATCTGCATCATCGACACGGCATTCCGGCCCCTCACACAGATGAGATGGCCAGCAGAGCTCAAAAACACAGTGTTTACTGCAGAGCCTCGCTAGGCAACACGCTGCAGACAGGAATCCAGATTATGTGCAGGACCTTTCAATGCTCAGCCGGGGCTTGAAGGGAGGAAGGAGCAGAAGAAAGGGCAGAAGAAGTAGAAGAAGAAGGTCCAGAAGAGCAGAGAAAGAGCAGAAAAAGAAGAACAAGAAGATGGAGAGGAAGCAGAAGAAAGAAGAAAAAGAAGGGAAAGGAAGAGCAGAAGAAGAGGAAGAGGAAGTGGAAGTGGAAATAGAAGAGGAAGAAGAAGGTACAGAAGAAGAAGAGGAAGAGGAAGGAGAAGAAGAAGAAGAAGAGGAAAACAAGGCCAGTATCCAGTATGTTGTCTTTGAGGAGCCACAAACAGCATTCCTCAGGCGATGCTATGACAACTCCTGATGCGCTCTGGGAAGTGAAGTGCACCAACGTGGGCAGAACTTCTCAGAACCAGGAAGAAGCTTCACACCTTCATCTGTGAAGGAGCCCAGGAAGAAAATCTTGACGAGAGATGAGATGTGGGGGCGGGGTAGAAATAAAAATCAGAAGGTTGATTGGAAGAAGAAGGCCAGTTGCCTTACTGGTGGGCGGAGTCTAGCTAAAATCACAGCCAGTCAGGGATGACGAGATGACCACATGGCAGCGTCCACACTGACAAAATCATTGCTTACGAGCAAGCAGCAGTAGCAGCAAGCAGCTTCCTGTTCCTGTACACAGTTGGCTGCAGCTCCACCTCTTCCTCCTCTAAGCCTCCAAGTTAACTATCCGATAGGCCAGAAAGTGACTCAGACGGGAGCTTTGCACGACGGATGTGGCTTTAGGTTAAGCTAGCAAACGCAACCTGAACCCGAGCGTCACTTCAGATTAAAGCGGATGGTAAACACAAACGCACAAAGAAAAGGAAAAAGAAAAAAAGGATGGCTTATGGGACTTGGAATGGAGTCAGTGCAGTTCGGCGAGGAAGGTGGTGGCTGTCACGGGTTCGAGGCTGCCGCCGCCGCTCAGACACTCAACATATGGAATGAATAATGGGCCCTCGTTACAGAGACCCAAGGGTCGCCTGCCACAGCCGGAAAACACCCATAATGCACCAGTTCCCGGCACACGCTGCCTGGGAGGAGGGGGCGGGGGGTGGGGGCTTCGGTGACACGTCCGGATCCCTGACCTGGAAAAACTGCATCAGGTGCTGCTGAGCATCACCTGTAAGTTTCTCTGATGACTCTCAGACGGAACAACCGATACATTTGTTTCAATAGAAAGATTCTTTATAAAATTTCAAAATAAAATACCAAGATGATTAAAAAAAAACAAACAAAAAAAACTTATCTGCAAGGATTTGCTGTTTTTCTTTAAAAAAAAAAAAACAACAACCCAAAAACAACATAACTGATCTATTAGAGGTTTTGATGTTTATACCCCATAACTCCACACTGGCAGGATTAGCCCTGTGTTTACAGCCTCCTGCTAAAAATGACGCACTGAAGGACCTCTCACGTGTTTGAAAAGACACAAAATAATCACGACGGTGCCAAAGGCTTTTGGCCATAGACTGATCAACGTGCATCGGGAACTATTTCCATCAGGGCTTCGGGCTGTCAGAAGTCTGCGTGGGATTTCGCCTTCTGACACGTCCTGAACAGGAACCAAGAGGTCGGCTCTTCCAGGGAGGGAAGGTCACCCGAGGTCGTGTTGAACCGGCACCAAGCCACAAACTGCTGAAAATGTAGATTTCATGATGACCTCAACGATTACTCAATACATCGGCCTGACGACCTCTGACATTTGAATATTAAAGCATCATCGAGTGTCATTTGAAGCAAAATGTTTACTTGTGTGAAATTGAATGATGAGTCATTCATGTTGTGGAAAATGTATGATGAATATGAATAATGTTAGCTGAAACTAAACTTTAAGGGTTTTTTTTTTTTAATGAAATATGAATTGTAATTAAATATCTGCACACGCAAAAGTCTGTGCAAAACAAATATCAGCGCCAACGAGATTGTGTTTAGATGCAGCTGTTAATTTCCATTTATGTAAAGTTAACCGTTTCTTTTTCTGAGCAGCTGGAAAACTTTGGAGAGCCAACGTGATTTTGACAATTCATGAATTGTGACGATCAGTTGGTTAACAAAAAAAAAAAAAGATAATTACACTTCAGCTATTGGTGGTGACCCATTTTCTCACTGCAATCTTATTAGTAGCTGCGTTTCCATGACAGCTGCGCAATTGCAATTTTGCAGGTGTTTCCACTGAATGGTGCGAAACGCATAATCTGTAATTCTCGTAACATCTCATCTCGTGGGACACACAGTTATTCTCGTAAAATCTTGTCCCGCGAGATTTACGAGAATTATGTTTGCATTTGTTTGCTTACGTTTGTCACTTGAAGTGAAGTGGTCTCGTACATCATGTCCAGTGACACGTACTGTAAATGCGAAAAACGTCTTTCTATTACACTTTTGCGATATACCGCTGTATCGATACGTCTGAAAAACCACCTCATGAGAGCCTAAAAACCTTTTAGCCGTACATGAGAAGTTTTTGCAAAGTTTCGGTGTTTCCATTACCAGTTTTTATTACGATATTTAGGTTTTTGCGCAATAATATGGGTAATGGAAATGCAGCTACTGTCAACGTCAAAAGGTAAAGCACAGGTGGCACCAATTCAGCTGATGGACAGGTGAGACGCATTCATGCAACAGGTTGTGGTGAGAAAGTTCTGCAGAAGGGCACACACACACACCACCCCCGCCCCCCACCCTTCACCCCCTCACCTGACCACATTGGGGTGCTCGAAGGCCTCCAGCTGCCTCAGCACCGCCACTTCCCGGATGGTGGACAGCGGCATGCCCTCCTCCTCCGTCTGCACGCGGACCTTCTTCAGCGCCACGAAGCGGCCTCCGTTCTTCAGGTCCCTCGCCTTGTACACCTTGCCGTAGGCGCCCTCCCCGATCTCGGCCACCGTCTCGTACTCGTCCGCCTCCTTCTCCATTTTTCCCCCCTGCTCTTTCTATGTCTCTCTCTCTCTCTCTCTGTCTCTGGTCGCTGAGAATGTCTGCTGGGTGGTGGGTGATGGGTGGGGGGGGAATCCCGACCTTCTCACAAAGCCATATTCACGGACAATAGTTGGCATGCGGGATGCCTAGATGACAGGAGAAGGGAGGAATTGGGGGAGGGAATTGGGGGGGAGGGGGGGCGAAGGGGTGAATAAGGGCAACATCTTCGTCACACAATGTGCTTCATTAAAGTCGACTCCAGGCAGGCGACAAGGCGACTGTCATCATCATCATCATCATCATCAATTTTTTTTCTCTCAAATATTCCGATCAGCGCGTGCGTCCTGCAGAGCTCCTCCCTCCTCCTTATTACGCACGACTCGTGTCGCGCGCAGCAGCAGTTCCAAAAAAAAAAAAAAAGAAAAGAAAAGAAAAAAAGATTCGAGCAGATTTCCACCGGAGAGGCGCCGGCTGTTTATTTAGCTGTCTGCTGCGTAAAGCGATTTAAAAACAGAGGAGCGAGAGAAGAGAGGGAGAAAGGGAGAAAGGAAATCGCTTCTCACGCAGCTTTGTTTGGAGCTGCGTTTACGTGCGCTCAGTTCTTCTGAGGGGGGAAAGTCACATTGAAAGAGAAGAAACGGGGGGGGGGAAGCGACGCGAGTAAAACACGAGGACGCGCCGACGACCAAAAAAAAAAGAAAGAAAGAAGAAAGAATGGAAAAAGAAAGAAGGTTGCGCGTGGGGTTGCGCAGAGTTTGCGGGCTTTCTCCTCCTCCTCCTCCTTTCTCCGTCTCGTCGAGGAGCTGCTGCGTGTTTCTCCCCCCCCCACCTCACAGTCCGAGGCGACGCAAACTCGCCGAGCACGTGGCCGGCGACTGATTGCATTGTCTGCGGACTTCCTGCGGCAACAGTCCCAGTTTTGCAAAGAAAGAAAGAAAGAAAGAAAGAAAGAAAAAAACAACAAACAAAACCGCCGTGTAAGTTTGACTCCAGTTCGAACACACAACCAAAAATATTCGCGTGAAACTCGGCAGCGGCGGCGGCGGCGGCGGCTTCCTTTTCCCAGCACTTTCCTCGAGCCGAGTTCAAACCCCTTTACTTTCTGTCCCCCCTGCGTGTTTAAATTGTGCGACCAGCGCTGCGTCATGAGAATAAACCGAGTCAGTTGCGGAATTGCAGAGAGTCGCTGGATTTCAAGTGAACGTTTCGAGCTGTTCTCAATCCATTAAGTTTTCTGACTTTTAGGTTGTTGGCCCATGTAATTTATTATAATACAACGCACATATTTGTTGTTACCTCGTGCTGTTCAACATTGAGCCGCAGACGTCCGCATGTCCAGCGGGGAGAGGCAGTGGAGGCGTCCGGCAGTACAGTACCGTCCCTGCGTCAAACGCATCCCCGTCCTCCTCCATGCGGGGGCCACACAGGTTGTGGAGCGGTGCAGGCTCTCACCCCCATCTCTCCCTCGGTCCGACCGTCTGTCTGTCTGTCTGTCTGCCTGCCTGCCTGCCTGCCTGCAGCAGTCCGGGGCAGCAGCAGCGAGAGAGGAGGAGGAGGAGGAGGAGGAGAGGGAGGAGTAAGAGGAGGAGGAGGTGGTGTATACACACACACACACACACACACACACACACACACACACACACACACTCTCACTTCGTCGGTGAGTGTGTATTAGGGAAGGAGGCGGATGAGGGTGTGCGTGTGTGTGTGTGTGTGTGTGTGTGTGTGTGTGTGTGTGTGGGGGGTGTCAGAGTATAAAGGGGAAAACGCCACCTCCGCTACTAAATAATCATAATTAAGTATAATAATTAAAAAAAAAAATATATAGAAATAAAAATAACAGAGATTCACGCCTGTCCCGATGCGGTACCCCCTCCCACCCCAGCCCTCTGCCTCCCGCACCGGCAGCCCCGGCCGGCCGTGTGAGCCCCGTCCCGCAGCGGCGTTCCCACGCCGGCTCAGTGGGGCTGACCCCCTTCAGAGAGGTTTGACACGGAGCGGCAACATTTCCGCATTCCACCCCGACTACAAAGACCCGCCGCCTCCTTTTCGCCCGGCCCTCGGCCCCGCTGCCCCCCTTGCACCCTCTCCCCCACCCCCACAATCCCGCGGGGTTTTGTCAGCCCGGGGTGCACCGCGGGGATCCGGGAGAGGGGGGGGCACGAGGAGGGAGAGTGCTGGGACACGAACGGCCACAATATCTCCCTTAAAACTTTCAATGCACCAGGAGGAGGGGATGCAAAGTGACAGCCCCCCCTGACCCCAACCACCCCCAGTGCCCCCCTCACTCACCGAGATGCTCCTGCAGGGGTCAGGTTCAAGGCCTGGTGGCTCGATCTGTGGCCTTGGGGGAGCACGGCTCTTCTCCGGTGGTCGTTGGGTTGAGGTAATGGGGGCGTCCATGTGGTAAACTGTGTATTTAACATTAAATATAATAGTCGAACTTTAAAAAAAAAGTTATATATAATGCATTTATTTATTGTCATTTCCCTTTAAATATTTGCTTTTTTTTTTTCTTTTTCTTTTTTTTTTTACATTATATCCTACTTTAGAATTTATGCAAAATAATGAAGTAAGGTATTTAGAAATGCTAAAAAAAAAAAATATATATTTATTCAATTTAGACCTCACTATATGGCCAAAAGTAAACTGTAAAAATATAAAAAGTATTCTCGCCCTCTGGTTTCTTGTATAATTTTGTGCTGTTCAAGGCTTCTAAATACATTCTAAAAAGGGCCTCTGATGCTGAATTTCCTCTTTCACAGGTCCAGATATATCAAACCAGTTAATTCAAATTAAAAAAAAAATCAGATTAGCTCTTTATAATGAACATCATTAACATTTTTTTTAAGTTGCCCCTCGGGGACAAATGAAGTGTTTGATTGATTAATTGGTTGGTTGAACATCAAGTTGATATCTTGCTTTTCTCTCTGCTGCTGGACACGGTTCAGGCATGACTCCTGCTCATGCTGCTTGTCCATCCCACTGATTAGCACCGAGGAGGTAAAGTTGGAGGAGATAATGACATGGAAGTATGTGTGCTAATCCCCCCATTCACCTCCCACCTCTTTCCTGCACCAACTTTTATGTCCTGCCCCCAAATTTAAACCATTTGCATCACAAAAAAGCACAATCTAGAGAATGTGAACCCTGCGCTGATTACTGTATGTGTGAGCATGGCATTTTTTTTTCACAGTCTCATCATCATTGTTCTCACAGAATCAGCTCTGAGAGGCGTCATGCACGCTGAATACCTTAGCATGCACGCTTATTGTCTGGCTGGAGGGGGAAACCAATCACATCCACAGCAGAGGGCAGTGCAAAGGTGAGAAAGAAGCGCACACACACACACACACACACACACACACACACACACACACACTCTCAAAGTTAAAAGATAGTAATATTTTGTTTAGAAACACTTTTTAATTCAAAATTGTTGTTAACAACAACAACAATAAAAAATAATAATAATAATAATAATAATAATAATAATAATAACAAATAGATATTTTAAGTGAGCTTTTGGCAGAAATGGAATAAAAAATATTTTAATTAGATAATGTAATTGATGTTGTCAATAATAAATTACTTTCATGACCACGTTCTTTCTGTTGCCAAATGTTTGACTTGAATTTTAAGGGGAATTTTAAGAAAAGTCCAGATAAAATGTTTCTCACCTCAGCAGTCTGAGCCAGTCATCTCACGTTCCACTCAATTTTATTTTGAAACTTTCATGAGGCAGATTGATAGAGAAACTTTATTCAGAACACTCCCTTCTTGTTTTTTCTGCGTCCAATAGTTATTCAAAAAAGAAACCTGTTACGTTTAATTAGTATGAATAAAAAAAAAAGCCTCTCAGTGCATGAAAATAATTTAGGGTTGACGTTCGTCAGTTTGACATCATTCTCACAATTACTGATAAATTAAAATAAACTGCAAGTTAAGTAATGGTGAGGGTCTTCAGTAATAGCGGTTCAAAATCTGTCAGTCTGATGAGAATCTAATTAAAAAAGAATGTGAACAAGATTTACATGAAATGGCCGTTAACTCTCTGAAATTGATATTAAAGATTGAAGTTTGAAAAAAACGTTCACATGTCATTTCTGATGCAAACTGTTGATGTTGTTGAAGCCAGACATTACCGGTGACATTTCTCTACAGCATTCCCGAGAATCTCCCACAACCTTTACCAAGAGCCGGGCCTAAATAACGAGAAGATTGTTTCTTGGCAGGTGAAGTTTTTTCTCTTCTTTTTACTTTTTCCTCTTACATTTTTATTTCCACAGAGTATCGGCAGCTGCTGCTTCACCGAAGTGCGCCACCACTTTAAGAGCTGCTGCCACCAGAAGACAAGGTGTTTGGGGCGGAACGGCGCATTCTTCAGATTCAAGTAAAACCAGATAAGGAATCAAATAACAGAGAAGAAACCAAACAGTGTAATTGTGGGAACGGCGTCTCGTTCTTTCACGGCTCTCGCCATTTGTCACTCGGGGGGTGGAGGGTTGGGGGTTAGAAGAGCAATATCAAAAAATACAGCAGGGGGGAAATGCACACAAGGCTATGTTTAAAAGCTGAGTTATGGTTACATTTATAACCACATGTTATAATATCAAATATGCATGTGAATGAATGATGATAACTTCTGGTAGTAAAATGAGCTTTTTCATATTCTTTTTTATCTTGCCTTTTTCCACTAATGTACCTCAAGAAGGAAGTCTTTGGCCCGCCCCCTCATTAACATATGAAGTCACTGTTGGTGGCTGCTGGTGATTGGATACCACCTGATGATGCCCTGTGGCTGTGTGGCTCCGCCTTTGTTTACATGCAAATAAGAGTCCAGCGATTAGCGGCTACGTTCCATTTTTTGGCGCTCAAGTGTTTACCGCGTGATGACCGACTTGGCACCGGATGCAAAACCAGTTTCAGCGAGTTGTCTCTGACATTCAGCTGGGTCTCTGACATGTGAAGTCAGTTTTTTTATGTTTTGAAAAAGCTGAAAATTCAACAATTTTTAGCTGGTATAAAAATGATCGAACCAATCAGCATCCTTGGATGAGGAGGAGGAGGAGGGCAGATGTTTGATCAGTGTCGCACCCAGAAGAAGAAATCTGATTGGGCCAATTCATTGCGGCAGAGAAAAAGAGTTATCCAATCACTTTCCTATCACCTTCCGATCACTTTCCAATCTCCTTGCGACCTCCTTCCGATTACTTTCCGATCTCCTTCCAATCGCTTTTCCGATTACTTTCCGATCTCCTTCAGATCTCTTTCCGATCTCCTTCCGATCACTTTCCGATCTTTTTCCAATCACTTCCTGATTTCCTTCCGATCACTTTCCCATCTCCTTCCCATCACTTTCCCATCTCCTTTCAATCACTTTCCAATCTCCTTCCCACCTTTCGTACGGATGCCAAAGGAAGCAGGAAGCGGCTGAAGTTGAACCTGCGTTTTGTGTAACTGCTGAATTCACCTTCCACAGTTTGTTTCGACAGCTCGTCCCGATGGGAAAGCAAAGTAGAACTTCAGCCGGAACAACAACAGACTGTTTTTACTTTATTAATATTAGAAGAAGTCTCATCCTAATTCTGATTGGGCCGTGAGGTGTGTGTGTGTGTGTGTGTGAGGCAGCTGCACACACACACACACACACACACACACACAGGCAGAGTGACTGTTCCACCAGTGATGCTGGATGACCTGCTGTCACACCTGGCTGGAGGGTGGGGGTGTGGGTGTGCTGGAGAGGGGAGGGGGGGACTGAGGGGGTCCCAGACACCCGATCCCCTTTAAACTCCTCCAGCGTCACTTCCACAAACTGCAAGTCTGACGCCGTTGTCATATTTTGCGTAGTGTAATGACTGAAATTCCCTCGGCCGCCCGCTTGTCCCCTCTCTCTCTCTGCAAAGCCCCTTCTCTCCTCCTCCTCCTCCCTCCCTCACCCCTTTCCTCCCTCCCTCCCTCCCTCGCTCGCTCGCTCGCTCGCTCGTCGTCCTCTCCTCCCCCGCCACCGGCCCCCCAGACACACACACACACAAGCCTCCTTCTGTTGGGCTGTCGCCACGGCAACCAAGCCACTAACTTGAGGAGGCGACATAAAAACCTGCTCTTTGAGGGAGAGAGAGAAAGAGACAGAGAGAGCGAGAGAGGGAGAGGGAGAGAGAGAGGGAGGAGGAGATGAGGACACAGGAACACCTGCCGCCTCCGCCGATGGCCAGTGTGCACGTACGTGCAGGCGCATGAGCTCACTGGACCTCACACACACACACACACAGACACACACAGACAAGGAATCAGTGTCACATTCAAATGAGACCTTTCGTCAACATCTGCTGCCCTTTCAAACGCCCGTTTATCTTCCAGCAGGTTGTCGTGATTTTGTTATTTTGTTGGGTTTTTTTTTGGCCCCGCCCAGTCTGAGGACAATTGTGTGATTTGATTGGTCGACAAGATGAGATGATGATGATATTTCCTAGTTGGTGTATCAACAATCTTGATTGAATGTCAAAGACATTGCTCACACCCGCTCACCCCTCCCCCATAAAAAAAGGACCAGTCAGCTCCACTTCTCTGCTAAATGCCAGCCCCCTGATTGGCCGACAGATTGGCTGGTGGCGAACTGACGGACCTCTGAGCTTCCCCATTGATCCGCTGACTCCGCGGATCAATGGGGATCAATTTATTTTATTTTTTTTTTTTTACCGTTGAGCGAATGCAGCAGCTGTAGAAGAAAACATTGGCACCGGATACGTTGGATTCCACCTCAACGATCCATGTTGACAACCTCAAGCAGTTTCCTTGCTGACTGGATGTTGTTTTTTCTGGACCGGTTGCGGCAGGATCGGCCTCAAACCGTCGCAACCTGCTCCGACTGGCTGGAAGCTAACTGAAATTACAGTCGGAAGCTTCACCCAATCACCTTTCAAGTTTTCTTCTTGTCTTTTTTTCTTCTTCTTCTTCTTCCAAGCACCCCACCACCACCACCCCCGCCCGAAATCCTCCTTGTTTGTTTTTGTTTGTTTTTTCTCTCTCTTTTTTTAATGTCTCACTATGGGGCTCTTCAGCACACGTGGCTCATGTCAGAAGATAACTGTCAAAAAAAGGGTTGAAGAATAAAAATATTTTGAAGAAAAAAGGTTTGAAGAAATTATTTTTATCCCATGCGACGTGCGGGGGATCGGAGAATCACCCCCCCCCCCACACCCCCTCGGCCCCGCCTGCTTTCAAGCTGCTCTCGATCACTTCTCATTTATCTCTCCGGCCCACTGAAGCTTCTTCAAGGAGCAGCTCCACTCTCCCAAAAGAAGCCCCCACCTCCACCTCCACCCCCTTTGCCCCCACCCCCTCATCAACAAGTGTCAGTTTGGGGTCAGCCGGGAAGTGGCCCCGGCGTCCTGGCCACGGCGAACCTCTGCTGCGTGGCTGCTGTTCATTAAGAGTATTAATGATTAACTGAGAGTGTCCATTGTCCCCCCTCCCGACCCAGACCCCCAAAGCCCCCCCCACATGCCCCTTCGGCCGGCCCAGCTGTCCCTCCTCCGCCGTTGATCCACTCTGTGATGCCTCCCTGGGCCACTAAACCCGGATCCATTCATGTGCTAAAGTGACAGCTGCTGCTCACATTCTGCAGAGGAAAAAACACGGGACGGATGCACGGATGGACAACAGCTAAGAAATAATATCTGACAGATTGCTTTTGTCTTTTCCGGGGGGGCCGAGCGAAGGGGGCCGGCTGGAGGGATTTAAACTCTTAAGTCGTGCCTGGTATTGAACGCAGGAAGCGGAAGTGGCGTCTTGTATTGTGCTGCGTCGGCATTTCAGCGGCTCTGAGGACGCGGAGGGCAAGTCGCCGCACGCTGCTGCGACTGGGCGTCGCTGTAATACCAAGTCGGCCAAATCAAAGGTGGAATGCAATCAGAAATATTTGTTGTCATGTCTATCTAGCAGGATAAAAGCAGATTGATAAGTAAATGGAACAAAGGGGTGGTGTGGCGTCTCCAACCGAGTCTGAAAGAGACAGAAAATAATTAAGCGGCTTTTGCTTCTGAATGAAATTCATTGAGTCTTCATAGATATATATACGATTATAAGCGTTTTTTTCTTTTATCACAGACACATGAGCATTTTGAAATGTCATTTTCCGTACCTTGACGTGCTTCGACGGTAGCTGCCGTCTTTCCCAGAAAGTCACCTGGGTGGTGCTGTTGTCTGAGGCGCTAATATCAGCTAGTAAGACGGAAGCTACCGTCAAAACATGTCAGTGTAAGAAAATAACGTCTCAAAATAGTGTCAAAATAGTGTCTACTGTAAAAAGAAAAACGGTAGTAATCGTATGTGGCTTTTGCTTCCTCGTCGCCGTTGTGTTGTTTTAGTTGTTGCCGTTGCCATGGTTGCACAACAGCAGATTAACGCACTTTGTGCAGCACTTTTCATAACATTTGGCTGGTCTTTACCTTTTTTCCTCCTTGGCTCTTGCGAAACATTTGACAACGTGTGAAACCTGCATCCATTGTCCACGACGAGGCTGCTTTTTTTTTTTTTTTTCTTTTATGGTCGTGCGTTGTAAAGAAATCAAAGTTATCTCCCGGGGCCGAGGCCGTTAATTGGACCCTTAAAACGATCCGCCGTGTGTCTTAGAGGAGTCTGCGTCTGCTCTATCGTTAGTTCCGAGTTACTGTTTCACCGGCTGAGTCATGTAAAACGCTGCCGCGTCGGAAGTGCCAGCGGCGGGGGTGCGAATCCCTGGATGCTGCTGCTCATGCACTTGTGCTGCGTGGGTGCAGGTGGGGTCTAATTACTGGAAACGTGACGTTTATGAGTTTATTGTGAGCCTGTACTGTTAAAATGTCTCCTTCTCTGATATGTTTTTTGCTTTTCAATTTAAATATAAACTTTTTTTTTTTTTTTAAATAAATGGCCAACCCCGAAATTTATTTTCAAATATGCTATATAAATAAAGCCGATTGATTGATTCATTGATTGTTTCTGCCCCCAACCATCCCTCCCTCACAATTAGACTGTGTGTGTTTTCATTTTTCGGAAGTAGACCCATATTTTGCATTCCAGGTTTCGCTCTGTGATGCGTAAACGCCTGTTGCCGCTGTGCCGTAACTGTGGACGACCCTGCTTCGAGCGCTGATAACACGTTTGCGCGGAACATTGCACAAGGCAGCTCGATCGATGACCAAAAGATCTTGTCAAAATCTGAAAAAATCTTGCATATCCATCTTGAAGAAGCTCCTCTCCTCTGCGCTTTCCCCCAGTTTCACGAACCAATCCTTTAGTGTCATTAGTCTCTACGCCAAGCTGCCCTTTGAAACACACGACAGGAGGAGAAGAACGTAAAAACAGAAAGCAAGTGTGAATCCAGCTACCGCTAACCAGACTAGCATCCCTGGAATCCCTGGCATGCTGTAGCCAGGTTGAGCTGCTTGAAAAGTCTCTTTAAGTGTATTTTTCTGCATCCCTATTTCACCCGCCTGCTTCTTTACTGCTCAGAAGAGGCTTCAGACAGACAGTTGGCCGTGTCAACACACTCGGGGGGGGACTGCGGCTGTTTTGCCTCACACCTCCTGGTGATTATGTCACTGTGGGCAGTGGGTAGGTGGGTGGGTAGGTGGGTGGGTGGGTGGGTGCTTCAGTTGTGTCGCCTTCCAGCAGAGGGATGCCTCGCTCTCTAGATCATGCATGAGCAAAGTACATTCCGGGGGCCATATGAAGTCAATTAAGCTTTTTAATCCAGCCTGCCGACCTTGAAGAAATTATTTTAATAGTAAGCAAGTCTTAAAATAGCTGCATTTCATCCATTTTTTCAGTGTTTTCAGAGTCATTTCAATAAAGAGCTAAATACCATGGGCCATCAAAGACACTGATATATATATATATATATATATATATATATATATATATATTAATCTTTGTCTCATTAAAACTACAGAGCGCAACAGTGTTTTTGTAGTCCATCCATTCGTCACCTGTCTTTCCTTCAGGCAGGTCACATGATGCAGTGACAGAGCCGGTGGAGCTCGCCTTAAAGGTTAATGTACATATGCACTGCGCCACACGCTGTTGTGTTGCGTGCGGGTTTTTTTGCCTCCTCCTCCTCCTCAGCTTTATGACTGTGTGTGTGAAGCCGGCAGGACAAGCTGAGACCTGAGCACAGGGAGCACCGCCTCTCCAGAGCGGGACGGCGGGCGCTGAGTCTCAACGGCCAGCAGTTTACTGCCTGGAACATAGAGGCGGCTGTGTCCATTCAACTCTGTATGCACGCACACGTGCAGCCGCCCATTAAAACACACACACACACACACACACTGGCATGTTTGCAGCCGATGTGGTGAAAAAAACAAACTATTTTTCTTTTGTATTTATGTAGAATGCATGTTTTTACATGTGTGACCTGATTCTGCAGGACATTTAAACTATCAAAGAGTCACAAAGCAAAGTGTGTCAGAATAAAAAAAATAATGACATATTGATGTGATTACCTGTAAGAGGACATCCGGTAAGGGGTTTGGTCCATCAATTATAAAACACTGGATGGTGATTGGATGGACAGGCCAGTCAGCACAGGACTGAGGGGCGGAGCTTAATTACAGACAGTCGACCAGAACCTGACAGTGGCAGAGGAAATAAAAAGAGACCTTTGCTCTTCTTCTCCTGAAGAAATGTTGTCATCCGGCTGTGGGATCACGGACCAAACTGCAGCGTCCACGCTGGTACTGATTCTGGTTACAAGCCGACAGCAGCTTCCTGCAGCAGGAACAAACACGGCAAACTGGGCAAATCCTGAAAGATGCTCCTGAGCCTCTTTCAGGACCTGCTGGGTGTGTAAACGGGTGTCAACTGTGTCAACACCGGCGCAAAGGAAACGTGCACCTACACCTGCCTTCTCCACCACGTCCTCCTCCTCCACCATCTCCCCTGACAGACGGACGGACTCTCCGTCAGCGGCTTCCAAGCCAAAGAATTTGAAAAAAAAAAAAACGCTTGTTAATCATTTTCTTTCCTGCCTGAAGGTGAAGTGACAAACAGCTGAGAGACGACGAGCGAAGAAAACCGCGTTGCCTCAGAGGAGCTGCGTGCGTGTGTGTGTTGGCCCTGAACGCAGGCACACACACACACACACACATGCACACTGAGCCTCTGACTGGAAGCAGACGAGGATCTGGGTCGCAGGCCGCAGGATTGGACACGGGTTAGATTTCCTGTCATTGACTGCGGGTCACATGCAGAGTGCGTGGGCAAGATAGTGGAATGCGTTAAACGGGGCGAGGCCCTCGCCACCAGGCCCGGCAATCTCTCACACGCACACACACACACACACACACACACACACACACACACACACACACATGCACACACTGTCAAAAGAGGTCATTGCAACATGAGGTTTCATTCTGGACACACGCACGGTGAGGTCAGCTGTGCACACTGACACACACACACACACACACACACACACACACACACAAACACTGACTCACACACACACACTGCCGGTCAGCCGCTCTGATGTTTAGACAGTCTGATGCAGCCTGATAGAGGAGTTCAGCGGTGCAACGTTCAGATGTGAGAACCCAAAACATGGGTTTGAACATGTGTGTGTGTGTGTGTGTGTGTTTGTGTGTGTGTGTGTGTGTGTGTGTGTGTGTGTGAGTGTGTGTTTCCCACTGTTAGAGATCATTGCCGTTGCCTGTGAATGAAACGGCTGCAGCACCAGGCACCGCCCCCTTCCTCTGGCCCCGCCCACACGGCTCCTTCTTCCTTCCTCCGTCAGCACTTCCTCTTTCTCTCACGTTCGCTCGTCCACAGGCACCGACCGACTCGGTACGAACCGGTTCTGCCTGCCTGCCCACCCGGCCGCCCGCCCGGCCGCCGCCGCAGTCGTTGACCTTAAAGGTGACTTCCTGTGACATCATCAACCTCAGTGACGCAGGCGACCGGGATAAGGGGGCGTGGCTGCAGCTAAATTTTAACTCCACATTATGTCGGGTTCTATTTTTTTTCCTGTTTTCCGCCCCTTCGTCCCTCCCCCCCTCTTCTCTGCGGTGCAGAAAGAGGCACGTGAGTCGTATCGCAGCCGGCCACCCCGTGTGGCCCCACTGTAACCGCTGCTCCAGGCACACACACACACTCAGACAAGCACATGCACACCAGTGTGCCAATAGCGTGGCCTTGATGTGGGCTGGTGTGCTGTGTCTCTGCTATGAGTGCCGGCAGCTGGAGGAGAGGGAGAGAGAGAGAGCAGAAAAGAAGGAATTTAGTATGGAAGGAAGGAGGGAGGGACAGAGGGAGAAGGAGGGAGGGAGGGAGGGAGGGAGAGAGAAAGTACAGTAAGTAAAAGGGAAGAAAGATAACAGGGGAGGAGGAGGAGGAGGAGGAGAGAAACGGTTTTGTAAACTATGGCTGCTGAAAATGGAAACTGTGACGTTTGAGGACGATAAGTGGGCCCCTGTTTAAGGTTGTGTTTGAACGTGTGTGTGTGTGTGTGTATGTGTGTGTATGCACTTTAACTGAATTTTGTTTGCACGAGTTGCACCAAAGCGCAGGAGTGATTCAGAATGAATCTCTGGGATTTCTAGTCTGACTGAAATCTTGCACAGCCGCCTCTTCAAGCTCCATTCTGAAGAGCTTTCAACTGAACTGATGGTGCCTTTGTTTTGTTTGTTAGAAGTCAAGCAGCACGTCAGTCTTCCGAGAATCCGATCGTGTTTCTTCTCTAAGACACAAAGTGGCGAAACCAGGAGGTCCTTTGTCTAAAAAGTTACCCCCCAAAACACGTGAGATACCTGAAGGAGACATGAAGGAAGCTGCTGCTCTGCTAACCCAGCAGGCTTCTGCTGAAGTCCCCTGTCTGATATTAAGTGGTGAACTGGCTCCATCTAGCGGCGAGGAGGCAGTTTTGCATACGGCGGAGAAACAGTGAGGCAAGTCGAGTCCAAAAATGAATTTAAATAAATAAATGAACAAATATGCTCATAAATATTGAATTGTTCCCTGGGACTTCACCTAATCTAATATATATATATATATATATATATATATTTTTTGTTTGTTTTTTTAAATGACGTCATTATTTTCTCAGTGCAGGAACAAAAGAAGGCATGGCAGGAAGTGATGACCATGTGACTTCACGTCTTCACTGCAGCCTGCTTCACCTGCTGCACAGTCAGGACGGTGGAGGGATTTTCTCCCTGCGCTTTGATCCTGTCACGTTAACTAACGCAGTTTTATGGACATCAGGCGCAGTAAACGCTGCTGCTGCTGCTGCTGCTGCGCAATAAAATCCAAGTGCTTTCTTTTCTTGCTTGGAGACAAGCAAGATTTTTTTTTTTATTGGTTCCATAAAAGTTTGTGAATGAATAGTAGGAGGCACCTTTGTTTCATAAAGCTAATGGAAGAAAATCAATACAATTTCTGGATGTTTCAAAGAAATCAATTTAAAGGTCGAATGTCACGCCCCCAAAAAATGACCTTCTCAAATGTTTCCAAACAATAATGGAGAAAAGTCAATTTAGGTGTTGAAATTGATTCATTCTATTGGTGCTGTTCTGGTGTGTGTGTGTGTGTGTGTGTGTGTGTGTGGAAACAAAATCCCTTTGTGATGTCACAAAGGGAATTGATACCTCAGGTTTGTGATGACCCCTCACGGCTAAATATTCTGTTTTCTGGACGACAACAGTTTATCATTTTTCTTCCTATTCTTCTTCTTCTTCTTCTTCTTCTTCTTCTTCTTACTGTTATTATTATTATGGCTCCTTCACTAGAGTCATGAAAAGGAACCTTAAAGACGTAAAAATGAGACAGACTTTACCAGTCTGCAGTGTTTAAATAGTCAAATTCAGAGACATCAAATTCTTCACAAACTTGCCAGACAAGAATCTTCTTTCCATTTCTGACTGGGAGCAGTTTCTCCACCGAGGATGGAGAGAAAAAAGCCCCTCCACCACTGATCTTGATGTCTATCTTCACCCTAAAGACGATTTAAAGCGTTAGAGGGCGAAAGAGTCTCCAGTTTTTGGATCCTTTTTCCAAGTTAAACACACAAAAAAAATCTTTGCAGGCCAGATGGTCGACAATCTCCAGTCGTGCTCTCTCTATCTGTTAACCAAACGGCTGCGAGCCAGGCGCTCCGCTCTCCAGTTTCAGGGCCCCAAGGAGACCGAGAGGTGGAGGGGGAGGAGGAGGAGGAGGAGCCAGCTGACGTGTTGAAAAAGAAAGAAAGAAACGGTTTCAACTCTCCTCTTACTCCTCTTTTATGTCTCTGCTCCTTTTCTGAGGGAGTGAAACCCTCGGCCTCAGGGCAGCAAGTGTGTGTGTGTGTGTGTGTGTGTGTGTGTGTGTCCACCTGCCACACTTCACCAGGTGGACCTCTCCTTCCCCCCGGAGTGTCATGTGGGCGGAGCCTGCCGTCACACCAGCCCTGAGCTAGGTCCTCTTATTTCCCTGGCAAATGATATCACCACAGCCAGTCACATTTCTCTCCTCCTCCTCGTCCTCCTCCTCCTCCACCTCCTCTCCTCCCTTCATCCCTCACTCGCTCACTCTCTGCTGCCTGTCACACGTCCCACAGCTCCCTGGAGGATAAGATGCCATGGAGGCCGCAGGAAGAACGATGCTTAGCTTCCTCTCCTTCCTCCTGCTGGCACTGCTGACAGGTGAGAAGTTCCAACCTGCTGGTCTTGTTGTTGTTGTTGTTGTTGTTGTTGTTGTTGTTGTTGTTTAGAGCAGTGATTTGTTACTGCTTTCAGTCACTTTCTTGTGGTTGCCCAGGGCCTGATACATGTATGTATATATATATATATATATATATATATATATATATATATATATATATATATATATATATATATATATATATATATATATATATATATATATATATATATATATATATATATATGTATGTATATATATATATTTATATATGTGTGTGTGTGTGTGTATATATATTTATGTATATATATATATATATATATATATATATGTATATATATATATATATATATATATATATATATATATATATATATATATATATACATATATGTGTATATTCACAAACCTGCAGATCCTGCAGTAATTAAGTAACGCAAATCTATGGCAGTGGAGGGGAATTTATTGATTCATTAATTAATTTTCAACAAGAAAAAAATTCTGTTCAACTTAGCTTGGACAGGAGATTTCAGTGTGTGTGGGCAGATTCCACACACCCCAAGGTTTTTTATCAATCTACGCTTCCCAGTTTTGCATGTTCTTTCCATAGCCGCCGCTGCTGCCATGTGACGCTGTGCGCCGTTTCTTGTCAGCTGTTTTGGTTTTTACGACGCTTTGAGTTTGTGGGAATGGAGAAGTGGAACCAAGCAGGGCCGCCGAGGCGTTGTGATTCGGTGACGGCCGCAGGGTAAAAATCCAACAGAGAGGGACACACACACACACATACACAAAAAGCCACTTGTCGTTCGGGTGTTTGTACCATCAACCTGCTCCTGAGGGAGGATGAAGGTGGGGGAGGGTGAGGAGGTGTGTGTGTGTGTGTGTGTGTGTGTAGGGGTGGCACCATTTGTCTTGAAGAGGGCAGAAGATGGTGGTGATTGGGCTCATTATTTATCATCTAAACATCTTGCTTGTGTGTGTGTGTGTGTGTGTGTGTGTGTGTGTGTGTGTGTGTGTGTGTGGGGAGGGGGTTAATAAGAAGCAGGTGTCTGCTGGTCAGCACGCACACTCCTCTGACTCTGTGTGTGTGTGTGTGTGTGTGTCCACCACTCACCTTAAGGAGCCACACTGTGTAATCTCCTCAGTATCACCACAACAATGTGGCCCTTGTTTGTGGGACAACAGGCCGGCGGCGGGCCCGGCACACTCCCGCTCACTCCCGCTCACTCCTGCCTTTTCACTGCATTCAGCTGGTGTAAACACAGGCACGCTCCCCGCTGCTGACGAGACACCGCACACACACACACACACACACACACAGTGGGTCAGTAAGTGTGAAACAACGCGCGGAGGCGACATCTGCGCCACGTTTATTATTTAGGACGTGACAGCAGAGACACTGGACGCATTATGTTAAGTGGCAGTGGACAGCAGACACCAGGGACCTGGCTCACACCAGCTGGACAACCCCCCCACCCCCGACACACACACACACACAGGAGGTGAGAGGGGGACACAGAGGATAGACACAGGAACACAGTGGAAGTTTCAACATGTTCCGCTCACTTTAAATTTGAATTGAGTTTTTTTTTTTTTTTTTTAAACAGTCTAATTACTGCCGATAATAATTTGCTTGGAAAACTTGATGGACTTGTGTAATTACACATAGATAAGCTTTTAAAAAAAAAAACCAACAACAAGAACTGAGGTTGATTCTACAAACAAAAAATGTCCAAACATCTTTCTGCTCCAATGACGACAGCAACAGCAACTGACGATCTTTATCTCAGCACTTTGTTTTTTGACAAGGAAAATGCAAAATTGTAATAAAAAGCAAAAGAATGTAAATAAAAACCTGACAAAAGGCAAAGTGATCAGTGTGACTATAGTGACCAAGCTGCTGCTGCTGTCTGTGATAAAGGCCTCAAACAGTCCTTACACACCAGGAAATAGGCGAAGCGACGTGAATAAGCGACGCAAAAATGCAAATTTTTCGCCAGCAAATGTTTTCTGTACACACCAAGCATGACGAATATGTGTATAAAATTCACAAAGCAAAGAAATTTTGGGGCTCTTTCTTTTGTGTCTGTACAGTCACAGAAATGATGGTCAGGTGGATATATAGCTCGGGTGATTACTCGGCGGCGCAGGTGGAAGATGTTTGGTTAAGAAGCGGTGGTTACAAAACAGCTTTTTGACCACGTTATTGAAGTTCCTGTTGAAATAAATTTTTTTTCGTTTTCGTGCGAATAATTTAAAAAGCTTTTTGGAACAGATTTAAACAAAAGAATAAAATATATGATCGTGAAGTTTGCCAGTGTGTACAGTTCCATTGACTTCAAGAGGTTTTTTTTAAAAAGCGAATTGTTCCCCTAGTGAGCTCGCTCCCAGTGTGTAAGGACCTTCACACCTGACTTGACCTCACCGAGCGGCTCCAGAACCACCTGAGTTCCAGTTTCAGCTCTTTGACTCTGAGGAGGAGGCGGACATGAAACCTTCTGGCTATGTCATTTTTTGAATTGCAACTTTTATGCAACAATTACAAATACATTTTTAATTTTTTAACTTTTCCCCTCCTTTTAGTTCACTTTCGAAACAGTCCTTATTCTCAAAAACAACAACAAAAAACCCAACCAATCATACAAACAAACTGAAACTGTGGTGCTTCTGTCAAACTACCGCAGAAACTGAGAAGCAGAACTTCTGGGAAGCCGGGACACAAAGAGACACTCGTGAGTTTAGTGGGAATGTGTGGCGGCGGCGAGGACTTCCTGCTGCCAGGAACACTTCCCACTCACAGACTGGCCTCCCTCACTCTCAGCTGTCAGGAGCTCGTCCGTCCGTCCTTCATCTTCTCCACAGATTCTCCACCAGGCCAAATTAGAAAAAAACAAAAAACAAAAAACCTGCCTCGGCATGTTGGATGTGCAAGTCCAGACAAGCAGGAACGACCGACCGAGGCGACCCGGGTAACGGCCGTAGCAAGTCACCTGATGATGCTGCTGGTCTCGTGGCTGTTCACCAGAAAGGGGAAGTGAGGGTTTAAAAAAACACCTGCCGAGGTAACGAGGCGGGTCGTGGACAGGGTAGTGGGGGGGTTGGCGGCGGTGCGGAGCGGCGAGGCGTAGCGGTGCACCAGGCTTGGAGGACTGTGTTTGCTGTGGGACCAGTCGAAGGCAGACGCCACCACAAGACGCTCTGGGTCAATATTAACCCACTGTTGCAGGACCCGGATGTGAGCCGCTGTGTGAATACAACCATCGGCCCCTCCCCCCTGCCATGACATGTACAGAAATGTACAGTCAGATATTAGCGTGTTAAAGTGATGGTAATGGTTCACTTATATTTTATTTCAAGGGGTGTTTGGTCAACATTATTCTCGCGTCAATCCTCCTGGTGTTGATCTTAAAACTTTAGAACAGCTTAGAGACAGTTACAGGCTAATCTTCATGGGTTCATGGAAACACCGCGGCCATTTTTCAAATGATTTGCTTCAACGATTCAGAAATTAAGTGCTCCTCCCCCCACCCATTCAACGTAAAATTTCACGTTAGACTCACTTTGAAAACGTGTCAGTCTGCAGCTTGACAGATAAAGTCCTTCTGATGTCTGAGGAGGACTCCTTCACTTTCCCACATGCCGTCTCTTAGTTTATATTCGATTGTGTTCCAGGAAATAGTGCCAGACTCACGTCACTGCGCGTCTTCTTCGACTTCGAGCTAGCTAGCCAGTTAGCGACACCGGACATGTCGTCAGCAAACGGAGGTTTCAACTTTCACTTGAGTGTCGTTGAAAGCAGAAACCACTTGACTTGGTGTTAACTCGCGCCATAAGAAGTATTTCTGTGTTAGAAATGTAAAATAATAAATAATGAAATGTATGTAAAAAATGATAGAGCTCTCAGACGACAAACGGACTTGTTTAAAAATCTAAACTGATATTTGCATCTGAAAATTTTCCGTATCGTCCAATATGATGATCAAATTGAAACATTTCCGTCACGATCCCCTCCCCCTCTCCATCCTCTTCCCGCCACCCCAGGAACCAGATCCCAGTTCATCTACATCCCCTCGTCCGTCTACCACGGCGTCGAGGGGAAGCCCCTGGTCGTACTGGTGGAGACCCGCTTCTCCCTGGGCGAGGCCGAGATCCAGGGCACCTGGTCGCACGCCAGCCCCAGCGGCGTGCGCTCCACGCTGGTGACCTTCAACAAGGAGTCGCTGATCACCGACATGTCGTACCGAGAGCGGCTGATCTTCAGGGAGCCCAACGTCTCGCTGACCATCGGGGCGCTGCGGCCAGACGACGAGGGCGAGTATCAGCTCAAGCTCAACATCGAGTTCCATAACAACACGGGGCAGGTGATCAGGGAGGAGAGGACCGTGCACGTGACCGTCGACGGTGAGGCCCCCAGCTACAAGGATCGCCACAAGCATTGTTTAAAGGTCCAGTGGGTAAAATCTTTAAGGAAGCCTGCCTGGCAGTGCATTTTGTATTTAGGGCACTGTCAGATCAGACAGGCTTTATTAAAAAATGTCAGCGCAACATGGCAGCTAATTAGGAGCAAGACCCTTATTGCTCCATGTATATTCTTGTATATATGAGAAAAGTTCTTAGGGTAGGAAAAACAAATGACTTTTATTGTACTGTGAATATACACGTTTATTAATGAATTTATGGGAAGTGTGTTAAAGGGCAAGTGTGTAATATTTGGAGAAGAAACGGTGACATCAAGACGTTAAATTTTAGATTGCAGCATCTTTCACTCTGTCTCCTCCTGAGCTTGCCAGTGACCTACGGTGGCCTGGGCACCCAAACCTGGATACCTCGTCCACCTTCTTCTTTGTTGGTCTCTAATTACGAATCTTGATTCCAGGCAACTGGTTTGTCCAAACCAGGCTAACTGGGAGCAAGGCCCTTGATCAATGTATATTATTATACATATACATATATATAAATAAATAAATATATAATTACCTTAATTACCATACCAAATTTCTTTTATTGTACTGCGAATATACACTTTTATTAATATAAAAGCAGTATAATAAGTTTTTACCAAAATAAAAATCATTTATCACGGCAATTTTTACCCACTGGACCTTTAAAGTGCCTCTGCTCTATATTTACTCATGATTCCTCTCTTCCTTCTCCCCTCTCGACTCAGTCCCCGTGTCTGTGCCGGTGATTGAGAAGAGCCCGTCGCAGCCCGTGGTGGAGGACACGTCTAACGTCACCTGGACGTGCGCTGTCCACTGGGGGACCCGGGTGCACTTCCAGTGGCTGCGGGACGACGTGGCGCTGGCTCCGTCCGAACGCCACCACTTCTCCGGAGACAACGCCACGCTGTCCATCAGCCCAGTGAGGAAGGAGGACCGGGAGGTACCGCTGCCTGGCAAGCAACCCAGTCAGCAGGGGGCGCTACAGCACGGCCAAGGAGCTCACTGTCTACTGTGAGTGGATGGCTAGCTTCTCTTCTCCTGCACCGCTTCCAGACATATTTTTGCACCACTGAATTGATTGAACGGACACGTACAGCTGAAAAATGTGAACAAAGTTCCTCTCCAAAAAGTTTCCGCAACTGAAACCGACAGATTCAATAACGCTGCCACACTTCCTCTCTCACACAGTGAGGAACATTAGATCGTATGTAAATTCCTGTGTTTTCTCCATCACAGAGTTCATTATTTGCATCTGGGGTGGAGTGATCTCACAGAGGTCCTCTGTATTGAGTTGATTCGGTTTTGTCATATTGAGGGAGTAACAAAACTGAATCTGCTCACGTAAAGGTCGGGTCAGAGGATCTATACTGGCACTCACTGGATTGACTGTCACAGTTTTCAGTTGGATAGAGTGGCTCAAAAGGAATGTAACAGCGTGTGTGTATGTGTGTGTGTGTGTGTGTATTTAGCTCTTAAAATTAGCATTTATATTTACATAACGAGCAGGTTCAGTCGGTACTACCAGGTTCCTTGTGGATCTGCCAGACTAGTTAGACTTTAGGCGGACGTAACACCTGCTAAGAGAAAAATGCGAGGTCAGATGGAATGAAAACAGGAATTGTTAACGTCAACACTGACTGCAATGTGCTTGTCACCGAATCTGACCTGTCACTGACTCTAACACACTTGGCCTTTAAATGGCATAAATTTAAAAATGTATCTCGCACTGCACGAGGCTTTGATGTGCTTCACGTCTGCAAATGTTCTTCTCTCTGGGGTTGGTGATCTTAACAAGCCATGGAAACAAGTGTTTGTCGCTGCCGTCATGTTTGTTTGTCTTAGCGCTTTAGCAGCAGCGGTATTTGTTTAGACCTCAGCACAAACATCTCCTCCTTCTGTTTACTTTCGATTCCAACCTAAAACGTTAAGTGTGTGATATTGGAGATGTTGAGAAGAAACAGCAACATCAAGTGGTTACATTTTAGTTGGCAGCACTCACCCGCTTACCCTCCCTCTCCCGAGCTTGCCAAGTAAACTACGGTGGCCTGCGTGCATAAACCTGGATACCTCATCCACCTTCTTCTTCACTGGTTCGAGGACATGAGCGTTCACCCTGAATACGAAATGCACTGTCAGGTGACCTGGATTGTCCACACCGGGCTTCCTTACAAATGTGGCAGGGCAAGATGGCAGCTAACTGGGAGCAAGACTCTTGATCCATGTATATTCTGATATATAAATAAAATCCGTAATAGGAAAATCTAATTATTTTATTGTACTGCAACTCTACACTTTTACTAATGTATTTATCGGCAGGATATGACGCTTTCACCAATATGAAAATACTGTAAATTGTAAATCAGGCCAAATATTACACACTTGACCTTTTAGTCTGATTCTGTCAAAGAAACTCACACACATGCAAATTAAAAGAGCTAATTGTTGCTGAGGGCTACAAAAACAAAAACAAAAACAAAAACTTGACCCCAAAGCGCAGTAACTCTACTCCGAGCACCAACACACCGCGTGTTTCTCTCTCTCTCTACCGGACCCTTCACCCTCGCAGACGGACCCTACAACCTGGAGGTGAACTCGGGCCAGGGCCTACGGACCGGCGAGGTCTTCACCATCAACCCTGGCGAGCTGGCCTTCTTTGAGTGCCGCGCCGACTCCAACCCGCCCAACAGCTACGTGTGGATCTCCAAGAGCGGCAACGGCAGCAGCGTGATCAGGGAGGGCCCGCGGCTGGAGGTGCTCTCCTACCAGCTGGCCCAGGCCGAGGAGTACCTGTGCCGCGCCTTCAACAACGTGACGCAGAAGCAGGACGAAGCCCAGTTCACCCTGGTGGTGGCCAGTCTGGAGACAGGTGAGCGAATGCAGAACTTTACTGTGTATTTTATTTTTTGTTTTATTTTTTTTTTGAAGTCCTGCAACAGCGTAGTTTCTCAATTTGGGATCAATAAAAAGTACATCGATTCTATCTATTCTAGGAGCTGTTTTGAATGGGTCATGGCTTTGTGAGAAGTTTCCCTTTTTATTCAAAAAAGGGATTTAAAAAAATATAAATTTATAGAGAAAATGTTGGGCATTTATTTTGAAGGACACAGAATTCAATTCATTCATATGAAGATGGTGACTGGAAGAACGCATTGTATATTGTTGCACTATATCACTATTTTTGTGGAGTACGTTTGAGTGCTGCAGAATAAACTTTGGGTCGCAACTTCATAATAAGGAAGTGTGACTCTACCAGTTGAGAACCACTGGACCTTGAGTAGACGTGCAGCCCACAACATCAACAGCCAGGTCAGTGGAAGGAACATGATGAAGTTGTTGTGCGTTGTCAGGCGGAAAAAACCCACAAAAAAACAGAGCCGAGCCCGGCCTTTGACGCTCTCACGCGGCTAATATATCATTTTAGGATTTTATGATCCTGGTTGTTTTATCAGCGTTGCTACGTGCCAGTGCCCCGGGCTGGGAAAGTCAACAGTGGACAGCCGCTGTTGTGTTTGTCCACTGACTTTTTAAAGCATGTGTGGAGTTTCTGTGTGCCAAATGTGACATCGGTGTGTTGCCGCAGCGACAGCGTGGGCGTCTCGGACTCGTGTTTCGGCCGATGGGGAGCCGCGACAACGACATGTGACATCTTAGTTCTCTTTAGTTGAGGTCACTCACGTTAAAACAACTTTAACACATCAGGCTTAGCCGCCGTAGCTGCAACAGGAACCAAAGACATCAAAATTCACCCTGCAGAGGAACACCAGGCCACCTGACAGCGGACGGGATACTTCCCTGTGAAAAATGAAGAAACGTCCGCTAACAGCCAAAGGCTTTCTGTCCGATTGTACAGTGTTAATAATCAACTATCACTCTATGTATTGTCTTTTGCGGGAAAGAGAAGCACACGCAGAAGGCCAACTCCAGTTCCGTTCTGGCTGCCGTCACCGTGGGCTCGCTCTTCATCATCGGCTGCATGCTGCTGCTCTTCATCAGGAGGACCTGCCACCCCAAGAGAGGTGAGCAGAACGAAGCTGCGAATTGGCTCCGCAATAACTGCCCTCTGCTCCAATCATCACTCCCAAGGGAAATTGGAGCAGAAAAAAATAAATCAGCTTAAAGGACGGGAACTTCCTGTATAAACAAGCAGCGTGACTTCTGCTGCTGCCCCCTTGTGGCTGTTTCAGAGACAAAGCTAATGACAACAAGGAGTGGCCCAATGCTGCACTTGGATAAAAACCATCGTGGCTCCTGGCACATGTCACTGACCAACAAATCAAGCCTCGAACAGATGCTAATTCTAACACAGCCTGCTGAAATGCTCGCTAATGTCGTAATTTGCTGGAACAATTTAACCAGGCAAATAAGCATGTTTACATTTTCTGATGATCTGTTTATTCCTCTCTCTTTTTTTTGAACAGTGCTGATGAGCATTTACAACAGGTAGGAGCAGCCTTTTAAATGATGTCAAAATACCAACATATTTACTGCACTGAATATGTTTGTTGGTCTGCGCGCTCCGTCGTACTAACAACTCTGTTTGCTCTCCGTCGGCAGGCCGCTGTGTGAGCACAAACGGCCGCATCGCTCAGGTGAGTCAACCCTGGTTGCAACAGGCCTCACGCAGAAACGATCGCAAAATCAGACCTGATGCTGAGAATAAGGTTAATATGTATAAATATATTTTTAACCGAAATGTTTAATCTGTTGGACGGACAGGTCACGAGGACGCCACCGAAGACTTTGGCATCTACGAGTTTGTGTCCATACCTGGGAAAATGGAATCAGCACAGGTACGAAAAAAAACAACAACAAGAACAACAACAAAAAAGAAAAGCTAATCTGACTCTTTGCTTTTCGGATCTTGAGTTGAGCGCTTTGAGTTTTGAGTTCTTCAGGTCCTCATTTCCCTGTGCAACCATCCCGCAGGCGTCGTGCAGGTCGCTAGCACGCCTGGAGTCGGCCGAGGGCACGCACACCATCTACGATGTCATCAGACACGTTCCGGAAATGTCTTGTCACAGCCGGCTACAGAGCTGAGGGGTCCGCTGCCACCGTGCCCCCCCAGCCTTCTCCTCTTCCCCTCGGAGGCCCTCCCACCATGTCCTGTCTGCTTCTCGTGACTGCTGGCTGGTGATTTTTTTTTTTTTTTTTTGCACAAGCGCCATCCGGAATCCCGTGTGTATGCGCAAACTGCGTGGTGCTGCTTTTGTCCACCGTCTGTGACGGACGCTGAGTCTCTTCTGCTGAAAATGTTGTGAGATGTCTGCCCGCATTTTTCTCTCTGCTGTGAACGAAAGACTTACTGTGTTCGAAGATGAATATCATTAGCATCGTAAATTATTTTAAAGATTTTATAAGGTCAGCCCCCCACAAAATTATTTATTATTAAAATGAATTCAAATCTTAATTTTTATCATTTATTTTTACCCCTTTTTCTGTCTAGTTCCTGCCAAGGAGGACTTGCTCTATGCGAAGTGTTAAGATAATGATTTCTTCTTGATGTAAAAGTGTAAATATTGCTTGTGGATTGTAGAGCGGAATGATTTATACCTGCCACTCTGACTGAAGTCTATTTATTATTCCAGTTTCCACTAATGTAGCATTTCTTCTGCTCTCAGTGGAAAAACAAACAAAATGCTGAAATTCAAAAAAAAAAAAAAGATATTGTACAGTTTTTCATCCTCGTGTCTGTTTTGTATTGGATTAAAGATATAACTGTTTACTACTAGTGGACCATCACTGAGAGAAAACTCACACAGCCGCTCTTTTGTCTGCACTCTTGGCTGCTTGTCGCACAAAGTGTTGTGTGAGTCATGTTTGTTTGTAGCACTCACATTTGCTGCAGTGTGTGTGTGTGTGTGTGTGTGTGTGTGTGTGTTTCTCTCAGCTGCGCCATGCTGGCTGGAAGCGGGCAGCGACAGACGGAGCGTGCAGCATGTGTGTCCACACTCAGCCTGTTTTTGCCGCTTTCCATGGGGTGCCGTCGCATGTGTGTGTGTGTGAAAGAAAAGCGGTGCGACTATAGTCAGGCTCAGGAAGCATTCCTTAGATTTATGTGCGTCGTGATCCAGGCATCGATGGACCTTCCAACACGTGTGGAGTCATGTGATTTGCACCACCGAAGGGCCTAGTCTCTTTATTATAATTATTGATCATTAATACTAACACTGGGCAACATGTATACAAATTTTATATACATTTTTTAATTATAATTATATGGATGTTATTATAATTTAATTAATTAGTTTAATTATAATTTAATTATAACTTTGCGTATTGTCCCTCAGGAAATTCAGGTTTCCTGGGGGACAATGAAGAGCATCAGCACTTGTTAATATAATACCGTTAATGGACCCACATTCTACCTCCAGCAGCATCCAGTGTCCAGTGGAGCAGCAAAACACTTCATCATCCAGAAAAAACACACTAAAAAGTTTTCTATCTGCGATGGCTTCTTGGACCCATCTAGGGTTTGGAGGGAGGAAAAAACAAGGCAACCTCAGAAGGTGAAGCCAACTCATGGGGTAGCAGAGCCCTTTGTGACCTCACAGAGGGCTGAATTGAACTGGAACTGGATTAATTTTTAAAATATATTTCCCGACAGAAGCTGCTGCACCAGACTTTTATACATTTGAAGAGCAACAACGTCAGATAGTGTGGAAAATAAAGCCTCATGCTTATGAGGAGACAGTTATCTCTGCTGCTGCTGTTTGGGAGTGTTGCGACGTCCTGATGTGACTCTAATGCAAAAACCAATAAAGCAACGGTTGAAGATCAACAAAACTCCCAGCGAGTCATCTGACTGTTCTCTTTGTGGTGGCATCTCCGGACCGGTGGCTACCACCTGTTCCGTCTCCATGTGTGCTTAAAGGGAGGCTCCGCGCTCTAGATTAGTTGGATGACAAACAAGAGCAGAGTTAGCTCATGTGATCAGCCTCACCTTTCATTTGACTGGGAAATAGCCCTGAGGCATCATCAACCAGGAACTAGCGCCTGCTGCGCCTGCCGTGTGCCGCCCTGCCTGCCTGCCTGCCTGCCTGCCTTGACGGTGGCCCAGCACCTGGGTGTCGATCTGAACAGTTCGGAGTACACACAGCCACTGAGGAGGTGCAATGGGCGTCACATGACGTGGCATGAACACTATTGCCTTTAAAAGGAAATTTAGGAAATTTCTGGAAGTGGTGTCTGTACAGCATCAGCAAAAATGGTAAAGATGTAAAATGTAAAAGAAGTCATTTAAAAATAATTTACCTATATATGTCTTATTTGTTTAATTTGCTTAGTAAGCTGTTAGTGTGTTTGACTCTCCTGCAACCTTGCAACATACAATGAGATTGTAGAGCTGCAATTGTTATGTCAGGCTATGTAAAGAATACATTTAAAATACAATACATGTTCATTTCGAACCAGCTGTTTATTTTTGTTTTCTTATTCTTTTATTGTCTCTTCTTAATTTTTTCAAGACACCCCCCCAAAATGGTGAGCAGTTGGTTCTGTGTTATGTTAAGTTGCCACCACCTAGTGGTGAGAGTTAACAATACAAGAATTCAGATGCATTAACCAATTTTATTTTAAAAATAAACATCAAAAAATGTTTTGCTAAAAGTGTTTGTAAAAGTGATTGTCAAGACCTTTCAGCCAAAGCTCTTGAGGTAAAAAGAAAAACTACATCTCCAAAGATACGATCTCCCCGCCTCGTCCGTATCGATCACGTGACGATCCAATATGGCCTCCCTCTCGAAGTGATGGAGGCGCGTCGTTGACAACAACACAGCACTTGTGTCTTCTGCTCTTTCGTTGGTCGGCCCGCACCACTTGGATCCAGGATGCAGAAGATCAAGTCTCTCATGGCCCGGCAGGTGAGCGTGGTCGCTCGCCGTAGACGGAGCTGCGGCCGGCGGTTGGCGGAGGCGGCTCCGCAGGTCGGCCAGCTAGTTCTGACAGCTATGCTAACAGAAGCTAGGCAGCTAATTCTGACAGCTCACACTCCGCCGCGGCGGAGCCCGAATAACAACAGCTGTTGTTCGGGGCAACGTTGACCAGTTTATAAAGACACACACGGACTCACAAGGGGTCGTTGTCTGCTTCGTCTCTTGTCTTTTTGTGTGTGTGTGTAAAGGTTTAGCTGGAAGCTAGCGAAACAACACCACACAGTAGCAGCAGGGGCTTCAGCTGAGGAGGATCGGGAAGTTGACTCGTGAAAATATGAATTAAGGGAAATAATAGAGCACATGGCATTTCGACATCTCCCCGTTTGCTCAACATTCTCGCTGCTTGCAGTAACACGTCGTCAAACATTTTGCAAGCAGTTCGACATCAGAGGCGTTCATGTTGTTTGTATTTTCATGTATGTGTGTGTGTATGTGAGAGAGTGTGTTTTAAAGGTTTTTTTTTTTTTTTAACGGCGAGTTTTATCTTGACAGGGTCTGAAAAGCCCTCAAGAAAGCCTGGCGGACCTCAGCCCAGTGGAGAACCTGAGGATCCCCAGCAAGGTAGAAACTCCCCCACCTGTCAACATGAACAGCCTCTGACCCTCCTGACACACTTTACTTCCTGTGTCACTCATTCTTGTCTCACGCGTTAAGGAGGGGGGGATTTACGAGATTTATGGTGTTTTTGTCGGTTGGCAGCAGGCCAACAACACCTTTTGATTATTTACCTGGTTGTCACTTGAGGTTTTTCCCTCCCAACTGTTTCTGCTGCTCCTCAGGGAAAATGAACACAAGTGGTTGAACTTTGAACTTGCTTCATCTCTCCGGTGTTGAACCAGTGTTACTGCATACCTTTGTCTTAGGCTTCAACTGCTGTGTGCTTGAACTACTTCCTTAAAAATAATAACACCTGCTTCATCACTTTAATCGTGTTTTGGCGACAGCAGGACTGGCAATGGGATCATTTTTGTCATTATTATTATTATTATTTTTAATGCAAATCTTTGTGTGGGTTGTTTGCTTTGCTGTTTGTTTTTGTCATTTTTGTTTAAGAGCAGCACATAGTTTTACCCGTGTTTGAGTTAAAGTGCCACACAAATGACCGTTGAGTTGAATCAAACATAAAGACAGAGGTCTTTTCTGTTCTTTTTTTGGCTGAGCTTTGTGGTGTTTCGGCTGCATTGGAGAATCCAATCTCACTCGGGTCACCAGAGGCCTTTTTTTTTTTTCTTCTTTTACGCACTTGTAGGTGTGTAAATTGAATTTGTCAAGACTTGACGGCGCAGAGCGACTCATTTCATCCTGTGTGCACCGCTGCCTCTGCCGCCTCTGCTGCCTCTTTTTCCTCTGCTGCCTCTTTGGCTGGTGGTTGATAACTCTTTGCTCATGTGTCAGCTTGGAAGATGTGGCCCTGACGCCTGTGCCTGCCTCGGCAGACTTTATCATTGTCGGTGTTTTGGTTTTGGTTGCAATGGCTGAAGGAGGAGGCAACGAGCAGCAAATCTTTCTGTTGTTCTGTGTGCTTCTTATCCTCTTGTAGAATAAAACAAACTGTGTTTTAATCAAATAAGTGGGAGTCGTGACCTCTCGCTGTGTGTTTCCTGGTCCCATCTGCTGCTGCAGCAAAACCAGCTGCCGGGAGATGAGATGAGATGAGATGAGATAGGGGAGATAATGGGGTGGGGGTGGGGGTGGGAGTGGTGGGGGGTGGGGGGTGGGAGTGGTGGGGGGCTTCATTACCACTGTTTGCTCAGGGTCGGAGGGAGTGGGAACAACTTCCTCCTCACTGTCAGTGGCTCAGAAACAAAACTGGTTGAACGCAAATCTAATAATCACAGCAATTAGTGCTGAAAATCCTACGTGGGTATATTATGATCATTAGTGTGTGTGTGTGTGTGTGTGTGTGTGTGTGAGAGAGAGAGTGAATGTGTACTGCAAACACACGTCTGTGTGTTGAACCAAAACATCAACCTTATTATTGCGAGATGTGATGCGTTTCTTTATTTGCCCCCTGCTGAAACGTGATAGCTGTCAGGACACACACACACACACACACACACACAAAATGAAGGTGAAAGCACCTGGCTAAACACCCCCCCGGGCCCATTTAATCCAACGCTTCCTGTTTGTTCTCGTCGTGTTCCTGTTTTTCAAAGTGTTTCAGCTGTGACTCAGACGGTTCCTGGCTGCCGCATCATCGACCGATAACTGACGGTGGAGAGATGAAGGCTGCGCAGTCATGGTGCAAACAATGCCCAGACATTCGTATGGTGAAACTTGTAGTAAAGAAAAGAAAAAATAAAACTCTCTATGCGTCCAGAAAGCAGCATATTTAGCCCTCTGTTTACAGCCTCCTGCTAAATGTCATGTTGGACCCACCGCTTGTTTGGAACAGTTCAGAGGGTGTTAACTGTCACCTGACTGTGGGGTGTGGTCACTGAGCTATGCCCCTTGTGATGTCACGACTAGTTTAACAAAACAGTGAGATTTGGCTCGCACTTGAAAGTAAAGCACTACTTGACGTGAACCAACAGAAGCAGCATAAATACTGGATGTCAGGATTGAGGAAACATAGTTGGATTTTCTTTTTTTTTATTGCAACAAAAGGACCATCATGCTAAAGCTTTATTAAAGTGGGACCAGAAACTTAATAAACCTTCTCCAGTCCGACTTTCCACCCTATTGGTTGCTGAGTCATGATACTTTTTATTGTCTCTTCTCTGGCTGATGGAATGTCGGCGGAAACTCGTTCATCCATAAAATATATTTTAGATTTCTATTTATATTCTTTGCCAGTTTATAGTGAACAACCAAAGTATATGATTAAATGTCAAACCAAATCATCATTATTGTTATTATTGCTATTGTTACTTTTTTTTTTTGTGCATTTATATTATTGCGCTATATTGAATCGCTGAAACATTTTCCTTTTGCGCCAAGCTTGAAAAGCGGTTGCCGTCTGTCACCAGCAGAGGTCACCCTCGGCTCAGTCAGTGATTCCAGCCGACTGGGGGCGTAAATATTGGCTGTGAAGCGGGGTGTTCAGCTGTATGTATGTATGTGTGTGTGTGTGTGCGTGCGCGCGCGCCTGGTTGTGCGCGGGTTTCCATGTCAACCTGTTGCCCTGCGACACTCCGTGTCACGCCACACACGCGCGGGCGCGCACTTTTTAATTCACGTACAGCCCTGGCATAATGTGCATTATCACATCATTCACCGGCTGTTTGATATTTTGCACCGCGACAAGTTCAATTCTCCAACCCACACACACTGCTGTGGTGGCTTGAAAACAAGTTAACCCTGTGCGCGTGTGTGGAGGGCGTGGTCTGGGTGTCACAAAAAGCAGCGACCTGGATTTCTGACTCCCTCTTGGTTTAATAGTTGCCCTAAATATCGATAGATATCATTTGTAAACGTTGTATTAACTTTGACAAAAAGTTTGTTGCAGCGTCATTTCCAAGCAAATGTCAGCTCGTGCTCAGCAGGAACTTCCGTCCTCGTCGCCCCTCCGTCTAAAGAATGGTACCGCGCCTAAAACCGCGCGAAAAAGGTTTGTGGGCGTGGTCTTCGCGAGGAGCCGCGGGGCGCGTGGTTTTCCTCGTCCTCTTCCTCCTCCTTCTCCTCGTGCTGTGCCTCTCACCCATTGTCTTGATCGCAATAACGGAAGTGAGCTGTGTCATTAGTTCTGTTTGGTTCTGTTATAACTCACCCGTTTTTCTCCATCCAAACATACATACATACACACACACACATACTGCGAACCAGTGGCAGCCACAGCCAGCAAGGCCTTCTCTGCTGGTCTACGCTGAGAAAAGTACATTTTTCGGTAAAAATGAGAACCTTACAGACTGAACTCAACCTGGAGATCCAGTGTGCACCACGGCGAACCCCCGACTTAAAATTAAAATGTAATAAATAACGTGGTGCATTGGTGCAGCAACTGCCCCAACATGTTCAATTGTTTGATAACTTCATTGTTCAATAGTTTGTTTCGTTACCGTCTTGTTGGTCTCTCATACGAATTGGTGACAATGCGCAGTTGATTGGACAAGTTAGGACAAGAGTTAAAGGACACAGAGTGCTGTTGGTGGGCTTACTAGAACTTTGTTGAGGAATCTCCTAAAATTGCCTCTTTTGGAATGTGAATTTTTCTTAGTGTTCATTGAGATTTAAATGCTGTGCAAACTATGTTTTGCTCAACTAGGATATGAAGGTGATGTAAAGTATAACTGTGATTCTCCATGGATTCCCAGGCCGTAGTGTCATATTGAGGGTAATATGAGGTGTATTCATTTAGGGTGGGCTAAATATGACGTCGCTGATAGCCGAGGCGTGAAATGCACGGCCCGCCACTGCCGCCAACATCAGCCCACGTCACATTTCCGTCAAACGAGCACAGACAGCAGTGTGCGCACGATGCAGTTCAAGAGCTGAAATCTGTTGCCCACTGAAACACATCTTCTGCACCCTCTTAGAATAATGTTCAATACATGGACAAAAACTCAATCATATATGCTTTAAATTCTATTTATTCACCGTTTCATGCAAAGGGTTGTTACAATAAATGACTACTGAGATAGAAACAATGACAGAATGTTAAGATAATTATGATTGGAAGATTCAGGATCAGATTCCTTTGTACCCGATAACCGCCGACATCAGATGAGATCAGACAATGCATGACACCGTGAACATATTCACTAGCGAAATGTGATAATGCCAGAAATCAGAGAACAGCTTGATTTTTGCGAAACAGAAACAGAACATCAACAACTTGTAGATCATTAATCCAGATCTCAACTGATTTCTGCTTTGCTGAGGGCCAATCAACAGCTGTTTTCCTCAAGACTGAAGCAGTCCTCAAGGACAACCAGAGCAAAGTTTACAGACTGAGGGGTAGGCATTGCTACATCTTTCGTCGTTCCATTTTGGAGATTTTCTTTTATTGCAAAAATTTGTCTGGACACAGTCTTCGTTTTGGTGCTGGTCGTTGGGCTCTGTAGGACACCAGTGGTGAAATTTGAATGCGGAACCATCAGTCCACATCCACGCTCCCTCCTTGTGGCCGTCCGAGAGTCCAATCCAGGTTAATCCCTGGCGCGGATCAGAGTTCTTGATCAGGGTCGAGACAAAGTTGTTCTCCTGCAGACTGTGGATGGACACCAGGTTGGCTCCCTGTGACACACAGTTGAGCTCGGCGTCGGCCCAGGTCAGGCGTGTCGCCTCGTACTTGTAGGAGCAGTTGTTGAAGAGTTGCCAGGAAGGTTGACAGTCACAACCGGTCAACTTCACATTCCGATCACCTGTAGGAAGCCGGGCGGCCAGAGTCAGACCCAGCAGGCAGAGGAGGAGCAGCATGGTGGAGTCAGGAGTCTGCTGAGTGGGAGTCAGATTCAGAGTCTGTCAGATTCTGCAGGAGACAAACTCCTCTGTCTTTTATAAGCAGTGAAGAGGGCCTTCAGGGCGTCTAGGGGAGGTGATAAGTCAGTTCATCGCATCAAAAGTTAAACAAAAGAAAAAAGAAAAACAAAAAGTAACTTCATACAATCATAACAGCTGATAAAACATTACAGAAACAAACACAATCCTGTTGGTTTTTCCTGCTCACTGCAGTAGTCAACCGTCAACACTGGAGCACATTGACAGTAAGAACAACAAAAAAAAAAGATTAAAGCGCACACGGCTAGTGCATGCAAGGGGTTTGTTTAAAAACAGCAGCTATTGGAGGAGTGTTAAAAGTGCAGTGTTTAGTTCACTGGGTTCATGGTGGTGATGGCAGATGGAATTCAATATTTTATGTGGGCGCTTTCCATGGCCAGTGGGACTTTGTACTGTTTGCGAGACGGTACTATCTGGAAAGAGTGGGGGTGCTGGGTGGTGGGGGGCATGAGGAGCCCTCCGTGAACAGAGTGGCCTTTCTATGTCATTTAAACGTCCAGTGTGTTACATTTTTATTCATTTATTTATTTATTTTTTATTGGCTTAAAATCTTAACATCCTGCCTATAAGTACACTAATGAAAGTGTATACTGCCCTACAATAAAGTAATTTGGTTTTGGTTCAAAGCTTGATTTTTTCCAAGCAGAAACAGAACATCAACAACTGTTCATCATTAGTCTGGACCTCAACTGATTTCTGCTTTGCTGAGGGCCAATCAACAGCTGTTTTCATAAAGACTGAAGCAGTCCTCTGCAGCAACCAATGCAAAGTGCACAGACAGAGGGGTGGACATTGCTACATACTTTCTCAGTCCACTTTGAAGATTGTCTGGAGTCACAAACATTTGTGTGGACACAGTCTTCATTTTGGTGCTGGTCATTGGGCTCCGCAGAACACCAGTGTTGAAAGTCAAAAGCAGAACCATCTGACCACATCCACGCTCCCTCCTTGTGGCCGTCCGAAAGTCCAATCCAGGTACGTCCCTGGTGTGGATCAGAGTTCTTGATCAGGATCGAGACAAAAGTGTTCTCCTGCAGACTGTGGATGGACACCAGGTTGGCTCCCTGTGACACACAGTTGAGCTCGGCGTCGGCCCAGGTCAGGTGTGTCGCTACGTACTTGTAGCAGCGGCCGTTGAAGCTGTGCCAGAAAAGTGGACAGTTGCCACGTGTCAACTTCACGTCCTGATCATCTGGAGGAAGCTCGGTGGCCAGAGTCAGACCCAGCAGGCAGAGAAGGAGCAGCAGCATGGTGCAGTCTGGTTTCACTGCTTTCCTAAAGTTCTTGACAACAGTATTAGCCATGAACTGGCAAAGATATCAGAAAGTGAGTTAATCATTCCAATAAAATCACGTGCAACAGTCACGCCAATACATTTTTCATTGTTTGTTTGTTTGCCAAGGTGGTCAAGTGTGTTTTGTCAATTAAATAAGATTGTGAAGCACCTTTGGAGTTGTTTTCAACCACCAGCTGTGTCATTTAAAACAGATTTCATTGTGCAGACTTTGCATGAGATAATGTTTTTTGCTCCACTGGGGAGAAAAACTCAGCTGGGATTGGAGGAAAACCATCCTGCCTGAGCCCAGAAAATAAAAGACATGCGACCTGTCACATACAACTTATAATTGAATCATTTCAGTACGCAACACCTCTCCAACTGAGTCTACACAAAAAGCAAGAACAAACTACACAAATAATGCACAAGGAAGTGACAATCTGTATTTTTAATTGTTTGTCGTTAGTGTTTCAGTGTTTTGAAGTGGCGTCAACAGTACCGGGTCAGTTGCTGAGGGAACCCCGGCCAGTGGCACACACTGAAGGGATTCCCAACCCACAGAACCAGTCGTCACACAGGCGTCTATTAATAAAATAATTAAAATATGATTAATTATTAATTATTATTACTGACCCACTGTGTGTGCGCGTGTGTGTGTGTGCGGATGTCTCGTCAGCAGCGGGGAGCGTGCCTGTGTTTACACCAGCTGAATGCAGTGAAAAGGCAGGAGTGAGCCGGAGTGAGCGGGAGTGTGCGGGCCTGCCGCTGGCCTGTTGTCCCACAAACAAGGGCCACATCAGTGTGAAACAAAGTGAGGAGGCGACATCTGCACCACGTTTATTATTTAGGACATGACAGCATAGACACTTATTTTATGTCAATAAATAGAACAGATTGAGTATTTATAAAGATTCTTTACTTTAAATAAGAAAATCCAACAAACCAACAAGTGCAACAATTAAAACAAACCAACACTTAAAATAATGCTTAATTTCCTTCGTCTCACACTTATCAGCATAACACCTAATAATAACAACACACATTATTCACCTGGACAGAAGGATGTTGTGAGCAACGTGATGGTCCTGGAGCTTCCTGGTCAGGATGTTCTGGAGATCCCTCTGGCTCAATGTCTGGAGCTCCAAAATATTTCAGAATTGCTCCTGCAAAGACAAAGCTCATTAGATCATCAAGCAAAATAGATCATGAGTGCATTCCTATTTTATTATGACAGTGATATTGCAGTAATACAGGAAAATTTATTTATTTATATATTAAATTGATTGATTGCAGTGTCCCTTTAAGGCTTTTACCCAATTACAAAATTGTCACTTTTAAGAGTTTTTGCAGTAGTTCACACACTGTACTAGTTAAAGTAAGAAAACTAAGATAAATGATCCACTGCCACAATAGTCCAAAATAGTCAACACTATGCCTAATAAAATATTTCAATAAAATAGTTATTTGAATTATAAATGAGCAGCACACTTCTAAATAGGGGCCTATAAAATACACTCTAAGCTTAATAAATTAATCTGAAGTAAGGCTACAATAACATTAAGTGTCAATATGGGAGAGACAGCTTCCACTGAACAATGACAGAGCACTGACTACAACAACATGCCCTCCCTCCCTGTTAGAATCTGAATAAACGTTGTCAGGAGTCAATCAGTCATTGCCATGGCAGGACAGGTTCACTTGGCAGGACATGGCCAACTTTCATAAAACAAACAAAAATGCTGAGTTCATGATGAACAAATATTAGCGAGCCAGCTGACATTTATCCGACGCCAGCTAGCTTCACCTCCACCTCTCCAGCCTACATCACCAACAAATAACTTAGCTTTATCCTTTGCCCATTTTTTTCATCAGTTTTCTTTTTCTTCCATTTTTCCGCACTGCTGGGATAACTCGTTTTTGATGCCATTATGTTTTATTTTATTATTATTTTTTTTTTAATCCTCTTGCTAACAGGAACGAATGGTAGCTGTCAATCATTCTCATCATACCTGTCGGTGTTGCCGGCCCGCTACATCACTAACTGTGTGACAGTGGGGTCCAACAACCTAATAATGCCAAAAATAAAATAAAATGAAATAAAAAAAAATTAAAAAAACCAACAGCCACAGCTTATTATTGCAGTTTATTTTACTTAAAGCGAACGTTTATTTTTAGGCATATAAGGCGTGTAATGAACACATGAGATAGCTACAGATAAAAACTGACATTTTTTTTTATTATCCTCAGAAGAAGTGAACGTGCAGCTTTGGGGCACGGAGGACCTAGGCATTCGCCTAGTTCGCCTATAGCAAGAAATGGCTCTGTTAAACATTGTGATTGCAGTGTCCCTTTAAAGCTTTTAGCCAGATACAAAAATGTCACTTTTAAGAGTTTTTTGCAGTAGTTTATGCACTGTAGTAGTTAAAGTAATAAAACTAAGATAAATGATCCACTGCCACAATAGTTTCACAATAGTCAACACCATGCCAAATAAAATATTTCCAAAAAATAGTTCTTTGAATTATAAATGAGCAGCACACTTCTAATTAGGGGCCTATAAAAGACACACTAAGCTTAGAAAATTAATCCTAAGTAAGGCTAAAATAACATTAAGTGTCAATATGGGAGAGACAGCTTCCACTGAACAATGACAGAGCACTGACTACAACAACATGCCCTCCCTCCCTGTTAGAATCTGAATAAACGTTGTCAGGAGTCAATCAGTCATTGCCATGGCAGGACAGGTTCACTTGGCAGGACATGGCCAACTTTCATAAAACAAACAAAAAAGCTGAGTTCATGACGAACAAATATTAGCCAGCCAGCTGACATTTATCCGACGCTAGCGAGCTGGCTAGCAGCACCAATAAACAAACTTGGGGGGGGAAACAACGTTTCACCTCCACCTCTCCAGCCTACATCACCAACAAATAACTTAGCTTTATCCTTTGCCCGTTTTTTTCATCAGTTTTCTTTTTCTTCCGTTTTTTCTGCACCGCTGGGATAACTCGTTTTTGATGCCATTATGGTGTTTTTTGTGTTTGTTTGTTTTTAATCCTCGCGCTAACCGGAACAAATTGTAGCTGCCAATCATTCCCATCATACTGTACCTGTCGGCGTTGCCGGCCCGCTGCACCACTACTTGTGTGACAGTGGGGTCCAACGACATAATAATGCCAAAGAAAAAAAAAAAAAACAGCAGCCACAGCTTATTACTGCAGTTTATTTTACTTATAGCCAACGTTTATTTTTAGGCATTTAAGGGCTGTAATAAACACATGAGATAGCTACAGATAAAAACTGACATTTTTTTTTTTTATTATCCTCAGAAGTAGCTGAAGATGCAGCTTTGGGGCCATCAAGGGGCTTTGGGGTCGCCTAGTGGCTCGGAGGACCTAGGCATTCGCCTAGTTCGCCTATAGCAAGAAACAGCTCTGTTAAACATTGTGATTGCAGTGTCCCTTTAAAACTTTTTAGCCAATTACAAAATTGTCAGTTTTAAGAGTTTTTTTGCAGTAGTTTACACACTGTACTAGTTAAAGTAATACAACTAAGATAAATGATCCACTGCCACAATAGTCTAAAATAGTCAACACTATGCCTAATAAAATATTTCCATAAAATAGTTCTTTGACTTATAAATGAGCAGCACACTTCTAAGTAGGGGCCTATAAAAGACACTCTAAGCTTAGCAAATGAATCTGAAGTAAGGCTACAATAACATTAAGTGTCAATATGGGAGAGACAGCTTCCACTGAACAATGACAGAGCACTGACTACAACAACATGCCCTCCCTCCCTGTTAGAATCTGAATAAACGTGTCAGGAGTCAATCAGTCATTGCCATGGCAGGACCGGTTAACTTGGCAGGACATAGCCAACTTGTTCATGACGAACAAATATTAGCAGCCAGCTGACATTTATCCGATGCCAGCTAGCTGGCTAGCAGGACAAATAATAATGCCAAAAAAAAATCAAAAACAAACACCAGCCACAGCTTATTATTGCAGTTTATTTTACTTCAAGCCAATGCTTATTTTTAGGCATATTAGGGGTGTAATAAACTCATGAGATAGCTACAGATAAAAATTTACATTTTTTTTTAATTTTGCTCAGAAGAGGCTGAACATGCAGATCATGGCATTCGCCTAGTTCGCCTATAGCAAGAAACGGCCCTGGTTGGCGGTGGCGGATCCACGGGTCGGCCAGCTAGCTGTGACAGCTTTGCTAACAGAAGCTAGGCGGCTATTTCTGGTCACTGACCTGTGGCCCTGGTGATGTCACTACACGTTTAACAAAACAGTGAGATTTGGCTCGCACTTGAAAGTAAAGCACTACTTGACGTGAACCAACAGAAGCAGCATAAATACTGGATGTCAGGATTGAGGAAACATAGATGGATTTTCTTTTTTTATTACAAAAAAAAGGACCATCATGGTAAAGCTTTATCAAAGTGGGACCAGAAAATTAATAAACCTTCTCCAGTCCGACTTTCCACCCTATTGGTTGCTGAGTCATTATACTTTTTATTGTCTCTTCTCTGGCTGATGGAAACTCGTTCATCCATAAAATATATTCCTCAGTCTCACAGCTTTGCAGTTTATAGTGAACAACCAAAGTAGATGATTAAATGTCAAACCAAATCACCATTATTGTTATTATTGCTATTGTTACTCATCTTTTTCTGTGCATTTATATTATTGCGCTATATTGAATCGCTGAAACATTTTCCTTTTGCGCCAAGCTTGAAAAGCGGTTGCCGTCTGTCACCAGCAGAGGTCACCCTCGGCTCAGTCAGTCATTCCAGCCGACTGGGGGCGTAAATATTGGCTGTGAAGCGGGGTGTTCAGCTGTATGTATGTATGTGTGTGTGTGTGCGTGCGCGCGCGCCTGGTTGTGCGCTAGTTTCCATGTCAACCTGTTGCCCTGCGACACTCCGTGTCACGCCACAATTTTTTTATTCACGTACGTCCCTGACATAATGTGCATAATCACATCATTCACCGGCTGTTTGATATTTTCCCTCCGCGAGGCTGCGGATGCCGACCACAACGATGTCCACATCGCTTTCATTAAAGCCCTCGCCGGCGGCGGCGGCGGCGTGGCTGCGTTCAAGCGGCGAGAACCTGCATCAATATTAAAAGCTGATTACAAAGAGCGACAGTTTTTTTTTTTCTCTCGGTTTGTTCACTGAATGAATTATGCCAGCGCGGAGATAATTGCATCGCCCTCTTTGTGCTCTTTTTGCGCCCTCACCGCCCCTGACCCCCCACCCTCCTCCTCTCATTATTCACTCACCTGTTTCATGTCTGACCACTTGAACGGACTCCAATTTGTCCTCATTAAAAACTAAAAGTGCGGTTAATTTGCAGGAATGACGAGGCTGCTGCCAGGCCTCTGATCTGATGTGGGTGGTTGCTGAGGTTTTTGACATGGCAGCCCATTGGCTGAAGGGGTGGTGGGGGTGGTGGTGGTGGGTGCGTACGTGGGGATGTCCATCGACTTGCAGGTTTTCCTCTGCTGCAGGTGGGAGGAAATGGCAGTGAAAAGCCTGTGGTGAACCCCCCCCCCTCTCAACTTTCTCCAGCTATGAGTCATCCTGCAGCCCCTCCCCCCTCTACTCTGCCTGCTCCTCACTTTGCCTTCATCTGATTTTTTCCCCCTTTCTTTCTTCCTTCTCAATCCCCACCCACACGCTTGGCGGCAGAGCGTGATCTCTTCTTCTTCTTCTTCTTCCTCCTCCACCTCCTCGTCTTCCTCCTGCTCCTCCTCTCCCTGCTCTCTCACTCACCCCCTTAACCCGCACACGTCCGAGGAGATTTCTCCTCTCTTTCTGTTTGAAGTCCAAGTGTGGAAGTGTGGAAGTCTCTCACAGTCCAGACTGGCCACCACTCTGAGAGGGGCTCTGCCTCCATCCTCCCTCTTCCTCACTGAGCTGAGGGTAAAGATGTATTTCTGCAGGCAGGCAGGCAGGCAGGCAGGCAGGCAGGCAGGCAGGCAGGCAGGTTTTCTGTCTGCCGCATTTGAAGATCTGAGCCAGAGATTCCTGCACTTTTATTTAATGGGGTGTGAATGTGCGCTGGAGCAATGCAGATTTATTTACTCCCCCTGATTCCCCATCCCTTCACCAGTCTGCCCCCCCTCCTCTCTCCACCTCTCCCCCCTCCCTCCATCCTCTATCAGCATCAACGGGCCGAAAACCCTCTGTATCAATCCCCTGGTGCGCTTGAAGCAAGCCGTCTGTCAGAGTACCTGTATGGAAGCCACACCCACCCAGCTAATCTGGCCTTTGCTGTATGATTAAGTGATTTTTCATGTTGTAATATCCTTCTCCATTAGGTGCCTTATGAAATGTGCTGTTATTGGCTAATAAGAGATATTAATGCTGATAAGAAACACACACATTGTATTAAAAAGGAGGAGGGGGGGTGTCTATTTCATTCAGTGTAAGTTTGGAGTCATGTTTTTTTTTGGTGTGTGTGTGTGTGTGTGTGTGTGTGTGTTGCCCTCAGACTTTGAACTTGACTTTGACTGGGACTTGAGCAACTCTCCCCCCTTTTGTTTTCCTGCCAGTGGCCCCCCTCCCTCACCCTCTTCCCCCTCCTCCTCCTCCTCCTCCTCCTCCTCCTCCAGTCTTCCGCCCTCCTTTATTGACCTGTGACTGTATCTTGGCTCATCAGGGACGTGGTGGGTTCAGCACCTCGGCTCTGGAAAAAGACCCGGCGCAGCAATAAGCCTGGACGGATGCGCCGCATGTTAATCGATGAGGCTCTGATGTTTTGTCAGCGGAGAGAATCTCTCTCTGTCTCTCTCTCTCTCTCTCTCTCTCTCTCTGTCGGGTTGCCCTTCTTCCTCTCATCTTCATCCCCAAAGGCCTGAGAAGCTCGGAACAGCTCCCAGTCTGGCTTCTTCTCCCCTCCACCACCACCAGTAGCACCTTGCCTCTGATTACCTCATCTCCTCCTCATCTAATCCCATCTTCTCCACGTCCTCACTTTATTCTTCTCCCTCTTGCTTTCTTCTCCTCCCCCCTCCTCCACAATTACCTCCTTCCTTTTCTTTGTCAGAGACTTTCTTCACTGACTTTCTTTGCCAGTTGTATTTCTCCCGTGACGACCTTCATTCCTCCTTCTCGCCCCCCACCACCAGGAGGAGCTGCGGGAGCTGAGGGAGCAGCCCATTGACCCGCAGGCGGAGCAGGAGATCATCGACGGCATCGAGGAGATCTACTTCTCGGGCGACTCCTTCGACATGGTCCAGCATGAACTGGAGGTCAGACACAAGCTGCTGTGTCAATAATTAATAATGAACACTGGATCAAAAGGCTGCAGCTGAAAGGAATCTATTGGCCGGTATAACTTGGGCAACTTTTTGACTGGTGGGGCCAAAATTTCTCAAGTTCTAAAATTTGTCAGATGGGCCGGAGCAGCAGCAGAGATGGATGGAGTGTTTTGGTGACCCACCTCATAGGAAGAAGAAATATATCATGGGATTTGTAGAAAACATTTTCTCTAATGTCAGTTGAAAAGCAAAGTTGCAACAAAAATCAGTGTCTTTGAAGCCCCACGGTGTTTAGCTCTTTATTGAAATGACTCTGAAAATACTGAGAAAATGAATGAAGTGCAGCTGTTTTATGACTTACTTACTATTAATATAATTTCTTCAAGTCTGTCGGCCTGTATTAAAAAGCTTACTGGCCCCCAGGCTGTAGTTTGCCCACGCCTGGGCTAGGATTAAGGTTAGGGGGTAGGAGCCAATCAGAATCAAGTAGCGGCGGTTCTGAGCACTGATTTAAAACCTATTAACTTATAATTTATGATCCTTTTTTCTTTAATACGCACGTCTAGTGAGAGTGCGGGAACTTTTCCTTACGAGATGCCGCGGCCACAAATTGTGCCGATATGAAACGACCGCTTTAAGCAACTCTCAGATGGTTTCGTTGTTTCTGCGGTGAATAACGGCGCCATCCCATGTGACTGGCAGAGCGAAACGGCCCCGCCTCCCTCCCCCTACCACTCCCCCCTATCGGGCGCTCGCCGACGCCTCTTTCAGCGCCGCTGAGCGCCGTGCGTGCCATTGACAGCTACACTGATGGATTGCATCCACTCGATGGATGGTTGGATGGATGGAGGGAGGGAGGGAGGGTGTGAAATCTCATTAGATTTATCTGCCTTTCACTACAACGTCTTGAAATGAGACTCTCAGTCGGGGGTGGTGTGGAGGGGAGAAGTAATTACCCATCATCCTCTGGGCCGTGGATGTGTAATATCTTCCTCTGCGAAGGGCGGCGGCTTTATTTGCTGTTTACTAAACAGAGTCCTCCGTCTCCCCGCTCGCTAATCAGCCTCATGATCTGCCCGCTGTCTGCCGATTGATCTAATTCTCGGCTTTATTCCTCGAGCGGGCGAGCGAGGAGATCGGCCGTCTGTCTTCGTTTGGCCGCCCGCTCGTTCCTCCCTGCCGCAGGTTCCTCACATTATGCACGTACGTCGCCTCCGGCAGCGTGTCATCACCGTCATCTGAGGAGGAGACGGCAAAACGTTTTTGCCGTTTGCTTCTTTTGCTTTGCTTATTTGCCTTGAAAAGAAGTTTTGGAAACTGACGCCTCCCTCGGATTAATGACGCCCCGTCCTAATAATGATAATGATAATACATTTTGTTTTATGAGTGCCTTTCTCAACACTCAATGACACTTTACAAAGATAAAACAAATGCAATAAAGAAACAGATAAAAGCTACACGCGGTAAAAAAAACAAAAAAAACATGAAATAAATAAATAGATAATTAATTAAAATAAAATGAATTAAAAAAAGGACATAAAAAAGGAACAACAGTGAGTAGGTTATCTTGAATAAATGAGTTTTGAGTCTTGATTTGAACAGAGGAAGAGAGTCGATGTTACGGATGTCCAATTTGAGTGAGTTCCAGAGATGCAGAGCCTTCTTTTTGAACACTGAGCAGCGGCAGGCTGTAAACACAGGGCTAAATATCCTGCTCGCTGCACAATTTCCCTTTAATAATCCGCCATGTGCAGCTGCTCCACCGGACTGAGTTCATTCTGATTATTAATACATAATTTAAAAAAAACAAACAAACCCTGTTGGGACTTTGTCTACTCACCAGCTTTGTGTTGATGTTGTTGCTGTCGGGAGATTTAAAACAATTGACTTCCCGTGTGGGTCGATGCTCAGTAAACAAGCCGCTGGGATGATTTGGTGTTGCGTGTCTGTCTGTGTGTGTGTGTGTGTGTGTGTGTGTGTGTGTGTGTGTTAACAGAAACTTCCCCCCGAGCTGAACCTGCAGGAGCTGGAGGAGCACAGAGACAAGCTGAAGAGGCAGCAGGCGGCGGTGAGTGCACGCACGCACGCACGCACGCACGCACGCACGCACGCACGCGCACGCACGCACGCACGCACGCAATCTCCGAGGAGTTGCGGTGTCACACCAGGCTGGTGCTGTTGAAGAAGTTATCATTGCTGACATTAAGCCCTGGAGGAGGCGGAGCTTATCTCACCTCGTCACCTCCTCCAGTCAGATGAGCTCACACAGCAACTTTTTTTATTTTTATTTTGCTCGCCGTGTCACACTTTACTTTTGTGTTTTGTTACTGTAGTGTAGAAGCTCAAACTGTGTTTTCACTTTTTATTAAATCATTTTGCACGTTTTTAAATCAGGCTGTGCTGTTGCAGTGGTGGCGACCCACTCTGATTTTATATATATACATATTTATATGTATATATGTATACGTACGTGTATATATATATGTACATATACATATGTGTGTGCATGAATATATATGTATATATTCATGTATGTATATATATGATATATATATATATATATATATATATATATATATATATATATATATTTGTATATACATACATACATATATACATATATATATTTACACACACACACACACACATATATACGTATACATATATATGTATATATGCATACATACACACACATATTGTTGCCGCTGTCATCCAGAGGTCGGCTGATTCGACACGTTCTATTTATGGGAGCTGGTGGGAGAGGAGGCACTTCCTGCTGCATCCTTCACTCTCTGTAACCCTCCTCCTCATGTGGGTGGGGGTGGTGGTGGTGGTCGGGTTGGAGTCTCTTGCAGCTTCTCCCCCGCCATGCTTCCTCTTCCTCACGCAGGTCACACCTTCCGCACTTTGACACTGTCGCCTGCAGGGGTCTTAACAACTGGACCTGAACCTGCGACTCGCTGCAAAACCTGCAGCAGGCCCTCGCACACCCAGCAGCTCTTTTTCTTTCTTTTTTTTTTTGTTGAATGCATCGTCTGTGTGAATCTCCTTTAGGTCACCCCCGCCCCCCAATGCTCCTCCTTTTTACAGCCATTTGCCGTTTTTGTCTGCTCAGGGTTTTCTTGGCCTTGGTGTGATTTTAAAGCCTCAGTGAAATAAGAGCAGAAGATTCTGTCAGTGGAGCATTAAAACAGAGTTTGCGTATGAAAGGAGAAGGACTAAAATATAATAATAAAAGTGTCGGAGGAGGCTGGGTGTGGTTTGGTTTGGTTTGGTTTGGTTTGGTTCTCCTCCTGCAGCTCTAAATGAGTGTTTTTCTAGTTCTGTGAGCAGGCAGGAAAGTTCAGGAGACGCATGCCAACATGAATATATATGAATATATATATACTGTGCATATATATATATATATACACATACATATATATGTATATATATATATATATATATATATATATATATATATGCTATTTAGATGCACTGTGCACAGGCACACAGTAACACACACACATGCGCACACACGCACACAATATTTGGACTCCTGCTGCTAAATTATACATGATCGCTGCTAACTTTGTGACCTGGGTACTGCACAATTAGCCTCTGTGTGTGTGTGTGTGTGTGTGTGTGTGTGTGTGTTTGCTAGCCAAGAGCTAATGACTTTGGCCTTTGGGCTGAGGTGGGCGGGTTGAAGGTTCACTCTTGCATATGTGTTGAGACTCCTAAATGAAAGACTCCCTGATCCCCCCCACCCCCCCACCCCCCTACTCCCGACCGTCAGTCGTGGGCTTTTTCCTCCCAGTTTGTAAGTGTTTCGGCCGCCTGGAGGTCTGTTGCGTTGCGTTGTGTTGTGTTGTGTTGTGTTGTGCGCAACTCCAACACGGTTCCGCCAGGATTTGAGCTCCGTCTGCACGACGCAGATATGAAGTTAAGAGAGCTGAACAGATGTTTTTTTTTTTTTTTTTTAAAAAGAAGAGCCCTTGTGAGTGAGCCTGACTTTGAGGTCCTATATGCATCCACCATCTGTCCAGGGGGCCTCCAGTCGGCCTCCGTGCATACCGAGCACATGTTGAAATGTCATCCCCGCCTCCAGCCGCTCGCCTGCACAATAACACCGTGTTGGGTTCCTGTTCAGCAATGACAGAATTAGCAGAAGATAGTGTACGTTTTGTGACTTGTTCACAAAACTTGATGCGACTGATTCACTTCAGGTCTGAACTCATCTCAGCTCTGCTGATGGCTTCACCACGTCTCTGCAGGAACTAAGTGTTTTTTTCAAAGCGAGCAAGAAAATCAAAACTTTCCTTCTTATCTTGGTTTTTTCATCCTCGCCAGGTTTCCAAGAAGGTGGCCGACCTGATCCTGGAGAAGCAGCCGGCGTACGTCAAGGTGAGCTCCCGCCCACCGTCCAAACACCCACCCCACCCCTCCCACCCCACTCCCGACTGCTCAAATGTCATCATCCGTCGCTAGACGCCATCGCCGGGGCCCGATTTTATTTTTATGTTGTCCCTCCTCGTGGTTATTGGACGCTGAAGCAGCTCCTAGGGGCTGCAGGCAGGATCAGTCTTAATCTCCCCACCGGCGGCAGGAGGACATTTACCTTGATCCGTGCAGATAAAGGAAAAAAAAAAATAGCAGGGGTGGCGGGTTGAGAAAGGGAGGCGGTCTAATCTTGCTTTCATTTAGAACTCGCAACCGTGAAATCCCCCGCTGTCCTCGGCCGCCCGGTAATGCGATGGACTGAAAGGAACCTGGAATCTGGAAGCAGGTGGATGTTGAGGTGGATGTTGTGGATGTTGTGGGTGTTCTCCACTGTTCTATTTTTAGTTGTTATCAGAGAAGTTTACGCCGAGGATGCTGCTGCTGCCACTACTGGGTCTCTTTACTGGTTTAAAACCAGTTGGTTTTCATTTATTTTGGACGTGGTGTTGTGAAGTTTTTAGGTGTGGCGAGTCATTTATTGAAATGACTCTTAAAACACTGAAAAAAAAAAAAATGAAATCCAGCTATTTTATGACTTACTAACTATTAAAATCATTTCCTCAAGTTCGGCGGGCCTGAATAAAAAGCTTAAGAGGCTGCATATGGCCCCCGGGCCTTAGTTTGCCCACGCCTGGACTAGCAGGCGGCTAGCTTGTCCCAGCATACGTGGTTAGCTTCTGTATTCCCAGAATGGCATCACACACACACACACACACACACACACACACACACACACACACACACACAGTCACTTGAATGAACATCGGTCAGATTTTGTACCTAGCCAGTCACAGTCTTCCTGCTCAGCCAGCCAATAGTGGCTCTACCATTGTGCTGAGGACACACCCTTATTGGTCCGTCCTCAACGGGACCAGTGAGTAAAAGTCAAGTGTTCTGTTCCATCTCACATCACAGGCTCACTAAACATTTCTGTCGACGATTTACATAAATTGTGGATGCGTCTCGTGGAGGCTGAGGATGAAATCCGCTTGGCAGGCCGTGAAAGCCGCCTGTCTGTCTGCCAGGAAGGGCTTTTTTTTTTTTTTTCTTTCTTTTTTTTTTGACGCTTCGATCGGATTTGCCAATTGGACGGATTGACCCCGGTGATGCCCGCTGCCAGTACAGCTCTGATGAAGGCTAAAAAAAAAATGTTTAAGAAAAATCCCCAAGAAAAAAGGGTTTATAATCCCGTCACGACTGACATCTGATCATCAGCGGCTTTTGCAGTTTCACTTGGAGGTGAAATTGCGGCAGAGTCGAGATAATTGGTAAAAGTTTTGTGAATCGTGACTCCCTCATTATTCCTGTGACCCTTGGTGACCCTGCAGGGAGGAGGGGCGGTAGAGGGGGAGGAGGAGGGGAAGAGGAGGAGGAGGAGGCGGCGGCGGAGCGGGAGATCCCAACCGCCTTCTCCTCTACCTCCCTCCCCTCCTCCTCCTCCTCCCCCCCCTCCCCTCCCTCTTCCTCCTCTTCTCCTGACAGACGGCCAGACACAGAGACTCAGACTGCTGTTCTGTTCATCGCAGCCTCGAGGGAAACGTCTCCTCCATTGTTGGTTCCAAAAAAAGAAAAAGCAAAAAAAAAACAAAAAAAAAAACCCCAGAGGCTTGCACACTGTAAGCGTGCTGAAGCTTCTCGCAGGGCGAGGTCAGACGTCAGAGCTCGGACAGCGCCGTTATCGCCCTCTAGTGACACACGGCCTGCACTTGCACTCGGACTGGAGTTGCACCAAAGATTTGCAGCGTCTGTCAGCTTCTGTCCGTCCTTTAGTTTTTGGCCTTTTCTTCCCCCAGCAGACGGATGCAGCTCTGCGTGTTTCCTCGTCTCCCCTCTCAAATGTCACAAGCACAGCTAGTTTGTAACGATGCCTAATTAAAAACACCTACAGCTAACCAGCTTGGACGTCAGTAGCTGCGTTTCCTTGACAGTTTTTCGACAAAGTACATTGGTGATTTGCCGGTGTTTCCATTGGCTGGTGTGTAGTGCATAAGTCGTAATTCTCGTAGAATCTCGTCCCGTGATATTTACGAGAATTACGTTTGCGTTTGTTTGTTTAAGTTTGTTTGCTGTCAAGAATGATTGTTATATTTTTCTCTCCGATTACTTGTAAAAAAATAATCAGTCTCCACCTCCGTCCAAACTTAAGGCGCCATTTTCGCCTGATCACGTGACCAACATCCGGTGACACGTAAATGTGAAAAAAGTGTTTCCATGACACTTTTGCGATATACCTCAATATCGATACGTCTGAAAAACCACCTCATGAGAGCGCCAAAACCTTTTAGCCATATTTGAGAGGTTTTTTTTAATGTTTAGGAGTTTCCATAACCACTTTTTTTTTGTTGTTGCGATATTTAGATTTTCCGCAATTCTAGAGGTAATGGAAAGCATCTATAGATAAATAGACAGACAGACAGACAGACAGATAGATAGATAGATGTACTTTATAGATCCCAAATTGGGAATCTACACTGTTGTACCACTAAAAACAATACAAAAAGTAAACTATACTGTAATTACAGTAATGACTAGAAACATTCAACATTCATGTCCCGAACACGAACATGAAGGAATCAGTCGCTGTTTTCCATCCTTCAGCTGAGGCTGTTTCAGACTGATGAAGGGGACGGACTGCTGTGATGATGTCACGCTTTCCATTTTCTTAACATTTTTTTTGAGAAAGAGACGTTCAGTTTGTGCGTCACCTGCTGGTGAGACAGACAGATAGACAAGACAGGAGCCTGGGCTGCCGTTGCAACCACATGACCTTTAAGTTGAGCATGTGGGGGTGGGTAGTGGTGGGGGCAGGAGAAGGGGGGGGCGAGATGACCTCTGGCTGTGAATCACCACTCTCATTTGTCCAAAAATAAAAATAAAAAAAAAAAACAGAAAAGAAAAGAAAAAAATGTTGCTCGGCTTTGTTTCGCGTTCACGAGTGTCGGAGACCGAGGGAGAGAGACTCCCTGAGGGGGAGGAGAGGATGCAGCAGCAGCAGCAGCAGCAGCAGCAGCAGCAGCAGCAGCAGCAGCAGCGGCGCCGCCTCCTGGTGTATCTTGCTGGGCAGCGCGTTGACAAGCATTCTGCGGTTTTTCAAGCTCTTCCAGCCTTTCACCGTGGATGCTTATCGCACAGCTGAAAAATGAAAGAGAGAAAGAAAACGCCACCCTGGGGATGTCGGCCAGCCTGTCTTATAATACATAAATAAATAAACAAACAACCAACAAGCCGTCTGCCGCCTGGTGACGACAGGAAGTGCCGGCGCTGCTGTCAGAACACCTGCAGCCGCTCGGAGGGGATCATTGATCTCCTGCTACCAGCAGCGCTGCTCAGTGTTGTCCTCCCTCTGGACACGCACACACACACACACACACACACACACACACACACACACACACACACAGCCCCCTGCTGCTGGTTAAAGGTTGATTCATGTCGGACATTTTTCCTCCCAGGCCCTTTTATTTCTCTCTTTCTTTGTTTCTGTTGAATTTTATTTCTTTGTATTTTTTTTGTGTGTGTGCGGTTGTCGTCTTTGCAGTTATTATGATAAAACCACCGGGGCTGATGCAATTAGTGCCAGTGTGCGGTGGTAGAGGCCTCCTGGCCTCCTCAGCGAACCCTCTGATGAGAGAAGCGTTTTGCCCGCCGGTGCCCTGACGATCAGAACCATCGTCTCTCGGCGTGACTTCTCGATGGCTAATGATCAGCGCCCTAGCAGCACGTCTGGCTGGCCGGCCGCAGCTCGGCCGAGCCCAGGGCGGGAAACGTTCCTCCTGTCTGACTCTGACATGCAGAGCTTTAATTAATGAAATAATTGATTATTCCCACCCCACCCCCCCTTTTCCTTCTTGCAGGAGCTGGAGCGAGTGACGGCGCTGCAGACCAACCTGCAGCTGGCCGCCGTCATCTGCACCAATGCCAGAAGGTAACGACCCAGCGAATCCAAACCCCTTCCCTCTCCGCGGCCCTCCTCGGGCCCTGACCCTCAGTTTGGGAAACGCTGCATGTGAATTAAGAGCCACTGTCGCTGCAGACTTGGAGAGTTTTGCCTCAGTTTGCCGTCTGTGACTTTACCTTTGGTTGTTTATTTATTTATTTACCTCCCCCACCGTCACCACCACCACCACCGCCTCCCCTGCACGTAGACAACTGGGCGTGGCCAAGGAAGGATTCACAGAGGCCAGTCTGGGCCTGCTGGCCAATCAGAGGAGGCGACACCTGCTGACTGGCCTCCTCAAGTCTCTGCGAACCATCAAGACGCTGGTAAATGCAAACACACACACACACACACACACACACGCAGCAGCCGCAGCTTTAGCACGCTGAGCACGCTCGCCGCTGTCCGCCGTGGGCTCTGACCTCTGGGCTGCTTTCACCACACAAAACTGTCCCTCGCCCTCCAGTAATTGGCCCCCCCTCTCTCTCCCTCTCTCCCTCTCTCCCTCTCTCTTTCTCTCTCACACCATCTCTTTTTTTTTTTTTTTTCATGGTCAGCGCCTTGTTGCTACTGTTGCTGCTGTCACACTCGCAGTTCATTCGCCTCCGGGCTGTAAAAGCAGCTGTTCAGTCGCTTAAAAACACAGAATCATTAGTGTTTCTTCCTGCATTGTGGAGGCCACTTATTAATAATCAGCACTGTTGTTATTATTGTGCTATTATTGGCGATGCATAATTGAAGAACCCCCCCAACCCCCCGAAACACACACCGACCCCCAATCGGCTGGAAGGACGCTCCGAACTCTCGCATGTTGATTAAACACAAATATTTTTCAGCTGATTCACTTGACTGCCGGTGCGTTTTGATCTTTCTCTCTCTCTCTCTCTCTCTCTCTCTCTCTCTCTCTCTCTCTCCAGCTTTTTGTAACATCGACTCCCCCGCTGTGATTGTCTCATTATCACTTCCATGTCGTATTCATGTGTTCTTCTTCTTCTTCTTCTTCTTCTTCTTCTTCTTTCTTCTCTCTTCACAGCAAAGAACAGACGTGAGGCTCAGCGAGATGCTGGAGGTACCGACATCCACCTCTCACACTCTCTCACACACACACACACACATGCAAGCAAACAAACACTTCCTTATGGAGTACGCCAACGTTCATGACCCCGCCCCCCAGCCCCACCCCAGAAAGGTCAAAGGTCAACTGGAGCTCTGAAAAGCCCACACAGTCGCCCTGAAGCTCAGCTCCAGGCTTGTTGTTGTGTCATCTGTGTGTGTGTGTGTGTGTGTGTGTGTGTGTGTGTGTGTGTGTGTGTGTGCAGGAGGAGGACTACCCAGGAGCCATCCAGCTCTGCCTGGAGTGCCAGAAGGCTGCCAGCACCTTCAAACATTACAGCTGCATCAGGTACCACACACACACACACACACACACACACACACACACAGAGCAATCCGCACAGCAGCTTCCACTAGGGGGCAGCAGACAGCCGACGACTTTGTTAATCGGAAATTTTGACGACCATCCAGTGAACTTTTCTTGTTGTCCTTGTTTGTTTGTCTTTACTCCACATTTGGTTTCAGTCAGTAATGACATTAAGTCGAACTTTAATTGAAGTTTGATTGTCCAATTCCGACCGCTGCCCAGCGTTCAGCGAGGCAGAACTCGCTTCATTTGTCTGAGCGGGAAGTTTTTCTGACCTTTTCCCCGTAATTGCATCACAGGGCCGTTTGAGTGGCAGGGGTGGGGGTGGGGGGGTCGATTGTGGGCGGCGGCCCGTTGTTTGGAACGGCTGCGTGGGGAGGGGAGGGGTGGAGCCACGGAGCAAACGGCTCTTTGAAACGGCACCGGCCTGGTTTTCGAGACGGCCGTCAGTCGTCTGAGTGGCTCTTTTAATTTGCTCCGCCCCGGCCGCCGTCTCATCACTGCAAGTCGACCCGTCCCGCGGCGCCGAAACCAGGGCAGCTGTTACTGCCGCTGCTCCGTCTCCCTGGCGGTGGAAACCTTGCTTGCCAGTTGTTGAAGCTTTCAAGGGGTCTCATTGGTTCATCGGGACCCCCCCTGTATTTCACACCCTGACTCTATTACAATTTACCCAGGATATGATGCTTATTTTCTATACATAAATAATTACTTTGTTCAAACCAATAAAACAAAAAGAAAAATAAATTCATAAGCTAACAATAGAAATAATTTGAAAATAATGAAATGAATAAACAAATATGCTGATAAATAAGTGACAAAGTAACTAACTAAATAAATGAATGAACGAATACATGAATAAATTAAAGTTGAAATTAATAAAAAATTAAATCTTTCAGTCTGTCAGTAAAAAAAATAGCTCATTGTTCAAAACGGCACACAGGATGGAAGAAGACGACTGTAACACAGAGACGGTGGGAACTCAGGGTCGATCACCGTCTCTGTTCCTTTAACCCCCAGAGGAACTGATCTCATCTTCTGCACGCACGTCGGTGTGTGTGTGTGTGTGTGTGTGTGTGTGTGTGTGTGTGTGTGTGTGTGTGTGTGTGTGTGTGTGTGTGTGTGTGTGTGTGTGTGTGTGTGTGTGTGTGTGTGTTTTCCTTCCCCCCCGCCCTCCGTATATCAATTAATGATGATCATGGAGGCGTGTCATAGTTGATTCTCTCCTGGTGCGTGACACCTTGATAGGGACTCTGACGGAATACTAACCAGCAGGTTCCAGTGAATATTTCATCTGCAGGGCAACAGGAAGTCAGTCGAAGCCTCCGTCCGAGGAGGCTGTGGTTTGTCTTGGCCAGAGAGTAGCTGGAATCTGCTTCAAAGAGCCGTGAGAAAGCAGTTAAAGGTCTAGATTTCCTTTTTTAAATTCTCCGTCTGCTGCAAAATCCTCTTCACCAAACACACAGTTCTACTAGTTAAACCTTCTAGAACTGTGTGTTGTCGCAAGGTGCGTGGCCACTCCTTTCAAGTGACCCCCTCCACCTGCTGTGGAATCCATAAAGTGGAGGATTGCCCAGCGGGAGACCACAAACAGAGGGCTAAGTCTTCTGCTTCCGGGGACACCTTAGGGAAGGATCGTTGTGGGACGATTAATCTTGTGGGTTCTGCCGCACCTACAGTAGGGACTGAGTAAGTAATTTATTTACTTACTTACTCAGAGTAGGAACTATAGTGATTGTAGGGACCCCTCGCGTGTCACATGACCCACACGGCAGCAGCTAGCACTGCAAGGAACTGCAAAAGTCTTTCTTTCTTTCTTTCTTTTCTTTTTTTTGCCACTGAGTCGGTCGACGTCGTCCCTGATCAGCCAATTACAGAAGGTCACCTGGGCAGGAGGGAGGAAGTGGGGGGGGACTGTTGGCTCGGCAGTGGAAAAAAAAACAGAAAAATCCAATTGCCCTCCTCACCTGTGCTTCCCTTAGCAATATGCTAATGCCGCCGCCATAATGTGGGAGTTGACAACATCGGCATCATCGATCACATGCCGCCGCTGTCACGCTCCAGCATCATCGCTCACGATTACATGGCGCTGTTCCACCGGGCGGCGCCAAGCTGCTGCTGCTGCTGCTGCTGCGTTCGCTGGACGTCGATAGCGCTGCTCCCTGAGAGGCCTCGTCATCCGTCTCGGCTCGTTTCCACCTGCCAGCTCACAGAGGTGTTTATTGACTCACACTGTGCGTGTGGATTCAGAATAACCTTCACTTAATGCAAGAAACCGGCGCCCCCTGTTGACCCCGCTCCCAGCCAGGTTTTGGCTCCGCCCCCTGGGACCACCCTGTTTTTGATGCCTTGTTGAACATAAGGAAGTTTCGCTGGGCGTCGGCTATAGCAGGACGCTAAAAGTCAGCAGTTTTGGTGAAGATGTGGAAAGAGTGAAAACAGTTGAGGTAAACGACAAATATCACTAAACTTTTTTTTTTGCACGGAGGAATTCCTGCCAGGCTTTTTTCTGACTCTGCTCAGATAAACAAACAACAAAGACACAAACACAAGCCGCTGCACAAATAAGTCGCTTTGAGTTTCTCGCACACCGTGTGGGTGTTTCAAGGATTTTGGGGTCAGTGGTCGTCTGGACGTCTCGGACATTTCAATCAGGAAATGCCTTTTGTTTCGCTGTGTATTTAATAACATGTTGTGTCTATTGTGGAACTTTCTTCGCTACAAAGATTCTTTGCGGGGTGTAGGTGTTTTAGAATGTAGCAGCTAGAGTTTAGCCGGACAGACACAGACAGACACATTGAACAAAAGACTGGAATCATCTACATTTTTTTTTTTTTTTTTAAATATTTTATTTTCTGAATTTTCAGATTTATATTTATACAACACAACAAGTAAGAAACAAAAGACAACACAAAATATAAAAATAAAATAAATGAAAAACTAAAACAAAACACAGAACCACGGAGCTGCCAAATAAAAAAAAAAAAAGGTGTTAAGTATACATAAAAGTTGTTGTAACAAGATCAGGGTTACAGAACTTTCACCATAGGGTCACACTTAACTTGCAGATTACTATTTTTGAGATGGTCAATAAACGGACCCCAAATGTCCAAAAATTTGTTTTTCACATTGGATCTGTAGAAGCGTATCTTTTCCATCTGAATAATGTTTGTCATTTCGTTGAGCCATTTTCTGAAGCATGGAGGGTTAGGGGTTCTCCAGACCAGGAGAATCATTTTCTTTGCAGCAACCATACCAAGCATTAGCGCCTTACATTACCACAGATGGATAACTGCTAGAGGACTCTGAGCATCCAAACAGAGCCAGCTCTGGGTCAGGAACAATGACGAAATCATATACTACACTAAACCATTGAAATATTTCACACCAAAACATATGCAGTTGATGACACGACCAGAAGAGATGTGATAGAGAGCCCTCTGCGACCTTGCATCTATCACACAGTGGAGAAACTGCTGGGTAGAATCTATGCAGTTTAAGCTTCGAATAGTGAAGTCTATGGATGACTTTAAACTGAATCAATTTGTATCTGACATTGATGGAGCATTTATGAATTCCTTTCAAGGCTGCATTCCAGGTATCTAGAGACACATCAAGCTGTAGTTGTTCGACCAAGCCTCTCTGAGGTGATGCGTGGACGCAGAGGTGGAGAACAGTGATACAAAGCGGGATATTAGGTGCCTGGAGTCGGGAGGAAGCAGCATTAGATCATAAAAGGGCAACTTGTTGGCATGGTAATGAAGTTTAGAAATCCGCCTTTAACATAATGCCTAATTTGAAGATATCTAAAATGGTGGGAATTCGGAATGTCAAATTTAGTTTTCAGCTGTTCAAATGACGAAAAGCAGTTGTCTATATATAGGTCTTTAAGGGTCAGAAGTCCATTCTGTCTCCAGTTCGTGAACACTCTATCCGTCTGAGATGGTAGAAATGAATGATTGTTACATATAGGAGTGTGTATAGATAAAACTGGCAACTTATTAACACTTCTTATTTGGTTCAGGATTCTGAGAGAGTTTCTCAATACAAAATTGTTGCAAATTAGATCCTGAGGGATTCTGTCTTAGCGAAAAGTAACGAACAAAGAGAGGAGCCTTTACAGCTGTAGCTTCGATGTTTAGCCAATGGGAGGCTGCTGAACGCCTCGCCAGACGGGATTCGTTGCCAATACATCATGGCCCTGGCATTGGCTGCCCAGTAATAATTCTTAAAGTGAGGAAGGCCGAATCCACCCTCCTCCTTAGGCTTCTGTAAGTGTCCTTTGATATTCTATGTGCCTTGTAACCCCATACAAAAGGAAGGACAATTGAATCTAATTGTTTGAAAAATTTTGAGGTGAGAAAAAGTGGTATGTTTTGAAATAAATATAGAAACCTGGGGAGAGCCACCATTTTAATTGCATTAATGCGCCCAACCAAGGATAGCGGCAGAATTCTCCATTTCTCTATATTAAGTTTAAGCTGCAAAAGTGCATTAGTATAGTTAAGTTTGAATAAATTCTTAGGATCACGGGTATTTTAAGCCCTAGGTATGTAAAGTGATCCTTTACAATTGCAAAAGGTAAAGTATCAAGAAAGCGTTGGTCTAAACTGTCTGTTAAGGGCATGAACTCGCTTTTCCCCCAATTGATTGTAAAACCAGAGAGTTTGCCAAAGTAATCAATAAGATCAAGTAGAGGGGGAATGGACAGCACCGGGTCCGCCAGGTATAGTAAAGTGTCGTCAGCGTAAAGCCCCACACGACTTTCTATGTTCCCTATCTTAATGCCCTTGATAAGGGGGTGGCTCCTGATCCCTATTGCAAGCGGCTCCAGTGCCATGTCAAAGAGTAAAGGTGACAAGGGGTCACCTTGTCTGACTCCACGGTGTAACTTAAAGGGTTTAGATTTTTCACTGTTGGTAAGGATGGAGGATTTTGGGCAGAGATATAGCATTTTAACCCAAGAGATAAAAGCCTCACCAATACCAAATCTTCTAAGAGATTCAAACATAAAGGCCACTCTATTTGGTCGAAGGCTTTGGCAGCGTCTAGGGCCAAAACAGCAGCTCTAGGGTCATCTGGATGGTCAGTGTATAAGTTGTTAAGTAGCCGACTTAACATTACAGAATGAAAATCTGCCAGGGATAAACCCTGTTTGATCAGGGTGTATAACTGATGAAATATGTCTTCCCAACCGGTTAGCTAAAACTTTGCTGATCGACTTTAGATCAGAGTTGAGGAGAGCAATGGGTCTGTAACTCCCAGGCTCTGTGTCATCCTTGCCCTTTTTAACAAAAGAGAAATATTTGCCTCATACAGTGACTCAGGAAAGATTTTGTTTTTAGTGGAGTCCTTTATCATTCTAAGCATAAGTGGGACAAGGATTTTACTGAATGTCTTATAAAATTCGCAGCGAAGCCCGTCTGGCCCAACTGCCTTTCCTGAGGGAAAGGATTTGATTGCCTCAACTAGTTCAGCTTCAGTGAAGTCTGAGTCAAGTTCCAATCTAGTTGGTAAATCAAATGTTGGTAGGTTGAGAGAGTCAAGGAAGTGGCTTATGTCTGCCTCAGAGGCAGTAGATTTAGCTGTGTATAAATCTGTATAGAAATCTTTGAAGTAGGAGTTAATTTCTTTTCGGATTAACCAGCAAATTTCCCAGTTTAGACTTAATTTTATAGATGGCGCGGTTTGCCTGGGCACCTTTCAGCTGTCTCGACAACAGCCTCTCTGGTTTATCACCTAATTCAAAGTGTTTTTGTTTGACCTTTAGAAGAAGTTTATTAATGGTTTCACTAAGAATTTGATTATATTCATATTTTAAATTCAAAATCTTTTTGTAATCCTCTTGAGAAAGGGAGACTCGGTAGGCCTGTTCAAGGGTTGGAAGTGCATTTTCAATTTCAACCAAACGAAGCCGCTGTTTCCTCTTTTTTGAAGCTTCAAAAGAAATAATGTGGCCTCTCATGACAACTTTGAGGGTTTCCCAAAGCGTGCAGTCTGACACTTCACCTGTATCGTTGGTCTCAAGAAACTCCTTAAGGCAATTAGAGATATAGTTTATAAATGTTTGATCAGTCAGCAAATATGGATTAAAACGCCAACAATAGGTTTGTTTTGGAAGGTCAAGTTTTAGCTGAAGCGAGACGGGACAATGATCTGATATTAAGATGTTATGATATTTAGTGTTTTCAATGTTGGGTAGTAATTTTGCATCCACCAAAAAGTAGTCGATCCTCGTGTACGATTTATGTACATGTGAGAAAAAAGAATAGTCTTTGTCTGTCGGGTGCTGTAGTCTCCATATGTCACCAAGTTTGTAGATTTGGCAAGGTTATTCAATATTTGGGTAGATGCTATTGTTATTGGTACACGGAGGAAAGTCTGTCAAGATATGGATCAAGGTAGCAGTTGAAATCACCACCTATGATTAGATTAGTGGTGCCACGGTCTGGAATTAAATCAAATACCTTGCGAAAAAAAATTTGGGTCATCTGTATTTGGACCATATACATTAAGAAAGGTGACAGGGAATGAGTTAATATTTCCGTTATCATAATATATCTGCCATTAGGGTCTGTAATTGCTGAAGCTAATTGAAAGGGAATATTCTTGCGAAAAAGAATGGCAACACCCCTAGATTTAGAAGAAAATGGTGCATGATAGAGTTGAGAGATCCAATTAGCTCTTAAACGTCTCTGCTGTGTAGGTTTTATGTGGGTTTCTTGCAAAAACATTATGTCTGCTTTAAGGGACTTTAGATGTGCAAAGACTTTCCCCCGCTTAACTGCATGACCAAGACCTCGTACATTCCACGAGACAAGTGAAATTGTACTCATGACTGTCTGATTTACAACGTTAGGTAATGACATGGATATTGTGAATGTGCAAAATAGTGTTCTGTGATACCAAAAGACAAAGAATAACAATGACAAGTAAGTGGAAAACGTTAGGCAGCTCCGAACAAAAATGAACAAAAACGATAAACCCCACCCTCCCACCCAAAGACACTTCCCCAAATGAAGTGTCTTAACCCTATATACTTACAGAGGGCCACCGGGCGTGTGGCTAAAGCACGACTCTAATAAGCTAAACAAACAATGAACTAAACAGGTCATCTGCTCCTCTACCTTTAACACAGCCAGATGTGAGCGTGAGCTCACGAAACGTTACCGTATGATATAGTTGGATATCTAAATTTGCTCTAAAAGAGAGGGGAAAGAGAAAAAAACACAAAAAACAACCACAACAACACCAACCGAAATATGTGAATCTTGTAGCGTAACTGTTAAGTCCAAAAACCCAACAGACCGCGTCTAGTCACCTCCAGTGTCCTGTTGCAAGGTGCCGATGTATGTCATCGCATCACCGGGAGAGGTGAATACCTTCTGGAGCCCGTTGTGATGAACGTGAAGCCTGGCAGGAAACCGCAAACTGTGTTTAATCTTCCTCTCCCGCAGGATTGCCATAACGTCCCGGAAACCACGCCGCTGATCCATCACCTCCGCTGTGTAGTCCGGGAAAACGAAAATCCTGTTCGCGCCGAACTTGAGAGGCTGTTGCCGAGCAAGGCGTAGAATCTTTCTTTGTCTTGAAAGTGGTGGACACGAGCCATAATGGTGCGAGGTTTGACCGTGGATCCAGAGCCTACCTCTGTTAGTTTGGGTAGTGGAAAGCGATGGGCACGATCGATAATCACTTGCTTCGGGAAGTTGATCTCGCCCAGAAGTTTAGGTATGAGAGTGCTCACAAATTCGGTTGGGTTTCCTTCTCCTCTCCTTCGGGATGCCAACGAATTTAATATTGCGCCTGGAGCGACCTTCCAAGTCATTTACCTTGCTTCTGAGAGAGGCGCACTCTTTACGGAGACCGATGATGGCGTCCTCCGCAGTACTTAACCGGGTCTCGTGGTCGGTGACCGCCGTGTCAACCTCATCCATTCGACCCACAAGAAGGTTATGAGAGGATTGGAGAGATTCGAATTTCACCTCCAGGAGGTCGAACCTGGTGTTGATCGTTCAGTATGGTGTCCTGCATGTTTTTCAATGCTTCTTCCATTTGTGTCACAGGGACTTGTTGAGGTTCCGCGTCGGTGTCGCTAGCCGCAGTCACGCTGCTAGCTGGCCTCGCACGTTGGTTTTGGGCCTTTCCTTTCTCTCATTTTTAGTTTTATCCGCATTTTGTGTCTCAAGTGGGCTTGGGGTGATATATAAAAATCAATTATTGGTATCTTGTCGAGCAAACTGGGTTAGAAACGGTAAAATTAAACAAATAAAAGTTGAAAGGAGAGGAGCTCTCGAAAATAGGTCTTACTCCATCCGGGCTCACTAGCGCCCCCCATCTACATTTGAAGCAAGGTTTCAAATGACCTCTGACCTAAAACATATGAAGAAGTACGCTAGAGATGCAGGAGTCACATACTCACTTGAGTATTCCCTCAGATGCAGATCTCTTGGGTGGTAGTGGGGGGGAACTAGTTAGCTTTCTTGGTGACCTGCTCTCTTTTATCTTTTTCCTTCCGTCACCGACACAAACCTCGATTTTTTTATTTTCAACATCTTGCTTTTGCGCAGCGCAACACGACTTTGGGGCGAAGACGGCGCTTCCTGTTTGACGAGTCAGCGCTCGAAATCCCCGCCAGCGCGGAAGTTCCCTGGAAGCCCCCCTGTGGACGCTCGGTGGCGCTGGTGATAATTGAAAAGAAAAAACTCCAAACAAGCTTATTTTCCTTGACGGCAGTTGATTAAAATGCTCGTGCAGGCCCCGGGAAAAAGAGGCGCTTAATTAGTTTCTCTCTTTTCCACGCCTCTAATCTGTTATTCATGCATTCCGTCTGATCGCGGAGGGGTGCCGGTGAGCGCGCGCCGACCAACGGTGGACAGCGTAATCTCTCCCCACAGATGGGCAGATTATATTGTTACCAGGTTTAATCCCACAGAAAGAAAAAAAGACGCGAGGTTGAAGGTTCTCTACCTTTGATCGCTTGTTTTTGAACCCTCTGAGTGATCCCCAAGTGCCACTCATGCCCTTTTTTACCACAGCTGACCTGACGGGTGAGCTGTGGCCACAAAGTATCGGGCAAAAAATATTTTCGCCTGATGTTTTATTTCAAGGAAATCGTTTTTGGGGTCCAATTTCGGTTTGACTGGGGTGAAAAATAAAAATTGCCAGAAGAACGACGCAAGTTTCTCTGTCCTGCTGACCATGCTAGCTAGCTAACAGTAACGTACTGTTTGGCAGTGACGTTGAACAAATTGTAGGCTTGCGTGAATCTCTTGCCATAAGGTGGCAGCACAGCTTGTTATAGTGCAGTTGCAGTAATAGTTGCACATTTAAAGGTTAAGTGTGTAATTTTTGGAGATTTTAAAGAAGAAACAGCGACATCAAGTGGTTACATTTTAGACTGCAGTGTCTTTCACTCTCCCTCCCCCTCCTGAGTTTGCCGGTTAGCTACGCACACAAACTTGGAAACCTCGTCCATATTCTCCTTCGTTGATTTATTTGAGGATGCAAATGTTCACCCTAAATACGAAATGCACTGTCAGGCAGCTGGATTGTTCACACCAGGCTTCCTTAGAATTATGGCGGTGCAAGATGGCAGCTAACTGGGAGCAAGAGCGAGCCTTGATTTATGTACATTCTTATATATAAATAAGAACCGTTCCAAGGGTAGGGAAACCAAATAACTTTTATTGTACTGCAAGTATAGACTTTTATAAAAGTATTTATGGGAAGTATGTTAAGCTTTTACCAATATAAAAAAATCGTAAATCAGGTCAAATATTACACACTGGGCGACACGGTGGCGCAGTGGTTCGCGCTGCCGCCTCACAGCAAGAAGGTTGTGGGTTCGATTCCGGGGCCTGGGCCTGGGACCTTTCTGTGTGGAGTTTGCCTGTTCTCCCTGTGTCTGCGTGGGTTCTCTCCGGGTTCTCCGGCTTCCTCCCACAGTCCAAAAACATGCATGTGAGGTCAATTGAACACTCTAAATTGTCCATAGGTGTGCATGTGAGTGTGAATGGTTGTTTGTTTCTATGTCTCCAACGATGAACTGGCGACTTGTCCAGGGTGTACCCTGCCTTCGCCCTAAGACAGCTGGGATAGGCTCCAGCAGACCCCCGTGACCCTGAATTGGAATAAGCGGGCATAGAAGATGAATGAATGAATATTACACACTGGATCTTTAACTAGAAAGGGAAAATAAAAGCTTCTAGCTAATTCCCCAACAATGGTTGATTGAATTGGGGCGTTATGTCATTATTGAGCCAATGATAATGATATTAACATCATGAATGTTTAAGTTTTTCTACAAATCCTCTAGTTAGGCAAAGCATGATATGTTAGAGCTAAACTATCCACCGAGTGGCTCTGCCAGGGATTGCACTGAGCCATTGTATTGTTCCACTCCTTCACATGTCCTAACAGACCTCTCTGCACTGTCCATCCTCTCCTCCACAGCTTCATTCTCTACATTTATTGTCTATGTCCTTACATTTTTTTTTTATTTGCGTCTCGTCACGGTAGTAAAGCAGCTAGTGTTTTCTTGTCCCTGCTGGTTATTGCTGTTTATTTGACTCGCAGCTAATCTGAAATCTCCCTCTTTGTTTTGTCACCTGCTCTAATCCCAGCTGACAGCTCATCTCTGCCGCCGCTGCCTCGTCAGACTCACTGTTTATCGCTTCTAATTTACGCTGGGATCGGCAGCGGCGGCGCTCATTTCAGCCTCCAAATGGTGCCGGTCCCGCTGTTTTTTCCCTGCAGACGGAGATTAAAAAAGGAAAAAAAGAAAGAAAGAAAAAAAGCTGCTTAAATTAACCACGTTTCCAAATATAAACAGCTGTGATCTTTGTGTTTTGCGGAGCTGCTCTGCAAGCGGCAGGCTGGCCGTGCAGAATTGAGGATGTGCCAACAGACAGACCAGCAGCAACTTGAAGTTCTGAAGGTTCTGGTCTGATTCACCAGAGTGAAGCTGCGGTTCTGTTTTGCACAAAAAGAACAATGCAGTTTGAAAATGAATCGGAACGAAATCCGTCTAAAATGGGCTTGAGTGCGACGTTGAAATGGTTCAAACAAGCTCAGTTGATCCTGTCAAACTGTGCAAGCTCAGCTTCATTCATAAATTCATGGTGGCAGTGAGGAGGAGGAGGGGGAGGAGAAAAAAGAAGGAGGAGGAGGCGAGACTTTATTTCCAACCCGCTCCTTGAATTAGAACACATTTGTTTTTCTCGCCCCTCGTTGTTGTCGGGTTATTTTTTGATCTTGTTGCTCAAAAACACAAGATGACGTGGAAGCTCCTCTTCTCCTCCTCCTCCTTCTCTTCCACCTCCTCCACCTTCTCTCCTGCTCCTCCTCCTACTACCCCTCCTTGTCTTTCTCCTCCATCCCTTCCTCCTCCTACTACCTACTTCGTCTTCTTCTCCTTCTTCTAACTCTCCTCTTTCTCCTCGACTTGCTCCTTTTCCTTCACCTCCAACTCCTCCTCTTCCTCCTCCTGAGTCCAGCTTAATTAGGTGTTTGTAAAGGACACCGGCTCCCGCGGGCGACCGCAGCCTCATGAGGCTGGAACACAAGAGAGAGTGAGCGAGAGAGAGAGAGAGAGAGAGAGAGAGAGAGAGAAAGCGTTGACCCCGGGACGACCCCCGGAGGACTGTGGAGGGACGTCAGCAGGGGAACCAGGTGTATCAAGCTGCAGTGATGAGTCGTTTTGGTGTCTCAGTTTTCAGTTTCTTCTGCGAGACTCTGACACTCTGGCCGTCATGGTTCCATCCTGCGGTTCCTCTTAGAACCTTGAGGAACTTTCTACCTCAGAGGTTCCGAAGCCTGAGGCGGGACATCTAAACATGGATCAGTGTGTCAGGATGGCCTCCCAATAAAGGTCCAGCGTGTAGAATTTGGCCTGATTTATGATTTTTATATTGGTAAGAGCTTAATATACTGTCCGTGAATACATTAATAAAGTAGCAGTAGAATAAAAGTCATTTGGTTTTCCCAACCTTAGAGCAGTTCTCATGTTATAAGAATCTACATAGATCAAAAGTCTTGCTTCCAGTTAGCTGCCATCTTGTACCGCCATATTTGTACGGAGGCCTGTTGTGGACAGTCCAGCTGCCCGAGAGCGTGTTTCATAATTACAGTGACAGTTCGCTTCTTTAAATAAACCAATGAAGAAGGTGGTAGAAGAGGTATCCCGGTTTGGGTGGTGTGCAGACCACCGTAGTTCACTGGCAAGCTCAGGAGAGGGAGGGTGAGAGCGTGAGCACTGCAATATAAAATGTAACCACTTGATGTCACTGTTCCTTCTCAAAATCTCTAAATATTGCACACTGGAGGACGACTAGGTGGACATGCAACAGAAAAAAAGTTTTAACTCAGTGTTGATTTTTTTTCATCAGAAACTCTCGTCCTGCCTCATTAGCATATTTTAAAAAGAACAAAACCTGGTGGGACGATGGTGATAATTGTCGCCTGCTGCGGTTGAAAGACGGAAAACTCACCTCTTTGGTCCTGTGATTTCGGCGTATTGTGTTTCTAAACACCCGGGGTGTCTCAATGACTCACACACACACCCACACACACGTAAAAGGATGAACTCATTGGATTCATCCGCGTCAGAAAGTTTTGTTTTCTCCTCTAATAGAAACTTTTTCTCTGTTTCTCTCTGCAGCGAATTAAACTCGAAGCTTCAAGACACCCTGGAGCAGATCGAGGTAAGAAGCTCCTCCCCTCTTTCTCTTTTCTCCTCCACTTGATGATCTGCTTGCTAATTTCCTCCACCAGCCGTCGTCTGAAAGGAGCAATTTACGCTTCATCTTGACATTTCCATAGTTTGCTTATCTCACTTTTGGGGCGCCAGCAAATATTGACACCATCAGAGCGAGAATGAGAGAGAGAGGGAGAGGGAGAGAGTGAAAGAGAGAGAGTCAATTATATCTGCAGCATCTGCGGCTGCGTCCCGATACTTGTGTCAGATAAATAGTATGCAAAGCAATTTTTTCTGCGGCTGCTTCACTAGATTAATTACTTTACCCACAGTTCGGCCTGTACACAAGGTTTGCATGGACACACACACACACACGCACGCACACACACACAGGCCTCACTCTGTGTCCCATCAGTTTTGTCATCAAGCGACGCGTTAAATAAAAACAAACCCTGAAAATCTCAAAGGTAAACACTTGCACAAAGGATTTGTGTTATCTAGCACCTGATGCCTGTGTCGACACTTATACTGTGTGTACACTGTATACACAGTACACACAAGTACACACACACACACAGAGGACATGACAAACACTCCACAGTATCACAAATTGTCCTGGTGATGACTGAAACGAGCGGAACGCCGTTGCTCGGCAGAACAGGAAAAACTCCTATGGCTGGTTGAGTTTTCGCTTAGTTGGACTGTGTCAAACACGGTGCAGCAGCTCAAGTAGGTCAGGACCTACACGCTTCTTTTAAAATAAAAAAGAAAAGAGAGAAAAACCTGCTAAGAAGAGCAGTTCTTGTATTTTTCCTCCTGAGGAATCAATCAATCAATCAGCAGGAAAATCCTCCCTGACTGCAGCCGTCAAATCTCTTCAAGGTTCAGCTTATGCTGTCAGCGCATCACTTCCTGTTATACTCACTCAGCTTCCTTTTCTCTCTCTGTCACACACACACACACACACACACACACACACACACACACACACACACACACACACACACAGCTTCCGTCTGATCAGCTGTCTAGATTATCTCAACTCTTCTTCCAGACCATCATCTCCTCTCTCCTTCCTCTTCCTCTTCCTCTTCCTCCCTGGCCCCGCCCCTTCCTGTCTCTAGGAGCAGCTGGACGTGGCCCTGTCCAAGACGTGCAAGCACTTTGACGTGTCTCACTATACCAAGGTGCAGCTGGCCTACACGCTGCTGGGCAAGACACAGGTCAGTGGTCCGGAGCTGGCGGAGCGAGACTGGAGCTCAGGGAGCCGGCGGAGCTCACGGCTCACCTGCCGCCTCACACACTCTGACATTTTCATCCATCCGTCCTTCACCTTTTCTCCAGGATGCCGCACTCCTCATTCTAATCCTGGTTCAAAGTTGTTTTTTTTAAAATAAGGTTTGCAGCCTCACAGGATTTAATTCTGCCCGGTTCTCATATTATAAGAATATGCATGGATCAAGGGTCTTGCTCCCAGTTAGCTGCCATCTTGCTCCGCCATATTTCTACTGAAGCCTGGTGTGGACAATCCAGCTTCCTGACAGTGGATTTCGTATTACGGATCAACGCTCACATCCTCAAATAAACCAGCAAAGGAGAAGATGGACCAAGTGTCCAGGTTTGGGGGTGCAGGCCACTGTAGTTCACCGGCAAGCTCGGGAGAGGGAGGGGAAGTGAAATTGTGTTGCAATCTAAAATGTAAACACTTGATGTCGCAGGTCATTTAAAACAATAGGGGCATTTTAATACCTACTGAGTTTCATTTTATCGGATTTTGAGTGGAAGCTGCCGTGACGGTCAGCTTCTGCAGAAATCTGCCTCATCCCAACCAAAAAAGAAATCAACCGTTTCTGTGTCATACTGAAATTCAGCAGTGGAATATTGAATCCGCCATGATGTGTTGGGCTGATACCTCCCCCCTCCTTTGATGACCCCCCCCCCCCCACCCATCCTCCTCTCTGCAGACTGCCATGGACCAGCTGCACATGCACTTCACCCAGGCCATCCACAACACCGTCTTCCAGGTGGTGCTGGGCTACGTGGAGCTGTGCGCCGGCAACGCCGACACCAAGTTCCAGAAGATGCAGTACAAGGACCTCTGCACGGTCAGCACGCACAGAGAGAGAGAGAGAGAGTTTGTGTGTGTGTGTGTGTGTGTGTGTGTGTGTGTGTGTGTGTGATTTTGATTTATTCCACCCAGCATTCTCCAGTTTGGCCAGCAGTCTCGTGTACGGCTGAGCAGCTTTACAACGAAACGCTCGGTCGCCCGATATTGAGATGAAGTGCCGCTTTTTATGTGAGAAGTTGAATCAAACGCAGCAGCCTGCAGAGCGCTGAGAGGACACACACACACACACACACACACACACACACACACACACACACACACACACACACACACACACATTGCTCTGGCTTCATTATGGCCTCGTAGCCATGCGTGAATGTCTCATTTTATGGCCGTGGATTTTACAAATTTCATTGTAATGGGGTGAAATAAAGAGGGAAGGGGGAAAAAGGGGAACGCTGCCTTAATGAGAAGGCAGCTGGGAGACTTTTTTTCCGTGTTCTGGATTCTCCTTTTTTTCTTCTTGCAACACGGCAGCCACGTTTTTAGTATTATTTTTTTCCCCCCACCTGGACTTTAAAAAGTTTGCTGGAATTTTAACGTAAGGCCACTGCTCACTGACTTCTGGACGGTTGAAGGTTGAATCCTCAGCAGCTTCTTCTTCTACTTCCTCTTCTTCTGCGGGTCTGCAGCAGAGAGCCTCGCCCACCTTTTGAACCTGCTGCTCAGTTTCCGGGGACTTGAAATTCAGTGAAAGTGGGATGAAAAGTCTCTCGGCGAGGTCAGTTAGGGCGGAGGAAGGGTCGTATTAATTTTACATCATCGTCTCATCATTATGTCCGGCCTGCTCCCTCCTGGCTCCTTTATCCCCTTCCCCAGCTCTGCGGGGAAAATGGATTCCGTCAAATGTGGAAACGGCTAATGAGGCTCTCACATCTTTTTTTTCAGATGTTTTGTGATTCTGTTTTCCTTTTTTTATGCTGAGCTGATCGAAATGTCTCCAGAGGTTGATGATTCTCTCCCCGTGATAGTGGTGCGTTTCTCAACTCACACAATTTGGAAAAAAATAAAATAAAACACACCAACCGTCATTTTAGGTCCGGATCTAAAATAAAATAAAATAAAAAATGAATCATGATCCGAACCCCTCGGAGCTGCAGCCAATGGAAACCAGACGCTCTTCATTTGGGTCCTCACGGCCACCACTGCTAGCGCAGCCATCGCTGCTGAGCCTGCCCCAGTTGCCAGGCAACGCCCTGTTGTGCCACACTGGACTGCCGCCCGATGCCAGACACCAAACATGCAGGTGTCACTTTGTCGCGACAGCTTCGTTAACCTGCCAACGTGGTCGGCCAGCGGCACCTGTGGCGGCGCTGGAGGGGCGTCTGAGGACGCGGGAAACGATTTGTGGATGTTTGCTTATTGAAATAATGGAAAACAGAGTTTACCCACCGCCTCTACAAGTTCTTTGAAAAGGTTTTTAAAAGGATGATTGCCTTGCCCTGCCCGGATGAAAACTTTGCTCATCCGTCTCTTTCAATCACTTTCGCTTGAACCAAATCAGACGTTTCCTGAGGTTCTGTTGCAGCTGCTTGGATAAAGAAGCTACCTGAAGTTGCTAACGAGGTTAGCGTGGATGCTACTGCAAGCTGCAGGTTTTTCCTAGCCTAGACAACACGATTAGGCTTTAACCCCCCTCCCCACCTCCTGGAGCCAAACTGGAGACTGTGGTGCAGCGACTCTTCCACTGACCTATGACCTCAGCCAGCCCCGACTCTTCCTATTGGCTGGGTCGACCAGTTGCACTTCCTGGTCCCTCCTCTTTCAGGCTGCCCGGTGTACAAAGAGCTTTATTATTAACTTTATTAAGGACACAATGGCCCACAGCACAAAGGACAAACCTTAACAGACAAACAGATACAAAAAAAGTCACAATATATTAATAATAATAACTAAATCATCTGCATACATTAAGTGGTTAATAATGATGTTACCAATCACACAGCCTGTCCCAGAGCATTGATAGTTCATCCACATGAATATTACAAACAACACACAAACAATATTACAAACAAACATTTCAGTTTTGTTTTTTTATGCGTGAAAATGATCAATAAATCAATAGCAAGCCGCTGCTGCTGCTGCTGCAGTTCCACGTTGTTGCCTGCGGGCAGCAGCTCTGCCACGAGTGTTTGTTTTTTTCGGAAACGGCCGTCATCATTACAAGCGACTGATTGTGGCTGATGGCTGAGCATCAATCCACTTCAGGCACGTCACAAATAAAAATGTGGCCAAAGGAAAGAAGTGGTGACGGCTCTCTTTGTTAGGAGGCAGCTGACGACAGGCAGCGGCAAAGTGTTTTTTCTGTCTGCGCTTGTTTATGGCACCGCCACCGCTCACTGATATTTATTTATTTATTTACTCGTCGGCTGTGCTTCACGCTGATTTTTACAACTGACAGACAACAAGTTTTTTTTTCTTCCTCTAATCTGTCAGCGACTAGTTTATTTGGGATTTGAAGGAAGAGCGGTGCTTTTATCACAGCGCCAGGGGGCCCGGCTGGCCGGTCGGCCGTCGATATTTCCCATGGTTAACTGGCCTCTTTAAAGTCTATTTGCCAGGATGAAGGAGGGCCGCTTGCTGCAGGACGCCGATGAAAAACAAGCCTCTGACCAAACGCCCACCGACTATTAAACCTGCTGCAATACGAGGCAACCGTGGGCTGAGTTTCACACCTGTGTGCGTTGGCCAACGACCTCAAAATGCATAAAACCGTGGTTGGAAGGGAGGTCAAAGGGCTGAAAATAATTGCAAAGTCACAGTTGCTGTTATAGTCAGTGGTTCATCCTCGTCCTCAGATTCACAGCCTCCTCTTTGTTTTTCCCACTGTTTCCTTGACTCTGTAGCGCACCAACTTGATTTTAATTAAAAGTGCAGGTGAACACTGAGCCAATGCTCGTCTTGCCAGTTTGTTAAATTAAAAAATAGCAGGTTGGCGTGATGAGGAGCGTCTCTCCCTGTTGGTGAAACCTCAGTTCCCACTAACAACCTCCTTCATCTTCTCCTTCCTCTTGCAGCACATCACCATGGACAGCTACATCCCCTGCCTGACGGACCTGTGCAAGGCTTTGTGGGAGGTGATGCTGAGCTACCACCGCACCATGCAGTGGCACGAGGAGCGAGACAGGCAGGAGTCATCCGCCGCCGCAGGTAGGAGGTGGAGGAGAGGAGGAAGAGGAGGAGGCAGGGCGTAGGGGGAGGTGAAGGAGGAGGTGGAGACTGGTCGTTTTTTTTTCTGTGATTGTCGCTCAAGTTTTACAGGATTTTTGAGACGTTAGTGGCTCATTTGTGAAAACATTTTTTCACAAATTTTGCAGAAATAATCGTTTTTATCTGAATCTGTTTTTATGCTCTAGTGTTTTTGGATCAGCTCTGACCTTTTAACGCTTAAATAAAATAAAAACCACCGCATTCCATAACTGCTTGCATTTCCTTTTTTTTGGTAAATGCTTTGCGAATTCCTCCTCTTAAAAAAAACAAAAAACAAACAAAAAAGCCCCCACAAATACACTCCATATATAAGCAACGGCTGTTGCTACAAAACCGTTCAGCGTGTCACTGCATTAGCGCCACCACAAGGCCAAATGTTTCTCCCTGTCGTCTGGGGTGTGGGTTGGGGGGGTGGGATGTGGGGTCGGGGAGCGTGGATTCTGCCGGTGTCATCTCATTAGCGGCGGGATCGTCTGCGCCGCCAGGTACTTGGTCAGGTATTAGCCCGGTACGCGGTGCCGTCAAATTAGCGCCGACTGCCACGTACGTCGCCTCATTTCCATTTCCCAGGCAGCGCCGAAGTCATTACAGGAAGTGGAGGTGGGGAAGTGGGGGCGGGGGTGGGGGCATACAGAGGGGGGGGTCCGTGGCGAGGATGTCCTGAACCCGCCGTGACGTGCCGAGCGCTCGCCGCCGCTGTCCTTTGTTAGGCGCACGCCGCCGTTTGATCCCATTTCCGGAGGCGCATCCGTCACGCCGCCGCGTGATTGGCTGTCGTCTTTGTCCTCGACCCTGCCCCTTTTTACGGCTCCGCCGTGAGGGCCCTCTGAAAAATATGAATTCCGTCCGAGCCGAGTTTATTAACGTCTCACCTCAGCGCATATCCTTAAACAGTAGGGGGCAGTGGAGAGTGGTGTCGCCCAACGTTCATTCCAGAATGTTCTTGGGCGGAAAAAAAGTAAAATGCACGACTTTGTGCGATCAGATTGTAAAGCAGCAGCAGAGTGTTGAGACTAATTTAGTACAACAGTTTGAATTATTATTTTTGACAGCTAAATTTAAGGACAATTATTAAGGATCGAAACATGTTTTTTGCATTGAATACATTTGGATATCATTTAAGTTTCTTTTAAAAGTTGCCTTCACACCTGTGCTTGATTGTGGGTTGGAGCTGGGGTGTGGTTGGTTGGAAGGAGAAGCTTTTGTTTGTTCAAAGAAAATTCACAAAATAAATCCTCTGTTAATTTGACAAATGGATTCCAGTATTTTATTTTGGAGATTTCAACACAGCAGATGGTGGAGCTTGAAGGTGAGTTGAGTGGGGAGGGGAGTTGAAGGAGATGGAGCAGAGGACGAGTGATTTATCCGCGACCTTCATCTCGGTTCCGAAAGGCTTCACACCCCTGACGAAGGTCGCGCTCGTTTCTGCCTCTCTGTCAAGGAAAGAAAAAAAAAAAATCAAAAATAAATCAATGGGAGCTTCGTCTCCCCTGCAATGTTTTCATTAATTAATCTGATGAAAGGCTGATGAAAGGAAAGGTTACCTGAGGACGTGAGGCGGGCGGGGTCACAGAGGTCACCTGACAGAGTGGATCTGCCTCCGGATCGGCTTGGCCTGACGTGTTTAATCAGAGCTCAGGGCTGTCAGGAAACCTCCGTTACACACTCACTCTGTGTGTGTGTGTGTGTGTAGTGTGTGCAGCATGTGTGTGCATATGTTATACACCCATACGCATAACGTCCGACGCACCGCCTGCTCCGCTCTGATAAATGAAGTCGTCAGTTCTCGGCAGCAGTCGGTCGGCCTTCACACTCTATTAGCGTTCAGCAGTGGCCACCGGGGGGCGACGCGCCAACTGGAGGGACCGTCTCACGCTCTGGAGCACAGCTTCTTGTCGTTGCTCTTGTTGTTTATTTGTCTGGTTGGACACGATAAACTGTGTTTCTGTTCCCCTTAGAAAAGCAAAATGCAAGTAATATGCTATTAGGAAACAAAAAAAACAGCAGATTAAGAAAAAAACCCTTGTCACAAGTCATTTTTCGTGCCATTGGGAGAGACGACAAGAAGCAAATAACAGGAAAGAGAGAAATAGCTGATAACCAAATATGATTCATCATCCAACTATCCACCTGTCAATCATCCAACCTCCATCCGTCCATCAGCAATTATCTATCATCCATTCATCCATCTGTCAGTCACCCAATCAATCCTTTATCCATCCACCCACTTGTCATTTTGTCCATCCATCCATCCATCCATTCACCCTTCCATCCATCCATCCATCCATCCATCCATCCATTCACCCTTCCGTCCATCCATCCATCCATTCATCCATCCACCCATCCATCCATCCATCCATTCACCCTTCCGTCCATCCATCCATCCATTCATCCATCCATCCTACCATCCACCCATCCATCCACCCATCCATCCACCCGTCCGTCCATCCATCCATCCATCCACCCTTCCGTCCACCCATCCATCCATCCACCCACCCATCCGTCCACCCGTCCATCCTACCATCCACCCACCCATCCATCCACCCATCCACCCACCCTTCCGTCCACCCATCCATCCATCCATCCACCCATCCATCCACGCACCCATCCACCCATCCTACCCACCCATCCACCCATCCTACCACCCACCCACCCATCCACCCATCCATCCACCCATCCATCCACGCACCCATCCACCCATCCATCCACGCACCCATCCACCCATCCTACCACCCACCCATCCTACCATCCATCCACCCATCCATCCACCCATCCATCCACCCATCCATCCATCCATCCATCCGTATGTCTGTCCAATCAAGGCCTGCCCTGCACTCATTGTGTTATGGGTGGAGCCTATCCCAGCTCCCCCTCGGCACTGGAGGTGGAGTCACCCCTGCCCCTCCCACCTCACTCAGACCTGCTGGTCAGTTCATGGTACTGCACCAATTCCCACCTCGCTCCCTGCACCGGCACCACTAACAGCTGTGACATCACAGCGGTGGCGGCAGCCGTCTGAACCTGAGTCTGTGTCTTAAACCGCCAAATCTCCTCTCGTCTTTAATCCTCGTCTGACCCATCTCTCACTTTCTGATCGTCCCACCTCTTCACACTTTCAATCTGCCAGCAGAAGGGGCTGATTTTCTTTTTTTTCTTTCTTTTTTTTACTTCCCGGATGGCTGAGAATCATCCTGCCCGCCGCAGGAAGTGTCCTCTTTAACCCTCCAACCCGTTTTTTTTTTCATTTTTTTTTTCATTTCTCTTCCCGTGGATTTTTCACGCTTGATTTTTTTTTTTTTTTGCGGTCTGTTTTCTCCTGCCACATGTATCCTCTGTTTCATCAACTCATTGTTACCCCTGCACAGCTCTCAGGGTCATTGAGCTTCCTGTTGCCAAACCCTCAGGACATTTTCCTGCTTCTCTTTTTGCCCTTTTTGTCAAAAAGATTTTTTGAAGGAGGAAGTGATTTGATGAGGAAATCTCTCTGCGCTATCTGGAGGTTTTCCGGGGCTCTTTACTTAATCTGGGTTCGCAAATCCCCCAATTGAGCAACCAAAGAACCTCTTGTCTGATCTCTCTCGTCTTTTAACATGTTGAAGGGCCTTTTGAGAGCTCTGGACCGCTCAGCATCCTCCGCTTGTTCCTGCTTTTGGAGGTTTTCATTTGCCGCTGCCGCTGCCTCTTCAGACTGTGTGTGTGGCGCAGGGGGAAAAAAAAATAAAAATCAATTGTCTTTCCTAAGTGTTCTTTACCTTGCAAGACCCTGATTCTGTTGCAGAGAATCCAACTCCTCCTCAATAAAATTGTTTCTGCCAGTTAGAGAAAAGTAAAGCCAAGCTATTTTTTTTTTAATGAGTTCTATATTTTGTTTGTTTGCCTGTGAGAATAAATGATCGTCCAATAGCTTCTGAGATTAAATATCAGGCAGGTTGCAAGGGTTGGAATTTTCTCTTTTGCTCTCTAGGATTTATACGCAGCAGATGAATCTCAAAATGTTTTTTTGGGGGTTTTCAAGTGTTCATTTAGATGAATAGTTTTCTCAGAATGGAATTTTTTCCCCATTAGTTGCTCCTCACGCTGATCTCTGATCTCAGCCAAAACCTCTGGTGAGATTTTCCCGAGCCATGCAACCAGTCTGGGGTTTCACAGAGGGAAGTGAACTCTGGGAGAATGTAGCCTCCATGGGAGCAAAGCCGAGGCTAACTGGAGGGAGGCTAACTGGAGGGAGGCTAACTAGAGCTTCAGACCTGCAGACAGGATGGAGATTTGTGATGTCATTCTTTTTTTTTTGCACAATAACATCCTTGGCCGTACACTGACTGTGAAACTAGAGAATGGTCACGTGGCGAATCTCTGAACAAACTGTCCCTTTATTTACTGTCATTTAGTGTTGCTTGTGTGCCACAGAGGAGCAGGAAACGGCTTTTGATTTTATTTTCTCCGTTCCTGTAGACGAGGCAGCGGTGGCCACCGCCCAGTCGGACGAGTCGGTGGTGGATCGCAGCTACGTGAAGAAGAAGCTGGAACACGGACTCACGCGGATCTGGCAGGTCAGCTTCTGTCTTTTTTCATTCATTCATTCATCTTCTTTACCCGCTTATTCCTATTCAGGGTCACGGGGGTCTGCTGGAGCCTATCCCAGCTGTCTTAGGGCGAAGGCAGGGTACACCCTGGACAAGTCGCCAGTTCATTGCAGGGCCACATAGAGACAGACAACCATTCGCACTCACATGCACACCTACGGACAATTTAGAGTGTTCAATTGACCTCACATGCATGTTTTTGGACTGTGGGAGGAAGCCGGAGAACCCGGAGAGAACCCACGCAGACACGGGGAGAACATGCAAACTCCACACAGAAAGGTCCCAGGCCCGGGCCCCGGAATCGAACCCACGACCTTCTTGCTGTGAGGCGGCAGCGCGAACCACTGCGCCACCGTGTCGCCGCTGTCTTTTTTCTTTTGAAAAAAATATTTATTTATTTTTTCCCTCTCCCGCCTCAAGTTTTGCTGAGGTCCTGAGCTTCTTCTGCGGTCTCCTTCTTGTAGGACGTCCAGCTGAAGGTCAAGGCCTACATCCTGGGCACGGACATGTCCAGCTTCAAGTACGACGACTTCATCGTGGTGCTGGACGTCATCAGCAGGTTGGGCCATGTGTCTCTTTCCCCCTCTGTTCTTACTCGCAGCCAATCAGATCATATCCCTTACACCTCCATTTCTTCTCCCTCCTCCTCTTCCTCCTCTTCCTCCTTCTTATTCTCCTCTGTCTCCTCCCCCTCCTTCTCTTCCTCCTTCCTCTACTCCCCCTTTTCTTCCTCTACCCTGTCCTCCTCCTCCTTACCCTCCTCTGCCTCCTTCTCCTCCCTCACCTCCCCCTTCTCCTCCCTCCACTCCTCCTTTTCTTCCTCTACCTTGTCTTCTACCTTCTCCTCTACCTCTTTCGCCACCCCCTTCTTATCCTTGCCCCCCTCCTTCTCCTCCTCTGCCTCTGTCGGTCCGTCTCCCCCAGGTTGATGCAGGTGGGCGAGGAGTTCTGCGGCAGTAAGTCTGAAGTCCTGCAGGAGTCCATCAAGCGGCAGAGCGTCAACTACTTCAAGCACTACCACAGGTGAGCCCCTCCTGCTGGGTGTGGCTGTGGTTAGACAGTCCCTTGCTGAGCGAGTGCCGCGGCGGGACAGAAAATAAACGCTCCTCCTGCTGCACGCAAACTTATCACCATCACAGCAGCAGCAGCAGCATCAGCAGCTGCCACTGTGATTACATAACTCCCACCGCCGGCGCGGTCACATGAATATGTATTCCTCCTCCACGGTGGCTGCGGCGCATCATCCCCAGGCGATTGGTATCGATTCCCGTCAGAAATCAGTGAGCAGCTTCCAGAAGTTAATAACCGGAGTCGTAGTGAACCCTCATCAGCCGGAGTAGAATTCACGATGGGACATCCAGGGAAGAGGTGAGGAGTAGAAGAAGTGGAAAGAGGAGGAGGAGGTGGAGGAGGAGGAAGGGGAGGCGGCGGATTAGGAGGAGGAGGAAGGAGGAGATGGATGACGGCGTCCCCTGCTGTGCGCGCTCTCACGCTGCTGCATCAGCGTTCCAGCAGCCATCAGTTTTACATTAGCGCTGATTGAGTTTCCACTTGGGTGTCACACAGCGAGTCTCAGTCCGCCTGCAGCAAAACACACACACACACACACACACACACACACACACACACACACACACACACACAAACACACACACACACACACAGTTGGCCTGGAGGTGTGATGATCTAATCCTCCCAGTCAGACTTCTTCTTCTTCCTCTTCTTCTCTGACTGATGGTTGCATTTCTGAGAATCCATTAATCCCTGCGTGTCCCTGTTGGAGGAGCACCACGGGGAGGAAATGACTCCCAGCCGTGTGGGTTTGAGGTACATGTTGTCAGAACATCGAGGGTTGGACCACATGTGTATCTGGTGGCGGACATCGTCCAGTATTCAAGGCAAACTGTGCAAAGTTGTGCAAGGCCAAAAATCAGGAAGTGCAGGAAGCCATTTGTTGTTAAATCACCTGTGAAATGATCTCATCATGGCTGAATATTCTTTATGTTGATGCTGAATGCTGGTTTATTAGTTGTGTTTATTGCCCATCGCTGCGTACGTCCTCCTGGGTGCCTCAGTGACCTTTGCTAGCTCAGCGAATTAGCGTCCTCACAGCGGTGGAGACAAAGCAGCACAAGGTCAGACATGGACACACATCGACAGCGTCTTCTAACTTTTCCCTCTGCTGTCTTCTTCTCCTTCTTCATCTTCTTCGTCTTCTTCTCCTTCTTCATCTTCTTCGTCTCCTTCTTCTTCTTCTTCTTCTTCTTCTCCTTCTTCATCTTCTTCTTCTTCTTCTTCTCCTTCTTCATCTTCTTCTCCTTCTTCTTCTTCTTCTTCTTCAGGGCCCGACTGGAGGAGCTGAGGATGTTCCTGGAGAACGAGACGTGGGAACTGTGCCCGGTCAAGTCCAACTTCAACATCTCGCAGCTCCACGTGAGTACAAACTATTCAGGAACAAGCCGTTGCGGCTGCTGACTTCTTCTACACCACCACCCTCCGCTCCGCCGCGGCCGCATTGGCATTTCAATGTCAGACACACGAGAGCGCCGAGTTTATGCGTTTTTTTTCTGCCGCGTTGTGCTGAGAACGTCGGCCTTGCATATCAACATGAAAGGAGGGGAAAAGAAACCTTGTGGAATGCAGGAAAAAGATGAAAACCTCGATGTAAGGGGGTGTGTGTTGGAGGGGGGGGTGGGGCGTCGCACAACCAGTCGGAGGCGTCTCGCCGATATAAATATACATGTGTACACTTCATTATGAGAAAATAAAAAAAAAAAAATTTGCCCTTGCAATAAATTTGTCTGAAAGAAAAATGTCAGTAAGATGAGAGGATTTTTTTTTAATCTCTCCACTGAGGCAAATATCAAGAAAACTAATATCAAGATGAAGTGGATTAGAGCCTGAAAGAGATGGATGGAAGGATTTATGAATAAATGGATTTAAGGAGGGACATGCTGTTGGATGAATGAATGGAGTGATGTACTGATGGATAGATAGATGGATGGAAAGATGGATGGACGGAGGGATATACTGGTGGATTGATGGATGGATGGACGGAGGGATATACTGGTGGATTGATGGATGGATGGAAGGAGGGATATACTGTTGGATGGATGGATGTACGTACTAAAGGGCGAATGGAAGGAAGGATGTACTGATGGATGGAGGGAAGGATATCTACATATAGACTTATATGTAGATATATATGCATACATGTGTAGTTGCAGCAGGTATCAAATTAATAAGAAGCCAGTTTGTGTCCAGGCACTCAAATGGTTTCCGTGTTTACATCAAGCCGGCACTCCGACGTGGCGCCGCCTGCTTTCATCTTCTCGTCTTTTCTGTTTGAGCAGCGATCTGGTCGTCCGACCCGGAGCGTCTCGCTGTAATTAAGTCGTCCACTGGGGGTTTGTTTTGCGCCTCAGCATCGGCGCACCAGAGTTGAAGGTCACTAACTTGAAAGGGAACAAACGAGCCATCAAGTCGCTGCGGAAGAAAAATATGTCCTGCCGCTTTTGTGTCCTGCAGCAAACAAAATAAAGAAGAAGAAGAAACCTTTCAAGTTATTTTCAACTGTTTGTAACCTCATTTGCTGCTACAGTGACGCACTGGAGGAACATCCACAATGACTCATAACTGCTGTTGTTTCTCCTTCCTCCTCCTCCATCCCTGCAGGAGTTTAAGTTCATGGGCCAGTGTCGCTCGCCCTCGGTGTCGCCCAGCCGACAGGCAGCAGGGGGCTCGTCCTCCTGCGGACCCCCCCTGGACCTGCTGTCCCTCTTCCAGCAGTACGTCCAGGATGGGAACCCCTTCGAGATGCACGCCGAGCACAGGGAGGAGGAGACGGAGGACGTTCTGGCCTCCAATGGGGTGAGTGTTGCCTGCCTGGGCTCCGCCCACCACACCTGCTGCTGTTGCTGCTGCTGCTGCTGCTGCTGCTCAGTTTAGGAAACTCCTTTCGTAGTTTCCATTTCCATACCTACTTCTTTACTCCAGTGGAGACGTCTTATGTAATCAGTTGTCAGAAACCCACTCCATCCAGATGTCTAGAAAGCATCAGGTTTATTTAGCCCTCTGTTTGCACCCTCCTGCTAAAACTAAGGCTTAATTGGACACTTCTCCCTGTTTGCAATCAGGGTAGGAGGTGGAGGGTGTTGGTGTGACTAAAATATGGTGGGCTCAGAAGGAGTGGTGACAAACCAGCCAAGACGCATGTCTGGGGTTGTGGTCCCTTTTCCCCGCGCTCACTTTGTGACATCACAGAGGGTGGATCTCCTGAACGCCGACCTTCAGCGTGGACTTTATTGGAACAAATGAAGGTTCCTGCTGTGTTAGAAATGCTTTCTGCTCGCCACTGTCGCCATATCCTCCATCACATATTGACCTCCTGACCCCTGTACACCCTCTCCCACCCCCACACCCCTGCACCTCAAGTACGAGTCGGACGAGCTGGAGAAGAGCGTGTACCAGGACTATGACAGCGACAGCGACGTGCCCGAGGAGCTAAAGCAGGACTATGTGGACGAGCAGACGGGCGACGTCCCCCTCAAGAGGTCAGTCCTGAGCGAGGGCAGACTTTTTGGCTGGTGGGCCATTATGGGTTCTGAAATATGTCAGAGGGGCTGGAGCAGCAGCAGATGGATGGAGTGTTTTGGTGAGCCACCTCATAGGAGGAAAGAATCTATCATGGGCTATGTAGAAAACATGTTGCTTTAATGTCAATTGAAAATGAACCAAAGCAAAGTTCCAACAAAATCAGTGTCTTTGAAGCCCCACGGTGTTCAGCTCGTTATTGAATTGACTCTGACAAAATGAATGAAGAATGAATGATAAAACACAGCTATTTTATGGCTTACCGACTATTAATATCATTTCTTCAAGTTCAGCGGTCCGTATTAAAAAGCTTAACGGGCCGCATATGGCCCCGGGCCATAGTTTCCCCATACCTGGACTAGGTTCTGAAGCATGTGTTCTGTACTTTTTTCCGCGTGTTTCTCACCGCCGCCCGCTGTCTGACCTGCCGCGTCGGCAAGAACAGCGCAGCAACGCAGCAGCTTTATGTCTGCCCATGAAAAATTCTCTTTCTTTCCCACCTCCTGTGATATCTGAGTCTGGTGAATTTTAAAGCCACATCAGAGTAGATTTAAAAAAAAAAAAGAAAAAAAGTCTTGAGGGCACTTGAGGTCCTGGTCATTTCATGTGAAGACGCCATAGAGCTGTGATCCAACCTCCACTCTGATCTCTTGTCAAGCTCCCAGTTGATGTTTCCATGACCCCTAGCAAAACCTAAATATTGCGATAAAAAACTGGTGATGGAAACACCTAAATTTCGTAAGACCTCTCGAATATGCCTAAAAGATTTTGACGCTCTCATGAGGTGGTTTTTCAGATATATCCATGTAGAGGTATATCGCAAAAGTGTCATGGAAACACTTATTTGCACGTACGTCACCAGACGTGACGTACATGGTCATATGACCTGTTCACTTCAAATGCTGCAAATGGCGCGTTATGTTTGGATGGAGGAGGAGATGGAATATTTTTTACAAGAAATCAAAGAGAAAAATATAACAACCATTCTTGACAGCAAAAAAAGTAAACAACGAGATTTTACGAGAATTTTAGAAATATCACAGCTTTAGAAAAACGCAACTAGTGACTGCTTCTTTCTCTTGGTCTCACCCATTTTTTTTTTCATCTTCTTCTTACTGGCAGCAGCTGTTTTTTTTCCAGCATCTTTCCTCGAAAGGCGCTGATTGGTTCCTCAGATCTATGACAGACTTAAAAAAACAAGAACAAAAAACCCTAAAAAATCAAAACCTCACATGAGAAAAAATCTAATTAATCCGGGCCGTTTTGCAGCTCGATGCAGCAAAAGACTAAAGGCACGACTGATTAATTCCGTGTCACCACCACGTTTGCCTCCTGATGAGCTGGACCTCGGTGGTGGTTGCGGCGCTGGGCGTCGACCACCACCGTCTGACATGTGTACGGATGGAGATATTAACCTCCTCGTCCTGTACGAAGAAGAAGAAGACGTCATTACGGCTGATTGCTTGAAGCAGCCTGCGGGTCACACACTCTGGAGGCTGGAGCCGCTGCTCTTGACAAGTCGGGTCACTGAGAGGCGGTGGGAGAGGGGGGGGGTCGATGAATAGCAGGGGGGGGAAGGAGGGAGGGAGGGGGGATAAGGGGAGGGTGTCGCCATCAGGGTCTCCGAGTGCCGCCGCCGGTTTCATTAGCGGACCTCCGACCCTGCCTTGGCCCCCCACGCCCCCACCCCCCTGCGAGGTTTAGCATGTTAGCATACATTACCGCTCACGACTCCCCGCCCCCCTCACACACCTCCACTGTTCCCCTCAGCGTGTCCAGAGAGACCATCCGGAGCAAGAGCAGGTCCGACTACAACCTGAGCAAGACCAACAACGCCCCCATCCTCACCAACACCACCCTCAACGTCATCCGGCTGGTCGGTGAGTGCGACGCACACACACACGCACACACACACACACACACACACACACACACACACACACAGTCATTGGACTACATTTCAAGCACGCTCGATATTCGAATTTATTCCCCATCCCCCTCCCCCTCCCCCAATATTCCAGTTACGCCATTTCCATTGCAAGTCCACTACAATGACACTTGACACAAGTAGCCGTGGGTGTTTTGAGATGAACACACTGTAACAATATAAACTGAATAAATAAATACAACGGGAATAAATGGAATTTAGAATGAATGAATGGAATGAATTAACAGTGCCATTGAGCCATAGTCAGAGAGACCTGATTGGCTCATCCAGGACGAGTGTCATCTGCTGCGTGCGGTTTTCCGCCTTTTGTCCCCTTTTGTCCGCTGTCGTGTCACGAACCGACTGCTCAGTGAGGCGCCACCTTTTTTCTTGTCGCCATTTGACCCCCTGCGTCCCTGGGAATTGAAGCGATTGGGGGGTGGGGGCTGAGGCGAGGAGGGGGGGGGTGTCGGTAATGTGACCGCGTGAATCCTCTGATGCGTTTAATTATCGGCGTGGCGCGATAAGCGATCTGGCCGCTCGCTGGGTTTTTAAACTGTTTGTCCTTCTCTCTCTCCCACCGCCACCGCCGCCAACACACACACACGCACACAAACACAATCACGCAGTGTGTTATTGATTCAGAGCCGCGTGACAAATCTGAGCGGGAGAAAATTCCCAGGTGCGGCTTCGCGACTGCGGCGGGGCGGCTCGCTGATGGAGTGCAAATGGGAAAAGCGTGCGAGGCGAAGAGGCGGAGCTCATGCCTTCACGTTCCGAGTCGGTGGTAACCTTGTTGTGGTCCCGCCCCCCTGTACCTCCCTCGCGCCTCCGTCCCCTCTCGCTGGCTTTATTGCCTCACTGCTGACATCAGATCACTCTCGTCCCTCTGGCGGTCGATGAATGCCCGTCACTTTCTTCCACAAACACTGTATTGCATTTTTAAAAAAAAGAAATGTGATCATCCAATCAGCCGCCTGTCTCCATGTCTGTCTGTCTGTCTGTCTGTCCGTCCGTCTGCCTGTCTGTCTGTCCGCCTGCCCACCCCACAGGTAAATACATGCAGATGATGAGCATCCTGAAGCCCATCGCCTTTGACGTCATCCACTGCGTGTCGCAGCTCTTTGACTACTACCTGTACGCCGTCTACACCTTCTTCGGGCGCAACGACATGGTACGTCAACTGCAGAGAAAAATCAACAACAACAAAAAAACGAGCCCGGATGACGACATGTGAATTGAAAGAGAAATAACTTTGACTTGAGCCTCCTGAGGTTGAAAGATTCAAGTTTCCATCTTTAGAAGGCGGATCTATGTAATCAGGGACCTAACAAAAAAAATAGTAATCAAAAGGAAACTAAGTTTGGGGATTGGCGCCCTCTCTGGTGGAAATGTGTCGTTATTTATAGTTCTGTTTCTCAGGCTGGATCAGAGGTTTCGTTCACAGTTGGCTGTTACACAAAGAGCTGCGTGTGTGTGTGCAGGTTGGCTCTGCCTCAGCGTGCCTGCCTTGGCCTGGTGCCTCAGGGGAGGGAGGGGCCAAGGGGCGGGGGGGGGTGATAATGAAGGCTAGCAGAACAGAAGCCAGGCTGCAGTCGGAGGTGGAAAAGACGAAGAGGTCGAACGCTCAGCACGACGCTCGTTACTGCCTCCAGTGTGTGTGTGTGTGTGTGTGTGTGTGTGTGTGTGTGTAATTGAGTTGACAGTTTGTCCTTGCTCAGTCTGACCACTGTGGCACATGTTCCAACTGCTGACTGTATAAAAAAAAGGGGTGGAGCTTCCACTAAAAAAAAAAAAAAAAAAGCATTCAAGCATTCATTCGTTTGGCCAGCAGGGGGCTTTCGCCAACATTGGCTGCAAAAACAGTCAAAATGGCTTGGCTGTCAATACAGAGTGGGAGGAGCCCCAAATTCACATTACACATTAGAAACTGCTTACAGTGTTTCAGTAGTTCAGCCAGTAAGATCTTATATCCATTTGTCTTCTCACTGCTGGTACCGCCCACCCATCCAAATATGGAATCATCCGGGGTTTTTTGGGTTTTTTTTTAAGATATTTTATTTTCTGAATTTTCAGATTTATATTGATACAACACAACAAGTAAGAAACAAAAGAGGAATCATCCGGTTTTAATAAGCCGGATGCTCCAGTAGCAGCTTAAGATGGCGCCACTGAGGCCTCATGATTCGCAATAATGATTCGTAAACCACATTTTTAAAAAAAACGTAATCGCCGCGTGTGATTGCTGATTGGGTGTTTTTTTGCTGCGAACACATTAGCCAATGACAACACACTTCCTGTTTGTTAGCATAACAACCCGAAGTTTAGAGGTTGAGCCATTAGAGCTGCGCTGTCAGAAACTGTGATGTAGCCATTTTGCTGAGTGATCGAGGATGGGAGTGCTTCCACTACCTGTGTGGGAATTCCCACCTCCAGAGGGCGCTTTTCCCGCTCGTATGTTGAAGTCTTCACTGTGTCCGCGGCTCATCAGGCCGTTTGACGAGCCGACTCTCTCAGAGGGGCAGACAGATGCTAATGTCTCCATGAATCTTTAAAAGATTTCCCAGCGCACTCGGCTGGCTGCCTGTGACCCCGTCCACCTCCCTGTGCCCCCGTCTCCCCTCCCCCTCTTCCTTCCCCCACCCTCCACACACATTCCCCCGCCCTCACCCGGCCAGAATGGAGGGGGGGGATGAAGCCTGTGGGAGTTTTGTCAGGCATTAATATTAAAGAGAGTAAATAGTTCCATTATCTGTGTGCTGCGGCGCCGTCAACTTAAACTGCTTTGTTGACTCTGGCTGTTAGCGCTGTTAGCGCTAATCCCCCCCCAGGCTGTGGCTGAAATCACCGATCGACCGCCGGCCGAGTCTCATTCGTGGGATTTATGTCAGGCGTCCCTCTGGAAAGCAGCCGGCTGGCCATGTTTTTCACTCATGGGTTGTCAGTCACATTTTTCTGTCACCACCACCACTGGAGCCAGTTGGTATGGCAGCAGGATGGATTGGATACTTTATTGGTGATGAGTCACTTTTGATGGGACGAAACCCCGCCCACAGGATGCTGTGTGATTGGTGTCGTAACGGCCAATCAGACTGCAGGGTTTTGTAATGGGTTCAATCAAGATTTTAGACTTTAGCTCTCCTCAATCCACAATCCAACATGTTCTCCTCTGTGTGTGTTTTTGGTTTTGTTTTTGGTTTTTTTTTGCATATTTTAATCATGTTGTTTTCCAACCCCTGTGTAATATCACATGACCTCAGGATGTCTGTAGCCCACGCTAGCTGTGCTAGCAGCAGCACTGGTCGCCCTATTGATGGCGAAGCTGCTGATTCTTAGTTCAAGCACTAGGGGTGAAATGCTAACTGGTGCTAAACAGGTGCTCCTCTCTCTCTTGACTCTCTCACGCTGATCTTTTGCGCCTCAGCTCTTTTTTTTTCCTGTCCTCCCACTTTTTGTTGTTGATGTTTTTATTTCATTTGATTGCTCGCTCTTTTCATTCCACATGGCTTCTCATCTTTCTTTGTGTCTCCTCTCTGCCACCCTCTGTCCGCCTGGCAGCCCGTCCCCAGCCCGTCTTTGCCAGGTCATGGCGGCAGAGAGGCGGCTCCTGCCTGCCTGGTAAGAGCTGCTGACTGCAGCGGACCTTCGCTGTGCTGCCATTTCTGTGCTTTTTCTTTGCTTTTCTTTTTTAAATCTCTCTCGTTGATGACGTGTTGGACTCAACCTCTTCCACCTCCTCCTCCTTTTCCTCCTCCTTCTGCTCCTCTTCATTCCCTTCCTCTTCCTCCCAATGCTCCTCCTCCTCCACCTCCATTCTTCTCTTCGTCTTCCTCTTCCTCTTTCTAATGATTCTTCTTCCTTCTCCTCACTGATTTCTCCTTCTTATCCTCAACCCTTTCCTCCTCCTTATTCTCCTTTCCCCCTTCCTCCTCCTCTTCCTCTTGATTCTTCTTCTTCCTCCTCCTCTTCCTCCCTAGTTCCTCCTCTTTCTCTTGATCTTACCCCTCCTACTGCATCTCCCCTTCGTCCTATTCCTCCTCCCCTCTTCCTCCTCCTCTTCTTACTCGTCTCTGATTAGGGCCAACTTCACCAAAAGCAGGGAGTTTAAATTCTGTTGTGTCTCTTGTGTGAGACGAGAACAGACGATGCTCCGTATGTTGTGACAGTGAAAGCAGACAGTTGTTGTTGACTGTGTGTGTGTGTGTGTGTGTGTGTGTGTGTGTGTGTGTGTGTTGCAGTATGAGTCATCCGGCCTGGGCCTGATAAGCAGCAGACTGAGGACCACCCTCAACCGGATCCAGGAGAGTCTCATCGACACGGTAGGAGCGCCGCCTCCTTCTCCTCCGTCTCGCTCTCGTCTTCCAGCCTCTCACTTTTTTTTCCCATCAGCCCCTTCTCCGATAGCCCGTCTCATCCCTCAAACACTTTTCTCTCCCATTTTTGCGCATCCAATTTTTTTCCTTCTTTTTTGTTTTTTTCTCCTGTCTGTCCGTCTGCACCAAATGAGAGCCCTCCGGGGCCACCGGGGGGCCCCGCGTTGCCACGAAATGCATTACGGGTCATTATGTGTCCGGCGGCCGCTGCCACGTCCGTGCACCTCTCTGCCTTTTAAGTGGACACACTGGAGGCTGATGTGTGTGTTATTCCATTAGCCTCAATCAGCCGCCGCCTCACTGCGCTGACAATTAGCCTGCTGCTGCTTCTGCTGCTGCCGCTGCTGCTGCTACGGCGGTGGAGCAACGTGCACTCTGCACACTCTGCCGTGACATTAGAGCCATCCACATCCTGCCTCCTCTATTACACCATCATCTCCATACCGGACAGCTCCTCTCTGGCCTCAGCTCTGCCATAATATGGGATACACAAACAAACAAACAAAAAAGTTTCACTTCTTTATGAAATATGGTTTAAAAAGAAGTAGCAATAGCTCATGATCATCAGATTTTATATTAATGTGAGGAGCAGGTCCGGTCTATTAAAGTTATGCTCCGCCAGATTCGGGCTCTGTAGGTCAAATTGCAAGGAAACAGGATGTCGAAAAGAAACAAAACAAACAACAGCCACTAGGGGGCGTCTTTGAGTGCATCCACAAGCCTTGAGAGATGCTAGTGTTGGGCCAGGTAGGACCTCTCATGAGTTTAAAAACAAAAAAAAGAAAGAATCATGCAGATCGGTTTGCTGTGGTGCCCCCTGGAGTACGTGTGCAAATCCCCGAGACAAAGGGAGATCTGGGCTTTTATCGCCCCGAGCCTGCAGCTGCATTATTGGAAAACGTGCTAATATTGTCTGTGCGCTGTCGAATTAGATTTCCATCATATGTCGCCGCGTGTGCGTCCTGGAGGAGTCAATCAGCCGTGGAAATGAAGGAGAAAATGTATTCTGGCCCTTGCACAGGCTCAGGCTCACATTTACATACTCAATTTGTTTTTGTTTTCGAGAGGCAGCGAGGACTGAAGCTAAATACGCCGTTTAATGGCTTGTTTACGTATTATTTTCAGATGTGGGGGCAGGGTTTCTGTGTCACGAGCAACAGTAGAAGAAGAAGGTTATTTGTTTTGTATGTCAACTTTGTGTTGATCTTCCCAAAAGCACAGAACTCTTTTTCCTCTTCAGCCCTTTTAGCTCGACACGCTAAAACTGTCGATCCCGTTGTACGTCAGCGTCTCTTTTACAAAACTGGATGTTTGTTTTCCATGTGGGTGCTGAGCTGCGCTCCGTTGACGGCGAAGCAAATTAGGCGGCTCGGCGGGAAGGAAAGAGATGAAAGCGGAGAGCAGCGGCTGGAGGCCGAGGTTGCTGCTCGCTGATGCTGCCGCTTGTTTTTTGGCCCGCAGGCTGTTTGTTGGTAATTGTCTGGCTCGGTGGAGAATATGTTTATCTGCTTTCTGGTGCGAGATAGAGACACACACACACACAACAACAACAACAACAACAACAACAACAACTACTCCGCGGAGAATGTGTGCACGTGTCGTCGGGCCTGAACGTGGCAGTTTTGTAATTGTTTCGTCTTTGATTTAGCGGATGGCTGATGGCTTCCAGTCGACCTTCTTCTTCCTCCTTCTTTCTTCTTTCTTGCTTCTTCTGTGAAATCTCACTGCTGGTCAAATGCCTCGTTTTCCCAAAACTAACCTCACCTGCTGTCAGTACTGGTGGGCGATGCTGGGGGTCTTGGTATTAATTCGATACAAAGTAAATACAGAGCTAGTATCGCCACTACCAATAACGATACAATACAATATGATACTTTTGACTGGAAAATGCCCTGATCATTGAACAATTTTGTGATTTTTGCCCTTTGTTAGTTGATTACACTGGGTTACAAAAAAACAAAAAACATTTTGTAAGTTGTCTATGTTTTTTCAGCTTAATTAGGACCATTTTGCACCGCTGAATCCAAAAATGACATCCGTTTTTCTCAATCAGGTCAGGTTTTTATGCTAATTTGATTTTGAAAAGTCAGATCTTCTGGCTAAATTGATGACATTTTTGTGACATTATCAGTTGATTTTCATTCATATTTCTCATTAAGCAAAGGTTTGTGGAGAAAAAAAACGTTTTCTAACAGAATGTATTAAATGTTACAACATTCAATTTCTGTAAATTGAATAATAGACATTGATTAAGGTAAGTACATGTGAATTGAACGTTACATCTTAATTGCGCAAAATCATTATTATGGGCAGCTGTGGCTCAGTTGGTAGAGGCATCTAATTGTGAATTGTGTGAATTGATGATCAATGGGTTGGCGGTTCAAATCCCGGCTCCAACTGTCCACATGCTGATGCAGGACTGAACCCTAATTGCTCCCAATGGGGCAAGGCAGCACCTTGCCTGGCAGCAGCCACCCATTGGCGTATGAATGTGTGTGGGTGAATGAGAAGCCAATGTAAAGCACTTTGGGGGACCGTGAAGGTGCTGGAAAAAGCGCTATGTAAGTGAAGTCCATTTACCATGACTTCAGGAACAGTGGAGGAATCTTTGTCACTGATTCCAGTAACAGGTGCTAGAATTTCATCACATATGATTCAAGATCAGGATACTTGAGGCTGCTTCGGTTCTTTCTGGTGATCGATCCCAGTCACATCAATAGTGCAGAAGTAGCAGTCAGTGACATGGTTTGTCGGCTCTCTCCAAACCATGGGGATTCCAAACTTCAGACAGACTGGTAAGCATGCTTTATGAAACTTGTGACTAGATTCCTGTTAGGAACAATGGTGTATTCACTGCAGATGTAGAAGAATATGTCAGGCTTATTTTTACAAGATCGAAGCCATTTCATTCACTTGTAATATTAAAAAAAACAAAAACAGTCAGTCATAATTGACTAATTGTTTTTTAATATTATATTGTAAAATCTTCAGATTTCGTTGATTGCAAGAAATATCAAAGAATTTTGCATCATATGACGTGAAAATACCCATACATGTAAAGAAAGACATCAAAAAACAAATACGTAGCGTAGTTCAGAAAGTTGACCTGACTGAGCAAAACCAATGTCATTTTTGGATTCAGCACATCAAAATGATCCTAAATCAGCTAAAAAAAAACAACAACAAATTTGGTGTTGACCAGTGTTATGATTGTGGTAAAACAGATTTTAGGCCAAGAAATAATAACTAGGTACAATATGAAATAATTTGATAGAATAGAATAGAATAGTTGTACTTTATTGATCCCAAATTGGGAAACTACACTGTTGCAGCACTAAAAACAATACAAAAAATAAACTATACAAGGGCAGTGCACACCATAAAAGTAATACAGTCATTTCCCTTTTACTACACACACAATCATTTAAGAATTGAAGTTTTGTTATTTTGCACCAAAGTCACTGGTGCAGAATAACAACAACAACAACAAAAAAAGCGACAATGTAACTGCAAAACATAAACCGAACTATTAATTTCTCTCTCGGGTCTTGCGTTTTACTTTCTTCCCCTTCTTTTGTTTTTCGAAATTGTCTGTCTGATATAGAGTTCTTCTGTACAAAGAAATGCCCCCCTTCCCTCACTCACACACACACACACACACACACACACACACACACACACACAAATTCTCCCAGGTTGGCAGCAGGGGTTTCACCTCATTTGTAAACACATTATAAAAGGTAATTGCGCACCGCATTTCAATTGAGCTTCCAAATCCTGGAGGTTTTCTCCCCCCGAGTCGCCGCGGCAGCCGGCAGACAGCTAGAAAAAAACGGAGGCGGCGGTAATGACGGCGGCTCCCAAGTGGACCGCGGCCGCATCCCATCTCCAATCACCTCCCTCGTTTGGCCGCCGTCGCTCTTGATTACCTGCCTGAAATGCTCCGGACTGGGAATGTCCTCTGAATGGGAAAAGCTGGAGGGAATCTCAGGTCATCGTCTCAGGTCACCTCTTTAGTCCCGCCCTCCTCATCCCAGCAGCCAGCTGTGAGGCCCAGTGTTAGCTAACGATCTTCTCCGACGAGTTCGATGGTCCGTCGGAAAAAAAACGACTCACCCGCTGAACCTGACTGAAGCTGAACGGCTCTCACACATACCAAGCTCCACCCTCCCCGGGTGAACACCCCTGCAGTTGGCCGATGACTCGTTCCTGCTGCTTCCTGCTTCGGGCGCCCGACAGGAAGTTGCATGCTCGTAATCGTCTTAGCAGTCGCTCTGCGCCGCCATCGGGCTCAAATGGGAATCCTTGCCCGCATTGTTTCCCTTATCGAGATCAGAGTCGGCTGACTCAGTCAGTCAGACGACTGAGTCAGACACCACATATCGCTGTCGGCGGGTGGAGGTCGCACGCCGGCGACCTCTCGGCCACATCGACTTCAGCAGAGACGGCCGAGGATCCCGAGAACCAGCAGTGACTCACCGTCGTTTCGCTTCTCCTCAGACTCATCCTCTCCTCCTCCTCCACCTCCCTTCTTGTCCTGTCTGGTTCTTCTCCACCTCTTCTCTCCTCCTCCTTCTCAATCCCCCTCTTCCATCTCTTCCTTTTCTTCCTCCCCCTCCTCTACCTCTTCCTTCTCCTCCTCTCTCCTCTCCTCCTACTCCTCCTTCTGCACCTCCCCCCTTCTTACTCCTCCTTCTCCTCCCCCCTCCCACTCCTCTTCCTCCTCCCGCTACTTCTCCTCCTCCTCCATCCTTCTCTTCCTCTGTCTGTTCATCCCATCATCATCATCATCATTGAAAAACCTCTAATCTCTCGGTGCAAACTGAGATCCAGCCAGGTATTTGCTGTTGGATCTTGGAGCTGGAACCTCCTTCCGGACTGAGGGAGAGGGTGGGGAAATCCCCTCCCCCTCCCTCCTCCTTCTCAGATACACATGGCCGTCTGTGGAAAATGTCACCAGCTGTCAGTCTTTGTGAGGTTTGTCATCCGAGAGCAGCAAAAGTAAACACCAGGTCCCACTGCTTCGGTGTACGTCTGCTAGTCTTCCAGCTGCTGCTGGCAGACCGGCTCTGTTCTGAAATCCACCAAAAAATACTCAAAGAATTTGGACGAGCGGAGCTCTGGTGGCGCCCCGTAGATCACACCAGTGGAATCACACAGTTCCTGCAAAGTATCAGATCAGTGCTACATCTCCAGACCTGCAACTCTGACATCAACAGACACCGTCTGGATGTTTTTGTTCTTTTTGACAACCTGTAGCTTAGCGCTAGTGCCCTTAGCTCTGTCCCGCTGCCTTCGTCTGATTGGCTGGGATGGCTGAGACACACACCTCCGCCACCACCTTTATCACCAGAGGTCAGCGCTGTTTGATGGGATTCTTGATCATAATTCATCCCCATAGCAGTCGTTCAAACCCTTTTCATACTCCCTCCACTTCTTGCCGGAGCCCCTTCTCTTCCTGTTTCCCCAGCTCCCCTCAGCTCTTGACTCCGCCCCCTCCAGACCGATCCGGACTGATCCGGCGGTAGGTAGGTAGGAAGGAAGGACGGAAGCAAGGAAGGAAGGAGGTGCCATGTCATAAACTGAGCTCCCTGATGGGATCCAGGTTTTTCCAGTCCCAGTCAGTGACAGGGAGGGCATTTCGCTTTCTTTTCTGCTGGGCTGCGATTGGCCAGTGAGTCTCTGTGGGTGTTGCCAGTCAGTCAGTCAGTCAGTCAGTCAGTCAGTCAGTCAGGAAGATGGAGAGATCAGCGGCTCCTGGCCGACCAGAGGTGATTACAGAATTATGGGGCTGGAGGCCGAGATCACTCAACCTTTACTGAAGTTACTTGAAGCTGCTTCTCTCTTCTATTTTTTTTTATTTATTCCTTTTTTCCAAAAACCTGTTTGGCTGCCATGAACCTGGATGGAGGTCTGGACCAAACTGTCTAAAACCCAAATGAATAAACAAGTTGTGACTGGGAATTTGAGGAACTGAGACCTCAGCCGCCAAAACAAACTTTGAAACTTTGTTCTGCCACATTCATCTTATTTCAGCCATTTTCACCACTGCTCACTTTTGCATGAAGGTTGACTCAAAAAAATACAGTGTATATATATATATATACATAACCAAAAAAAAAAAAAACTCAGTCGCTGCATTTTTGATGGTTAGCGTCGCCTCCATCTTAGTTTGATTTCGCTGCTGATGTTGGATCCAGCAGAACGGAGACGTGGACCACAGTTGGTGTCCTTCAGGAGAACTTTAGTCCAACTCCACATCGTGGTGGAAGATTCTTTTTTATTTAGCGAACCGTCCCTTTAAATTCTCGCTCTTCGCCCAGCTGCCGGCTTGGTTGAGGGTTAAACCTTGAAACTGCCGCTGTTTGTTCCAGTCTGGAGGTTCGTATGCATTAAAGTGATGTCAGAGTGAAGTAAAATATGCCATAAAAGCATCTTTGGATCTTTTCATTGTTCTGGTTGAACGCCCCGGCCACAACCCTTTAAATCCCTTTAATGCGCTGATTGCTGATTGTTCATCTGAGTGATCAGTCTTGAGGCGGATTGGTGGGCGGGGCTTAAGAGGAAACAGCACAGCGAGTTGGAAGGCGGCACTTCCTGTCGGTGTCTATGAAGTTTAGGAGGTGAATTTACTGTGAAATCTTCAGCGGAAAAACTTTATTCAACGAGCCTTTTCTCTCGCAGCTGTTCATCAGGGATGTTTCCTTCCAGCTGTCTTCTCATCCTCCGCCTCCTCCATCTCCTCCTATGCCTCCTCCTCCTTTTTCTTCTTCTCCCTCTTCTTGTCCTCCTCCTCCTCTTCCCCCCTCCTCACATCCTCCTTATTCTCCTCCCCCTCCATCTCCTCCTGCTTCTCCTCCTCTGTCTTCACCTCCTCTTCATCCTCATCCTCCACCACCTCCGCCTCCTCATCTCCACCACCACCTCCTCATCGTCCTTCTCCTCTGCCTCCTCCTCCTCTTCTGGCTGATGCTGTTAGTATTGAGCGGAGCCTCGTTCAGCCTCTGTCAAACTGGCCATTGTCCCTCTGAAACCTGTGCAGACAACAGGAAACATTAGCAGGAGACATAAAAGAAATGGAAAAAAAACAAAAACAGACCAGAGCGGCAGCACTTTATGGTTGAGGGTTCTTTATTTTCCCACCGCTGTGGGAAGCTGCTTTGTCCTGCCTCACTACCCTGAAAAACACTTTTTGCCTGAATGAAAGTTTTTTATTTTTTTCCTCTCCACTGTTTTCAAATGTTTCCAGCGTCACTACGAACCCTAAACAAAAAATGTGTTTGTCAGCTCGGCGTGTCGTCTCAGAGATCTTCTCATGTCCTGGTTGATAATCCCAGCAGGAGGCTGGAGTGATGAGTGACGAGGTGTGGAGGGGTCAGAGTGGCCTGGTTGAGGAGGGAGGAGAGAAAACATGATGTTTTAATGGCTCATTGTGAGAAGAGCCACTTCAGCTGAGCAACAGCAGCACCAGCTAATTAAAAACCCTGCTGGAGGTTCTTCATCCTCTTCCTCCTCATCATCCTCCTCCTCTTCTTGTTCTCCTTCTCCTCTTCCTCTCCTCCCCCTCCATCTTCACCTCCTCCTCCTCTTCCCCCTCTTCATCTCCTCCTCTTTCTCCTCCTCCTCCTTCTCCTCTTCTTCCTCCTCCTCCTCATCATCTCCTCTTCTTCCTCCACCTCTTCCTCTCCTCCTGCACCTTCTCCTCATCCACTACCACCACCACCACCTCCTCGTCCACCTCCTCCCCCTCTTCTCCTTGGTGCTGCTGAGCTTTCACACGCCCACACAGATGTTCCTCAGCCAAGCCAATTAATTTTTGCATCGAGTGTTTAAAGTGTTTGGAGAGAAAAAGCCGGTGTGAGATGCTCACTGTAGATTAAACCAATTTACAAGATGAAGACGAGGATATGATGGCAGCTGCTTGATTCTCCAGAGGAAGAACATGAACCTTCGTCATGCAGTCGACAGCAGGAAAAGAAAAGGGGAAAAACAGCAGAAAGTGAATCTCAACTGATGATGTTCATTAATCAGCGTTTTTTTTCTCTCTCTCACACTGTTTAATTAGATTGTTTAGTTTTATTTTTGTTTTGACTCCGTCGTCATGCTTAAAGGTCACCATAATCTTTTTCACCCCCGTGTATTTAAGAATTAATTCATTAATTACAATTAATTCAACACCTCCTATTTGTTCTTTTTTTTGCAAGAGTAAATCAGCCTGCAGATTGTTTTTCTTCTATCTTCGTTCAGCTTGAGGAGGCGAAGGAATCGTCTCCTGCAGCTCCCGACCTCACCCAGTCATTAGTGTTGGACTCCTCTTGAGCGCCCCATGGGTGAACTGCAGCCAGTTTGGACACATAGAGCGGCCAAACTCCCATTAAAATAAGCAAACAATCAAACAAACAAACAGTGGCCAAACTGCAGACAACCAGCTGCCGTTGCCATAGAAACAAAACAGAGCATTTTCCTTCCGTCACTCCTCCTCCCTCTCTCCCTCCCTCTCTCTTGTTCGCCCTTCCTCCATTTGCACGAAACTCGCTGAGACAAAGTCGTCCGTTGTTTGCAATCGAAGTGTCCAGAGGTGGAAAAAAAGGAAAAGAAAATGAAAAATGAGCAGGAATATTTTCCAACTTCCAATCGGGCCAAATGAAAGCCGGGCCTGTTTCTGAGGAAGCGGCGAGTGGCGGTGATGATGGATGAGTGTCTGCTGAATGTCGACTTTGTCGCTCTCCACCAAGAATGTTAAAAAAAAATTAATTAACCTGGGAGTTTTTTTATTGGCTCTTTATCCATTTTATTTTTAATCATACGTAAAAACAAAAACATCCTGATGAACAACTTTCCCCTCCGTCATCAACACCAGCTGTTATTTCCAGCAAATTAATGGATACAGTTTTTTTGTTTTTTCTTTCTTTTTACTGGCTGGCAGGTGTGACGACGGCGTGTTTGAGAATATTTCCAAAAAAAAACAACTTTTCTTCCCCGTCGTGAATCCTGCTGCTCTCATCTCCAGGAAAGCGTCAGTGGCCGTCGCTCCGGCTGATTGACTCCTCGTCTCTCTGCAGCTCCAGAACCTCCCGATGTCTTCGGCAGGCGCTGGAGATGCATCAGGTGACGCCATGTGACCCCACCACTCCCCCGCCCTCACACCCCAGCTATAAGTCACGTCACCGTGGGTTTTTTTTTTCCAATCTGGCTAAAGTCTCGATCCAGTCCGATTTCCAACTTGGTGCCTCCTGCTTTATATTTTTCCGTCCTCAGAAGTTGGCAAAGAAAAAGAAAAAAACCCAGCAACAAGAATAACAATAGTAAATAAAATGCATGAAATCTTAAATGTCACGGCTGCTGTTTTTCAAGCTGGAGACTCGTGCGCGGTGACTGTTGACGCTGCAGGGCCTCCTTCAGTGAAGTCCGGCCGGCTAAAAATACACCAAAGAGACTCCAGAGTGACGCAACAGCCCTTTATTACTTTTAATTTACTTTCATTCATTCATTCATTCATCTTCTATACCCGCTTATTCCTTTTCAGGGTCACGGGGGTCTGCTGGAGCCTATCCCAGCTGTCTTAGGGCGAAGGCAGGGTGACACCCTGGACAAGTCGCCAGTTCTCTTTAATACTTCATTTTTAAAAAATAGTCTTAATTTTGTCAGTTTGACTCTTCTTGATGTGGGAAGTTGACGTGACACAGCAGAATTCCGTCCCGGCACTCCGACTCTGGCAGCGGCTCAGTGCTTCTCTGGCCGGCAGGAAGAAAGAAATTTATGCCGCACGCGTGAAAACTCTCTCCCCTGGGTCGCTTTTGCACAGCCGTGAATCTTAAGCTGAAAGTGTTTCCTGCTGCGAAAACGGCTGCGAGCTGCATGGAAGATGACCTCTCTCGTCTTTCTGACAGTATTTCTTCAAAAATCTGCAACATTTTATGCAGTTCTTGGCCCCCGTCCGAACTCGGCTTGGTGCTCTGAGACAATTTTTCTTCTCGCAAGTCACAAATTCGAAAGATTTGCTTCATAATTTGCAAAAGATGTTTGGCCCAGAAAAAACATTCATCAATTCCAATAATTTTTTTCCAAGAAAATAAAAGTTAAAAAGCCCTTAAATAAACATTTTTTTTTTTTGAACTTGGCAAAAACAGGATTTTTTTCAGCAGAGGAATATGATGGGAGGGATTAGTTTAAAATTGGAGGAGGTGCTAATGTGACAAATGTAGGCGAGCTCCGTCATGAGTCGTCTGATCCCACCTGGAATCCTCTAAAAAACAACGCCCAGAAGCTTAGCACTCGCTCCATCATCCATCAGCTTCTTCTGCTTCTTCTCTCTTCAGCTTTCACCACTTTCTCGTTGTCAAGTCTTTGGGGGGGTTTAATCGAACAAACAAAGAAGAAGAAGTTTACTAATTCTGTTAAGCAAACTTAACATCACGTTTTGCTTTTTTTTTCTTGTTTTTTTTTTCGATTAAAGTGTTTTCTTTGGCGTCGTCCATATGGAAACAGTTCCTCCCTCTACTGCAGAAAAATGTATCGTTCACTCATTTATCTTCTGCGATAAGGTTTTTTTTCTTTATTTAAAGGCTGATGATGTTGTTTTTTTCTGGCGGCGTTGACGCTTTGATGGACTGCAGGTTGCGGGGAGATACAGCCGAGGTCGCGGAGAGGTCGGCCACTTCCTAAGGCACTTTTCCAGTCTCGGAAACTGTTGTTGTTTTTCCAGCGAGAGATGATTTAAAACTTACACATTCGTCTCAAATTCACACTTGCAACGCACACGCAGGTTGTTGGTTTTTGAATTTTTTGAGCTTCACTTCTTTTCCGCTTTAATCAAACCACTGACCTCCTTTCAAAAACAAACAAAAAAAAAAAACCGGCTTCTGGTTGTGAGCACTGGAACAGAGTGCACGGTGTGAGTGCACGCTGTGAGTGCACGCTGTGAGTGCACGCTGTGAGTGCACGGTGTGAATGCACAGTGTGAGTGTGCGGAGCGCTACAGCACTAATAGCTGCTCCCACTCGCTCTTCACCTGTATGATTACTATTGATCAGCAGCAGCCTGATTTTCTCTCAGAGGAGGTTTGGAGCTTCTCATGCTGATGAGAAACATGGAGCATTTTTCCTTTTGTCGGAGGTGATATATATATATATACATACATACACACACACACACACACATGTATATATATATATATACATATATATATAATAAAATAAAATAAAATTAGTTGGTTTCATCTTTTATGTTAAATTGCCAAAATAAAACAACTTTTACTTGATATTCTAATTTTTCGGGTAGTACCTGTATATAGTACGAGCAGTGCGACGAGCACCCACTTGTGTGTGTGTGTTATTTGATACTCCTGCTCTTCGGTCATTTGCTTTTCATTTAAATCCCCTCCATTAAATTCCATTAAGATGTGCTGCTCCATGAAAGTGGCCAGAAAAAAAAGTTTTTAAAAGATGCAGTGAAACACCAGAGATGGATGTTTGATTTTTTCTTTGCTTTTTTTTCCCCCAGGAGGCTGTGGGAGAGAACCCGGGGGTCCACGGGCCGGCGGAGGACAGGAAGGAGAAGGTCCCCAGTCCCCACCTCAGCCAGATGGTGGTGCTGACCCACGGTGGCACTCTGTTTGGCCTGGCTCAGAGGGTGGTGGCCACCGAGTCTCTGTAAGTCCTTCCACCAATCAGCACTCAGCGCTCTGATCTTTCATCCGCCTCTTCCGCCAGCTCTGCTCCTCTGAAGCTCCTCCAAGTGGCTCCTCAACTTCACCTGCATGGTTCCTGCTCTGTAGTCTAGTACGTCCATCTTGAAAAAAAAAAAAAAGCCCCGGTCTGGATGGTTTTCAGTCAGGCTCAGTCATGTACAGGTAGCTGACTGAGCTGCTATTCAGTACCACAGAAGAAGATGAGGAGGAAGTGATGACAGCTGAGGATGTTAATGCACTATAGAGTGTGTGTGTGTGTGTGTATTATTTCCTGATATGCATGTGACATAGTGGTGGTCCAATCATCGTATAGGATTTTTTTTTTTTTTTTTGAAGAATTATTTTTTTTTAATGGATTTAATTTGTTCTGGCTTGCCCTCAATGAAAACACGGAACAAATCCAATGGATTTTGGAAAAAAAAAAATCCCGTTTGGCGACGGCGGACACAAACGCCAACCTGATTACACACTTTCAGTCTCTGCCTGCAGGCAAACAAACCCTCCACGTCTTTCATCCCTTTCGTCAATTAGCAGATACGTATTTCCGCCACAGAGGGCGCCAGTTCCCAGATCAGGAATCCATTCTGTGTTGTAGAGTAAATGTTGTTTTGTTTGTACGTGTGCGTTTTTGTGTGTCGATACTTACTGAAGCGTTTTTGAACCACAGCGCGCATCAGAACATTTTCCCAAGGTCACAGAAAGGTCATTCCTCGCTCCGCTGTCAATTAGATTGTGTTTTTTCCTTCTCCTTTCGCGAGAGTCACACAATTCTCTCCACTTGTGCCAGTTATGCGCCTGTTATGTGCTGTGCATAATTTCCTAATGGAGTCACGCTATCAGCTCCTCTCTCACCGGGAAGAGGGTCTGGGGCGTGCGAGTGTTTTTTGTTTTTTTTCATCGCTCACAATTGCATCATCTCACACGGCGAGAGGAATGTGAAGGTGTTTACCAGGCGGAAGAAAGAACAGGGTATTCTGGAAAACCCCACAGCTTTATTTATTTAAAAAAATACTGCCGACAAAATGATGAAGAAAATATTTATTACTACCTGTTGCTTCTGTTGCATTGGCTTCAGTCAATCTGTTTCATATTTTCTCTGGTTGACAACAAGAACAAATTGTTTTTGTTATTTTCTTTCCTCTTTTTTTTGTTACTATTTAGGTTTTCTGCAGCACAGCATCCTGACAGACTGGCTGTAAAAAAAACAAAAAAAACAATATCATCCACTTTCACTCTTTATTCTCTCTCTTACTGCAGAAATAAAAACAAATCTTGCAGATTTTTCCTGATCAAACCGGATCACTCACAGTGCCTACTTCCTCTACCACCCCTTCCCCTCCCCGACTCCAGTGTGTTTCTGGCCGAGCAGTTTGAGTCCCTGCAGTCTCACCTGGACGCCATGATGCCGGCTGCCAAGAAGCCCTTCCTGCAGCAGTTCTACTCCCAGGTAACACTTCCACGGCTCCTCGTTCTCTCTTCTGTCCTACCGCGAAATTACACCTAATTATGTTTAACGGCTTTGCAATTTGCACGCCTGCTAATCAGCGTAATTTACCTCAGAGCTCTTCCCTTCCCCGCATTAGCCACCATTTAAAGACTCGCCAAACGTGCAAGGCTTGCCTGAAAACTGCTTTTTGGAACTTTGTAGGCGTGTGTGTGTTTGGTTTCAAATAGTTGTAACCAAAAAAATCCTGCATTTTATCGTTTTGGCCAGCAGGAGCCGCCAAAGTTGGTTGCAAAGAGGCTAAATTTCACGTATACTGACACAAACTGGTTACAATGTTTCTGTTGGTCTGAAATTCATCCAATTGCCAGTTGTGGGTGTGGCTACAGTTTAGCAGCCCACAACTGGTTGGCAGGTCTTGAGGACGAAGGGGGAGGGGCACATTCTGAACTCACCTTTCAATCACTGCTCACCTCCTGGTTCAGCCCCGACCACACACATCCAAATATGGAATCTGACATCATTCATGTTGCGCCGCTGACCATGAAACCAACCTCTATGCTTCATAACCTGTGGGTGATGTCACTCTGACTCCGTCTACCTTAATGGAGGGTCAATGGCAAGAAGTTGTTGGAAGAAACCCAGTTTGCGGTATATCATTTACTCCAGAACATCTGCATGGAGGGTAAAAAATGCCTTGGATGGGCTTTTCTTCCTCTTCTTCTTCTTCCTCTTCTTCCTCCTCCTCCTCAGACGGTGTCGACGGCCAGCGAGCTGCGGAAGCCCATCTACTGGATGGTGGCGGCCAAGGCCATTGACTACGAACAGATGCTGCTGCTAATGGCCGGAGTCAAGTGGGACATCCGGGAGATCATGTCGCAGCACAACGTCTACGTGGACGTCCTGCTCAAGGTAACCGAGGGACAGAGCATCTTACATGGACATCACGCTTCCAAATACCCACCCCCCCGTTTAAAAATGAATTTAAAAAGAAATAGTTGCATCATTTACTGTCATTGATGCACTTGATGCGCGCTGAACATCAAAACCACGACGGGTCCTTTCATCTCCTGCAGCATCAATCTCTCAAGTGTATTTGTTTTGTTCCTTTTCCTTCTTACGTATGGGACCAGATCAAAACTTTTCACTCTGTTTACTCTCCTTTCTTTTTGTTCCTACATTCTTCGGTATCTTCAGTACAGCAGCAGCACAGCAGAAACATGACAGGCAACAACGTTTACGGGATTTTGCTCGCGTTGAATGATGATAATAATGGGAAAGAAAATGTTGTCGTTGTCGTCTTGTCATTTTTGTTTGCGAACTGCTCTTTAATGACCATTTAACCATCTGCTCCATTTCCATAAACTATTATTTTTCATTCTAAATGTCCTTTTGTCCCCCGTCGGCCCTCGTCTGGGAATTCTTAGGGATCAATTATTCTGGACGCGATGAATTATTTACTCGGCCGACAAGTGAGCCGAATGCAAATTTGCCGTCAAGAGTCGATAGCTGTGCCAAACGCCAGAGGCCCCACAGGAAGCTCTTTTTTTTTTTTGCGACATTGAAGCGTTTTTATAGTGTTCAAATCCATCTTTGAGGCTCCAATCTGGATTGTTTTTTTCCCCTTTTTCTCCATCATAACATTAAAGTGTTTAGATTGATATTAGATTCAGATCCATTTTTAAAAGCTCCGGTCTGGGTCATTTTTTGCTGCCCAGAGCACAAGCCAATCAGCATCCTCGAAGGGAAAGAGTTGAAGTTAGGAGGAGGTTTTTTTTGTTATTGAATTATTTTCAAATTAAATTCTCTCTGATAAAAACTTATATTATGTATGTGTGTGTGTGTATGTATGTACTGTATGTACGTATATATGTATATACATATATATATATATATATATATATATATATCTATATATATATATATATATATATATATATATATATATATATATATATATATATATATATATATATATATATATATATATATATATGTGTGTGTGTATTATATATTGTATTTGCTTTTTGTAATTCATCTCCAGTTTCAAATTCATTCATTCATTCATTCATCTTCTATACCCGCTTATTCCCGAGCTCAGGGTCACGGGGGTCTGCTGGAGCCTATCCCAGCTGTCATGGGGCGAAGGCAGGGTGACACCCTGGACAAGTCGCCAGTTCATCGCAGGGTTTCAAATTCGTTTAAAAAAAAAAAAAAAAAAGTTGTCTTTGCTGCAGCTTAGCCGAGCTAATTCGACACAGCGGCTAGCCTGGCTAATTGCCTCCTTCGTGCTGCGCTCGTGTCCGGTTGATGGAGCGACTCAGCGACAATTACAGCTGCTGATCGTTCGACAGCGTCCCCGCTTCAGGGAGAAACGTGTCTGACGTGCTCTCTGCGCACACGGACGCCGGTGACGGCGGCCGCTGCGCTCGTTCCGGTTGGAAGGGTATATATATATATATATATATATATTTTGTAATGCAGCAGCGCCTCGACTGGAATCTTTTATTCATGGACTCACTGGTTGATCACTGGCTGTTCAACAATGAGCGTTGATTTACATATAAAGTGGCGTGGAAATATGGCGTGCGACGGTCGCAAGAGCTACTCGCTCGACACAACGCAGCCGAGCTTTTTCCTCGTCGTCGTCGTCACGGGCTGAAGAATTAATAGTGACGTTAAAGTTCAGGTTCATTTTTTATTCTCACGCGAGATGCAGCTTGGGGAAAAAAAAAAAAAATAGCCGTGGGTTGCTCATTTATCTGCAGACCACAGCGGAAACATTCATCATGTGAACGTGTAAACGACCTTTGCGCGCTGCCATTTGTTCTCCATAAACAGCAGCATAATCAGAAGGTGATGATTTCATACATATTTGAGCGGGTGCATGCGCCCAAAACATCTTCCTGGGGCATTTTTATTATATTTTGTTATTGTTTATTTTTTTTCTTTCTTCTGCTGGTACTGCTAATGGTGACGTCCAGATTTAAAGCGGCCAGTCTGGAACATTTTACAGGGAGACAACGGCAGGCTGTCCTATTGGCTGTAAGCAGCCGCACTACTGTGGAAGTCATGGAAACGCCGATAAATATGGGAAAATAGATGAAAATCTTTTTGGCTGCTGTGCACCTTTCTACGACTAAATCCAACACACTGGGCCTTTAAAGAACCTCGACCCCTTTATTTATTTATTTATTTATTTGTTTGTTGACTTTTAATAATTTCAAGGAATATTCATGTTTGTCATCCATTTATTCAGTTCTTAATTTTAAATGATTTGTAGATTATTGAGTCCTGAATTTCTGCTCTTGAGTTAATCAGAAATGTTAATCGTCAAGTCGTTTTTTTTTACTGAACTTTTTCTTTCCATTCTAGATATCTGATGATTTATTGTTATTTTTTACAATGTAGTTTCTGTTTTAAATGCCGTGAGGTTGGTTAATTGCTGCATTTCAAAATCTTCCTCTCAGCACCTTTTCCGATTGACCACGGTTGTTCTCATTATTATCGTGACATTGTAATGAAAGGACTTGATAGGGATGAAACTTGAACATATGTCTCACTGACCCTCTTCCCTCCTCCTCCTCCTCCTCCTCTACCTCCGTCATCTCCTCCTCGCTCTGCGGCTCTCAGGAGTTTGAGCAGTTCAACCAACGGCTGGCCGACGTCTCGCGCCACGTTCGCATCCCGCTGGCCGTGTCCAACGTGCTGTGGGAGCACTGCATCCGCCTGGCCAACAGGACTCTGGTGGAAGGGTGAGCAGCTCTCGTCTCTTTTCAAGGGCTTATCCGTCTGTCTGTCCGTCTGTCTGTCCGTCTGTCTGTCTGTCTGTCCGTCTGTCTGTCTGTCTGTCTGTCCGTCTGTCTGTCTGTCTGTCTGTCTGTCTGTCTGTCTGCAGCCAAAAAACACCCTCCTTCTTCTGTTCCTGCTTCTAAAATCTCCGGGAGCTTTTAATCCGACTTTAAGGTTGAGCGAATGAAAATGTATTTTTTTCAATTTGTTAAAGTGTCCTAGTGGAGGAGGAAGATGATGATGATGATGATGATGATGATGATGATGATGATGATGATGTTGATATAGTACTTATTTGTTTAGTCTTTATCAAAGTGCTTTTGCCTAAAAGCATCCGGAGCTTTGCAGTAGAAACTCGTGCTCGGCTCCTCACTCTGACATTCGCTATGCTTGGAAGCAAAAAGCTCTGAGCTTGTAATCGTCCTTTCCCACGGATTTGCGTTTCATAAGTGATGATGAAAATAATCTCTAAACTTCACTGAATTAGCGGGAACGTGTGAGGAAAAAGTTTGTTTCTGCCAGAAAACAGTGCAGCAGCTGCTGCTGCTGCTGCTGCTGCTGCTGCTGCTGCTGCGTGGAGTGCAGGGAGGTGCAGCAGAGTTCTCCCAGTGATCATCCTTCTGTTGAACCATCTGGGCCCATTGGAAATTCAAAGGAGTGCCACCGCAGACACCCCTCTCCCCCCCCTCCCCCCACCTCCCTGAACCTGGTCGTCAGGACAAACGGGGGAAATTGTCTCCCGGACAAGAGACACCTTTAGGCCGGGTTGCCAGGTTCCTTCGCTGTAAGGAAAGGTGTGTGCGTGTGCCTGCCAGCGCACCCGCGCACGTGTGTGTGTGCGTGCGTGCCTGCACGGGCACACACACACACACACACACACACGGTCAGCTGGCACACTTTGAAAGCCTCTTCATGTTTATTTGTTTGTTTGTTTGTACGCTGACTCACTTCGTTTTTTTCCCCCTTTTTAATTTAATTCCTCCGTCCAGCTGCAGTCTCTCCTCCTCCTCCTCTGCCTCCTCCCCCTCCTCCTCCTCCCAGACTCTCAAACGATTCTCTCATCGGTTCACACGTCAAAGCTGCTGCAGGTCTGACAGGCAGACAAGGCTGGCGGAGAGTGTGTGTGTGTGTGTGTGTGTGTGTGTGTGTGTGTGTGTGTGTGTGTGTGTGATGAGGAGAGAGAGAGAGAGAGAGAGACCCTCTCTTTCATGCACTCATGTCGAATCCTCTCCAGACATCCAGAGGAAAGCGTAGTTATCCTGATGTTTGCAGTCTCCTGCTGAAACTGAGGCTGGTTTGGACTCTCTGGGTCACATGACCGTGTTCCATATTTTATCAACAAGGCCAAATACTAATTGTCCTTCAGAATTCTTCAGGTTCCCTCAGTAACATGTTTTTGTCTTAGCGCTGCCTCAAGGCTCCTCAGCTCCATGACAGGAGAACTTTCAGCTTCCTTGAATTGAGTAGAACCTGTTGTAGACCCTCCACCTCCACCTCCACCTCCACCTCCACCTCACTCTCCTGCTCCTCTTGCCCTGTCTCCCGTCCTGCAGCTATGCCAACGTGAAGAAGTGCAGCAACGAGGGCCGGGCCCTGATGCAGCTGGACTTCCAGCAGTTCCTCATGAAGCTGGAGAAGCTGACGGACCTGCGGCCCGTCCCGGACAAGGAGTTTGTGGAGACCTACATCAAGGCCTACTACCTGACAGAGAACGACATGGAGCAGTTCATCAAGAACCACCGGGTGAGTTGGGCTGTAGCAGCGGCTGTAGAACCCCTCCAAGAACCCTTCAAAACCCCTCCAGAACCCTCTAGATTCGGTGCTGATCAGTTCAGAACCACTCAAGAACTCTCCAGAACCTTCCAGAACCCCTCTAGAACCAGCTCAGGTCCCTTCAGAACCCTCAGAACCCCTCGAGAACCACCCCAGACCCCTCCAGACCCCTCCAGTGCCCTCCAGAACCCACCAGAACCTACCAGAACCCCTCACCGTGTCTCTCTCCTGCAGGAGTACTCCATGAAGCAGCTGGCCAACCTGGTCAACGTCTGCCTCGGCTCGCACATCAACAAGAAGGCCCGTCAGAAGCTGCTGGCGGCCATCGACGACATCGACCGACCCAAGAGATAGGTCCCTAAACATACCGTCCAGGTGGGCCTTCGTTTGCGTGGGTCCCCCTAGTGGTGCTGGCGTGACGGTGCAGTCCGACAAACCTGCACGCTACACACAAACGTCAGCTTAGCTCACAACTTCAACAACCGCTGCTTGACTTGTCCTTTGAGGTCACCTTCACCTTCGCGCACGTTTCAATTGCACTTTGCACGCCGTGGACGTGCACCTCGGCCTCGCAGCCACGCAGCTACACAATACGCAGCTACACAACCCGTTGCTCACTTTGTTTGTGATGTGCAAAACATTTCCAAACGCTGCTGAGAAATGAAAGGATGGGAAGAGGAGGAAAGGTCTTGAATCCCTGCGTTAAAAAAAATCCCTGCATCATCTGCTTAGACTGCCCTTCATGAACACCACTTAGCCCTGTGTTTACAGTCTGTTGTTGTCGCACGGTCAGGAGGAAGAAGTTAGGGTTTGATCTAACATGGGAGCCCGAATCAATCAATTAATTTAATTAATAATTTACTAAAAAAAAAAAAAAAGCAAACTCCAGGATGTCCAGGAAGGAGCAGAATTAGCCTCTTTGTTTACAGCCTTCTGCTTCCAGTCAGATAAAACAACAAGAAGACAGCAACGGTCATCTGGTATCGATGTGCTTGACATCAAACAATTCCAAGCCAAAAAAAATGGTAGATATAAATTCTGTTCAACTGGCTGAAGTAAATCAACTTCGCTCCGGCTTGACGAGCTCTTCAAGTGCATTCAGGAAGTGGGCATTTCTGACAGCTGTTTAACATTCGGGGCTGACAGCGATGTGATCAGCTGATCTTAGAATAATACAGACTGTAGCTGTATTCCATTAGCTTGAACTGCTTTGTGTGTGTGTGTGTGTGATCTCTGCCATCGCATCCTCCTGTGGGGGGGCCTTTCGGAGCATCACAGCATCTTTTGTCCCCCCGTCCTCCTGCCCCCCAGCCCAACCTGGACCTCCTCCTGCTATTTGGTGGACACCAGAGGGGTAAAAAAAAAAAAAAAAAAAAAAACCCTAACCAATCAGAGCTTCTGTTGCAGCTTTGTATCTCGCCGTGCAGGAAGGAAAGAAAACTACAACAGTAAATGTGAATGTTTTTGAACAATGTCTGTATTTATTTCATCATTGCATTCTTCTTTTTTTTCTGTGTGTATTGTTGCATTTTTAGTAAATATATATAAATATACGATGATAATTGCAGAAAATGAAATCGTCTGAAGAATCTGACGGCGGCGGTTAGATTGAAGTCTGTTTGCAATCAGCTGCACTGTAGCGGGAAATCAATGTTGATTGTAACATAATAAACACTATTAATGCTGCAACTGTTCTGTTGTTTTCTTCGCCCGGCATTCATCACTTCATCGTTTTTCAAATTACTCTTGATCTTGATAAATCTGATTTGGCGGAAACGAAAACATAAACGCTGCGATGTCGCTGGTCGTCATTAACAGGGAAAAAGAATGCCTCTCAGATGAGCCGCTGGCTGACTTCCTACTGCCACGTCCACTTCCTGCTGCCATGTCCACTTCCTGCTGTGGCGGCGGCCTGACGGAGGTGATGGATGTCGGTGGCAACGGCTTTCATTTCCCGTCGCTGTAGCCGTTTTTCTTTATGAGCCCACGTGTTTTATGTGATTCTGGTCCAATCTAAACAGTTTTTTATCATAATAAAAAAAAAAACTCTGACAACGTGGTCGGTGTGGTAAATGTTTTGTTTGCTTTTTTATTGTCACATAAACAACATTTTTGATGAATTAATACTCTGTGATTGGTCTGAGAGGATTTGACCGGTTCTCAATGTTGATGATGTCTTTAGTGGTCTGAGATCTCTGCTCTGACTGATCCGTCTTGAAAAGCTCCCTTCCAAACACTGTTAGTTTTGCATGTCAATCAGGATCCTCAGAGGTTTATCCATGTTGTATGTATGTATGTATGTATGTATGTATGTGAGTGTGTGATTCCATTTTACAGGTGTCTTTCCCACCAGATGGATGTGAGTGAGACTATTGGCAGGGTGGAAAGTCCACCTTGTCTCTTTCATGAAAGACAAATAAAGCTACTTTGACAATGTGTCCCACATCTGGAGTGTCGAACTGGAGGGGGCGTGGTCAACCTTCTGAGGAAGATGGAAGGAATCTGCGTAAACTGTCAAGGTATTTAAACATTTCAACTCGCCTGATATATATGTACACACACACTCTGGATCTCAAGAAGGCTTCAAAATGCAGAGAGAAGGCTGATTACACACGGCTCACAGTTAAAAGCAAGATTCATCAGGCCAGGACCGGAGTGCGAGGCTACACTGGAGAGAGGGTTCCAGTTGAGGGCTGTGTGTGTGTGTGTGTGTGTGTGTGTGTGTGTGTGTGAGAGGCTCCTAGTCAAGAGCCCCAGAGTGATCATTTCTTCTAGGAATACTCGGATGTTTTGAAAGGACTTGGGTGATTGCCACAAAATCCATATTGATCAAACTGTGTCCTACCATTTGTGGGTATAGGCCACAGTAGACCCAACATGTTGGTCTACCATTTGACTTTTTTTGTTCCATAACCCTCAGGATCTTTAAAAAATTCAAAATGACTGTCTTGCTGGGGTCCAACCTCAGCAGCGACGGCACGTTGTGAGAGGCCTTGCTTATGCAGCTCAAACATCCTACCACGTTCAAAGACGGTGAGCTGTTATGCCTTTGCCTTCAGGAGATCTTGACAGTGGGATTACTTACAGCCTATTTCACTTAAATTGTTGTTTGTTTTTTTTTGAACAAATTGGCTGCTCATTGTTTTTCTCTTGCTCCCATTTCTTCTTTTTGCATTTTAAAGCTCTACTTACAGCCTTCTTCAGATCCAGCGGTGCATTGTTACAACAAAGAAAAATAGTTATTTGCAAAACGTTCAATTTGGTTTTCTGAGGTTGATATCCGGTACAAAACATTCCATCCCGTTCCATTTCTTTCTATGAGCATGTCAGAAATATGTTAAAAATAAAATATCTGAAATACTCCGTTTGACCTCCGTCGGAGTCGGGACGTGTCCAAAAGCCCCCCCGAACACGACATCCGCCCCCCCCCCCGCCGCTTCCATTTCCCATAATGCAACTGGCCCACTTAGCTCCGCCGCCGCCGCCAGTGACCCGAATGTCCCGCTGCCGCCTTCGCCCGCCACTAACGAGCGCTGCCACCTCGTTAACAGGCACAAATATGTAGCGCAGAACAATCGCTGGCGGAGCCAATTAGCCGTGTTTACTGGGCGAGACGTTTAGGGGGAAGAACGAGCCGTGACAGCCGCCGCAGGAGGAGGAGGAGGAGGAGAAACGAAGAACTTGGCCGCACGATCAAGCAGTAATGATGTGAGTGCTGAATCTATTTGATAAGAACACGTCAGACTGAGGAAATGCTAATGTGCGAAATACAAAATCTGATGGAATTTCGGAACGTCCACGGCCAGCTGAGCAGTTTTTCTTAAAGAGATTCTCATCCACAAAGCTCTCTCTTGAACTCTAGAGCAGTGGTTATTGAAATTATTGAATTTAATTTTGTTTCCTGCAAAATAAATGCCCAACATTTTCTCTATAAATGTATCTATATTTCACAATCCCCTTTTTTTTGCAGCCCATGAAGCTGTGACCCAATCAAAACAGCTCCGCGACCCGCTTTCGGTTCACGAGCCACCAGTTGTGAGACGTTGCTGTAGAACTCCTGAGCTGCGGCTCTGGTTTGTGTTGTTGTGTCAAGCGTAATAAAACCTTAACTCACTAAATAAACACTTTGGGATGGAGTCCAGTGCATCAGCAGGAAGTGGCGGTGCCGCCTCCAGGCAACATGTACTTACTGGCAGACATTTTTACGATTCAAACTCAAAAAAAATTAAAAAATAAATAAAATGATAGAAACGAGAAAATCTGTCAGGCCTCCCGGAATAAAGACATCACTTCACCGTATTTATTTCATAAATGTTGTAGGTTGACGCCCTCCCCCAATGCCCCCACCCCCACCCCTCACACACATTTGTCATCTTTCACGCACTAGTACGGATTGAAGAGGCTAATTGGACGTTAGCCGTGGCTGTGTGAACTAGCACGACGGCCCGCTGGGAGTCTTGTTCTGCCACAGTTGCTGCTAATTTGTTGCCTGACTTGCTGCGCTGGGCGAAGGTGGATGGGGTGGTGTGTGTGCACACACACACACACACACACACAGAGGACATGAGAATTTGCGCCGCTACAACAGCAACAACAGCAGGGTGGAATGAGAAGCAGCAGGGCAGCAAATGTGGCTGAAAACCGTTCAGGCCGGAGCTTTCCAAGATGGATGTGTGAGATTGGAAGTGTGACGTCACTTGTTGCGTTGTTGTCGTGATGGTGAAGTTTTCAACTACTTTTGATCTTGTTTTGCGTCGCTGACTCATAACGAGCAGCCGCCTGATTGTGTGAGTTCCAGCCGGAGTTTATTTTTTTCCTTCTTCTTCGTTTTGTGGATTTCCTCTGCCCAGCCTGCAGGGCGGCGCTGTCGCCTATGCAGGATCCCCAGGGTGTCACTGTGTTGGCATTAACATTTTCTAATTTCCTGCAGGAGGAGAATTTCTAGTGGAGTTGAAGTGTGACGTGTCTGCAGGTGTTTGTTTTCCGACTCCTGCCTCAGCCTCCCGTCTTTTCTTCAGCTATTCAGCAGCGTTTCTGCTGCTTTCAGCCCTCGAGTTGGCTCGATGAGCTCTGTCTTTTGTTCTCGCTGCTCCACTGTCTCCGTAATGATGCTGCATTGTTGCCGCGACTGCGAGTAAATAGCCTGCATTGAGCAATTCAGCGATTCGTCGCATTGTCTCGCCGAACAAACGGACTCCAAACCCGCATCCCTGATACCAGCGGCGCACATGGCTGGGTTCCATCTGTCTGTGTGTGTGTGTGTGTGTGTGTGTGTGTGTGTGTGTGTGTGTGTGTGTGTGTGTGTGTGTGTGCGACTCATTGACTCACTGCCACAGCATGTAACTTCTGCCATTTTTCTCTTTTTTGGCTCCCTGGTAACCTGCTGCTGAAGCTGAAACTCTCTGAGACCACACACACACACACACACACACACACACACACACACACACACTTAACACAGTGTGTGACTGAAGAGCCTCCCACACTGTTTGTTCTCTAAGTTCAGGCTTCAGTTTGTCTTCGGTGCAGGATACTTCCTGCGCTGCTGGTCTGTTATTTAATAGTTTAATTTAATCAGCACAAAAACCAATTTATCGTCATGAAGCGTCTCTGAACTAGTGTTTGTTTTGTGTGGTGATTCTCTTCCTGGAGCCTGCGGGTTTATTTTTGCACAGTTTCTTTATTTGTTTTCATTGTTATTATTATTCTTGTTCTCGTAGTGAAGCACTGCTGTGCGTTACCTTGTTAAAGTTTATGAGTTGCTGCAGTTAGAGATGAATTGGAGAAAAAAATATATATATATATATATATATATAAATACATATATACATGTATATATATATATTTATGTATATATATATATATATATATATGTATATTTATATGATTTTTGTTTTTGAAACTATTTTCCCATTTTCAGACAAGTGCAGTGATCTGTTTGCAGCTTGATGGACGGCGCTGCTCAGACAGATAAACCCACTCGTCCGGGCTGTGAGTAATTACTGGGGCCGCTGATAATTGCATTCCTGCCGAGCAGGAGCAGGAGACCAATCAATCAGAGGCAATAAAAAAAAAAAACAAAAAAAAAAAAAACAGGCGCAGCCGCCTGTGGAAAAAGTCTGGAAATCAAATCAAGCGTTTGCTGGGAACGAGTCTCCCGGTCGGCGCCTCTGATTGGATCGTCTGTCGCCGGTTGACAAACAGGAAGTGCTATCATGCATCAGGGGCCACAAACATTTTTTTTTTTTCAACGGAGAAGGACCAGACACAGCAGAAGAAAGCTTTCTTTTTTCTTCGATCAGTGGGACTCAATGTCAAACACGAATCTGATTGGAGCTTTTTGATTGGACGTTTTCTTCTGTCGGCTTCAAGAAGCCAATTGGAGGAGCTTCATTCTTCTTCTTCCTCCTTCTTCCTCTTCTTCTTCATCCTTCTTCTTCGTCTTCTTCTCCCTCGTCGCCCCATTGAAGCCACAACAGGAGGATTTTATCTGCTTTTCTCCATTTTTGTACATTTTTCCATCTCGCTGCTTCGATTTTCTCTCTCTCGACAAGGCGCCATGGAAAAAAGGAATGTCGGCGGCCGTCAGTGTTCACCAACACAGAGAACAACATTCAGATCTCAAAAGCAGGGAGGCCTGACTGGTGGTGGTGGGAGCCGGCCAAGCTTGAAATGAAGAGAAGAAGAGGAAGAGGAAGAGGAAGTAGAGAGTCCTTGTCAGACACTAGTCTGTCTTCTCTTGGAGCTTCTGAACACAGTCAACCTCCTTCAACCTCTTCTTAAAAAAAAAAAAACCCTTACAAAAAATCTCTCAACCCTGAAATATTGTATTTATAAAATGTACATCATTACCCACAATTCTCGCCGCCGCTTTGTCTTGTCGTTACTCAAACTCAAAAAGGAGGAGGAAGGAAATCTGAGGAAACGTGGCACTTTTTCGTTTTATGTTTGTGAATTGAACAGTTGGAATTTTTTTCTTCCCGATTTTTGCGTCATGTATTGTGCGTCATGCGCGTTTGTGTTTCTGTTTGTGCCTCTCTTTGTGTCTGTGTTTGTCGACTGGAGGAGACAGAGAGGAAAGGAGGAGCAGAAAAAAAGAACACAAAAGTCTGCCGTCAGGAAACAGAACGAATGCAACAGATGTTTGTTTTTGTTTGTTTTTTTTTTTATCACGTGGTGGCGCTGTTGCTCCGAGTGGGAGGAACACGACATGGCAGGAGATACAAATGTAGCCGTCAGGAGGGATTTCACAGTGCAAAGAGTCCATCGGACACAGTGTCGGCTGGTATGTACACGGCGTGACCTGGGTGATTGGGCGGGGCCAGTTGGCCAGGTGGGGGCGGGGCCAGTGGGTGGGTGGGGCTGATGGAGCATCCGTTGCTTAGACACATGAGCCCGGCCGCAAGTAGAATCACAGTAGAAAAAAATAGAACTCTAATAAATGTCATGCTCTAAAAACTAGACCTCCCTCCCTCTCTCTCTCTCTCTCTCTCTCTCTCTCTCTCTCTCTCTCTCTCTCTCTCTCTCTCTCTCTCTCTCTCTCTCTCTCTCACTCTCTCTCTCTGTGGAGGCATGATTGTCGCTCGGTCCCGTCCACTAAGTGGAGAAAAAGGGGGGGGAGTAACGTCATATTGCAATTGGCTCACAATGTCGTTGACAATGTTGTTGTTTTTTATTTTCTTCGAGGGGGAATTACAGTAATTTGTTTAAAAAATCTGAACCAGAAAAGGAGGACCGAGGTGTCAGAGGGTGGAGCTGGGGGAGGTGTGGTCACTCACCTCTCTGGGAGAGTTATCCGGCCCTTTGTGACATCACAAAGGGTGTCAAAAGGTGTCGTAGCATTTTTTTTGTGGAAAAGTGCAGCAGCAGGAGACGAGGTCGAGGGCGGCTGTAACTTTTTTTTTTCTCCACAATGTGGGATTTTTAAAAGTTTTTTGTATGTTTTTTCTTCCGTTCTTCTGGGTTCTGATTGGCCGATGCACGACGTTACATGGCCGCTGTCACTTGACTCATGCCTGTGTAGACAGAAATGTTGTTGTAAGATCCCCCAGAAGCATTTTTTTTTCGTGTCGTACAAAAAAATGCTACAAATCTGTGCCGAGCTCAGGATTTTCTGCAGGTTCAAAGGCATCGTGACAAAACTGATGGATTCAAAAATTATAAATGAAACTTTTTTTTCCCTCCCCTGGTGACTCACACAGTCAACCAGTAGCTGCACGCCCACAAAACTGCGTCGCTCCTGTTTTGTCTCTTTCTTTTTTTTTTGTCTCTCTGTTTCTCAGCCCTGTCTTTTGTTCTGTTTTCTTCTTCTTTTTTTTTTTTGAATAAAATTTTCAGAATTTTGGCACAAAATACGGCAACTGCAAAAAACATGGAAGCAGTCACAGGAAAAAAAAACACACACTGACGGAACATCTAGTGAGCATCCAGCTGCAGGAGGAAAATATCCATTAAAAAATCTAAATATCTTCTTTAAAGATCTGAACAATTTCTTTTTGTTTCGTGTCTGTTTTTTTTCTTTCGATGAAACACACGAGTGAAAATACATTATATACACAATTTCCAGAGTTTGAAGCAACGGAGGGTCCTCCCACTGTATCGTGGCACATGTGATCACAGTCTCGTTTTTTTCTTTTTTCTTTGCACTTTTTTTGCGTCCTTTAGCGTAATGGCCATCAATCATCAAACTGTCTCGCTTTGGTTTATTTTTTGGTGAGAGTACGAAAGGTCGCAACCCATCTCCCGCTTCACCGCCTTTCCCTCTCTCTCGAGATTTAAAGAAAAAAAAAAAAGTAGGACTCGCCGGTCGTCTCCGGCTCAGTTCGCTTCATCCATTGTCCATCGGTGGCGGTTTTAGCAGCTTTAAGAAGTCATCAGTCCCAAAAAAAACAAAACAAAAACAAAAAAGCAGCTCTCTCCTCACGCCGGAGGTTCTTGACATCGAAGTTTATCGGAAAAAAAATTCCACGAAAAAACAAAAAAAAAAAAATCAGGTTTGACGGCAACGTCTGTAAAAACTGCTCTCCTGCTGATCTTCGGAGGTTTCCAACCTCCAGGATTTGTTGGCTCCGCCCTCTTCCTCCTCCTCCTTGGACTGACCTCCCTCTCACGCGTACGCCTCACCCGACTTGAGCGCCACCAGCTCCGAGTCGTCAGCGTGCCGGCCGTTCAAGTGTTCGCTGGTGCCGTCGTGGTGGTAGAGGAAGGCGGGAACCTCGGTGATGGACGTGGCCGTGTAGGAGGTGGAGCGCATGGAGCAGTGCTCCTTCCTCCGCTGGCCCCACTGGGCCTTGTACTGCATCCACTGCCTCTTCAGGGCCACCTGCACCTGACACACACACACACACACACACACACACACACGTTTGTCAAGCTGGGTGTAAGAGGCTTGAAGGAGTTGTTGTTTAACTCGTGAAAAAATCATTTTCCAGAAGGTGTCAACGTCAACAATCGCCTCTGCTGGGATTCTGGTAAGAGAGTCAAATTTTCTAGATTGTTAAAAGTTTTCTAAATGTCTGGATTGCAGAGAGAGTGTGGAAAAGGGGGCAGGGACAGGCAGAAGTGGGCCAATCAGAAAAAAAGACCCAATTCTCAATTGCGTTGTTGTGTTGAATCTTAATCTTAAAATTTGCAGAGTTGGTAAATCAAGTTTACGTTAACTTGTCTCGTCCGAGGAAATGTTTCCTAAACGTATGAAATTCAGCATCAAAGCCGATGTAGCAAGATTTTTTGTTGAAAGTGGGCAGGGACACGTGGAAGCCAATCACATTTGTTGATGCTAGTTTAGCTCCAGGCTTTTACCGTTGTCAACGTAAAGTGTCGTGACACACGTTACTGATGGTATTTTCACGTTTTTTATTGACTTTTTTTTGTTGTTGTTGTTTGGATCCACCTGAATCCCGTTAGCATTAGCAGGGCTGCTGCTCACTTCCTGCGAATCTCGGCATCTCTGCTACCGTCCCTTCCTGTTTTCTTTTGTCACAACTGAAAGGAACCTGATAGGACAGTGAATCCCAAGAGTTTCTCAACTTTCCTCTGCAGGAGTTTGGTAAGACGGACGCGCCAGGCGACCGAGTGGAAGACGGTTACTGTAGCAGAGCCAGAATCTTCTCTGGGCTTCATGCAATACTTCACCCTCCAGGCTGAAGACGACAACAGATGCAATAATGAACGGTGACAACATGTTTTTTTTTTCCTGTTTGTAACATCGCTCTGTCAGCAGTTTGGGAAAAACCCTCAAAGCCTTTATGTCCCTCTGGACCTGAGGTTCCAAACTCTGCTCTCCCCTCCCACCTGCTCCCTCTTGCCCACTTCTCCCTACCTCCCTCCCACATTCCTGCTCCCACCAGTCAGGACAAAACGTCCAGCAGCTCCCGCTGAGCCTCCAAACAATCCGAGTCCAGCAGCAGGAAACCAGTTCTGTGATGTCACCGGCAGAAACGACCGACTGGCGTGGTTCCGATGAAACAGAAAAAACATGGTTTTGTCTTTGGTTTCACCAAAAGGCTCAAATTGTCTGAACCGTTTTATCAACTCAGGAGTGAAGAGAGACAAAAAGAATAAAAATAAATCTCACTTTCAGGTTGTTACAGCCAATGAGCCGTCTTGAAAACATCCCATCAGAATCATTTTGTGTAGTGCGTGTGTCAGCGTGGTAGCTGTAGTTAGACTCCGCCCACTAGTCTCTTTTTTGCGTTTCTAGGGCCCCCTTAGGACAAAAAAAAAGTGTTTTTTGCGTGTTGTTGCTTTTCTTCCCGATCTGCCGCCTCTGAACGCCGCTAATCGCAAAAACACGCAACCTTTGAATTGTCCGACTTACGAGCGACAGCGGAGGCGATGGCGGCGGCTCGCTGCTCGTTGTGACCTGCGCAATCACAGTGCCGCCGCTGTTTGTGTGACTCGGTAATGAGGTGGCGGCTTGGCAGTCCTGTTGCTGATTGGCTGCTGCTGCACCGTGTCCTGATTAAGCTGCTGAATTGGCTCATTATGCTGCCGCCACTCTGAGGACGGAGAATCATCCGCGTTTCAAGCAGCTGGAAAACCCTTGCGGAGGCAGTTTAAACACTTTCAGAAACGCACATCTTCACTTTTAACTGAACTTTTAACCAGCTCAGTGGTCTAGCAGCACAGTGTCCGCCCTAAGACTAGGAGGTTGTTGGTTCGATGCCCGACTGTCAAATGCGGAGGACAAATCTCAGCAGTTGCTGCGACAATCACTGGGACTTTCATTTTAACATCCACAAACAGGTTGAAGCTCAACCTCAAACTGACTACAATCACATGAAATAACAATCAAACCGCCGGCTCTTTTCCTTTCTTTTACTTGTTTTCTTTTTTTTACGGGCCTGTCGGGACCTAAGGACTTGAAAGCGTTCGTCACTCATCGATCGGCTGAAGCCGAGCGTTCTCCATAACAAACGTGAACCTCAGATGTGGACAGATGTTCTGGCTGCACCACCAGATTTTTTTTTTAAATGTTATTTTATTTTAATTTCTTTTTTTTTTTTTATCATTTTTTGGAAGGGGACAACTTGAAAGTCCGCCTCCAGCTGAGCTCGCAAAAAAAAGACAAAAAAAAAACACTGGCGGTCACAACTCACTGGAGCCGAGCGTCCCCCTCCTGCCTCCCGCTGCCCCGTCGCACAATAGACAACTCAATCAACGCAATGTTCCGTGACCCGTTCAGCTAGCGAGCGAGTGAGGACACGTTCTGGAGTGTGTGTGTGTGTGTGTGTGACTGACGTTGGAACCACTGCGTTCTGAAAGAAAAAACATGAGGAACTTGCTGCTCAGAGCCTCGTTCACGCAGGCGGAACAAGCGAAGGATGAACTTTTCTCCTTTTGGAAAGTTCACTGACAGGATGGAGGTTCTGGATTCCGGCGTTTTTATGTTTTTTTGCTTTTTTAATGTCAGTTCGAATTTTTGACCTGAGAAGCTGAAACACTCCCACGCTAACATGTGCACGCCGACCTTTACCAAAAAGGCCAAATACTCTCCTGACGTGACGCATGACAGGCCTAAAAAAAAAAAAAACTTGAAGATTTAGTTTTACAGTGTGTTTGTTTGCTGGATTTGGCCACGAGATTTTAGCTTAGACAGCTTAGCGTGAACTAGCAAGCGCAGACAAAGTGGCGCAACTGATTAAACTCAACTTCCTGGATCTTTTTTTTGTTTTTTTTGTTTTTTTGCACAGACATTCAAACAATCATATTGTGCATAAGTCCTGCAGATAGATCTGCTCTGATTGTAGCAGGATGCTAACGTGTTCGAGCAGACAGTTAGTTCTTACCTCTCCGTTGAAGAAGCAAAAGATTGTTGCCACCAGTAACCCCTGAAAAAACAACAACAAAAAAAACACACAAAAAACATCATCATCAGTTGTTCTGTGGAATTGAGCGTTCAGAGCCGAAATCTAATGGAGGAAAAGAAAAAAAAAGGCCTCACATTTCCCGGCCGCCCACCCTCCCGCCTGAGAATTAAGAGTGTAATTACGGGTTAATTGAGTCAGTGGAGTGACTCAGGGCCTCAGTTATTATTAACTAGGCAGCAGTCACTTCACTTTAAGGGGGGAAAGACGTGTTGAGAACACTCGTTCGTCTCTGGGGCTCCGACCAACGAACCAACCACGGCTAACGCTCGTGGTTAGTCGCTAGAGACCTCAGTGGTAGTTTATCCAGGGACCCTGTGAGGTCTTGGAAGGAAAAAAAAAAAGAAAAAAATACCCAAAGAGCTGTCTCAGCCCACCTGGTAGTGCATGAGGATGTGCATGATGTACTCGTAGACCTCGCCGGCCAGCCGGTTCTCGGGCCTCCAGGGGAAGATGACAAACTGGATCCCCAGCAGCGGCACCAGGATGAGCGTGGCCCTCACCGCCTTCATGTACATGTTGGACTCGGCCCGGTGGGTGTCGCGCAGCTTGGTCACCAGCACCCGGATGATGTTCAGCAGAAAGAAGAGGTTCACCTGCCGCACACCACACGACAACAGCAACAACAACAACAATGATTTGGAGTCGAAAGACCGCATCAACCCAGACCAGGACACGATCAAGACTAGAGAGGATGGAGATCGAGACCAGATCAAGACTTTTGGAGCTGGAGCCCGAGATGAGACCAAGACTATATACAGGTACTACCCAGAGAATTAGAATATCCTGAAAAGGTTGTTGTATTTCTGCAATTCAACTTAAAAGGTGAATTTGACATATTATATAAAGGAATAATATGCAAATCAATATATTTCAAGTTTTTATTTCTTTGGATTTTGCTGATCAGGTCTTGCAGCTTAAAAAAAAAAACCTCAAATTCAAAAACTCAGAAAATTAGTTTGTGGGTTTGTGGTTTTTATAAGCTGAAAATCTTCAAAGTTATAACAAGGAACTGCTTGAGATGTCAATTTGCGTGTAATGGCTCAATAAAATTTGTTGGTTTCATCTTTTATGTTAAATTGCCAAAATAAAATAATATTTACTTGATATTCAAATTTTTCGGGTAGTACCTGTATATCAAAAAAAAATCCCAAACAAAACATGACAAATGACCAGTATTTTTTTTTTTTCCCAATTCATATGTGCTTCTATATCAATGGAACAACAACTCTGATTTTTCTTTTCAGCAGGTTATATTTTTTTTAAATCATTTTTTACATTAACATTTTGCTGCTTTCCCACCAACGTTGAACCATTTTCCAAAAAACAACTCTGCTTCATAAAATGAATATATAAATGATCTAGGAATATTTAACTGAAAATGATGGCATGCCAAGCCTGAACAAAATGCATGAAAACCTTTAATTTTATAAGCGCAACACTAAAAATGCACTCATCTCGCTCACGGTCTTTGTGAAAGACTTCAAAAGTTCTGCATGACTTTTCTGTCATTTCTCTTCTGTCATTGCAGTGTTTGGCTGAGTCTCGAACCGCCTTGATCAAACATCCCGAGCCCCCCCAAGTCTGAGATCGAGACAGGGCCGAGAGACCTTTTAAAAGAGGTCTTGAGCCCGAGAGCAATCTCAAGCCCTGCAGCATTAGGAGTCACTGAGTCGCTGATCCGTTTGGGATGTTCCGACTCACCAGCAGCGCCGCCACGATGGGCCCATGGATGGCATAGAGCAGGTGGGTCTCCACACTCATCCAGCAGCTGCACAGGAGGAGGAGGAGGAGGAGGGAAAAAAACACAGTGAATGGACTCCGCCCGGAACACACTCACACACACACACAGTCACTCACTCACTCACTTGTCGTCAAAGTACTTCTTCCTCGCCACGGCGTGGATGGCAGCCGGCACCAGGGGGAAACCTTGGCGATGGACAGAGGAGAGAAGAAGAAGATGAAGAAGAAGAAGAAGAATAAGAAGAGTCACCTGAGCCAGGTGAGTGTTTCCTGTCCCGCCGTTTAGCTGAGGGTCGCTAAGCTACGTCATTTCTTTTCTCACTTTTTTATTTTTGTTTAAAAAAAAATTTAGATCCGCAGAAGGTGTGGCAATGTCTGGTGTGTTTGACCTGACGATGGAAGGAAATGAAGGAAGGATGGAAGGAGGGGAAGAGAAGGGAATGAAGGGGGTGGGAAGGATGAGAGGAGGGGAGATTGGAAAGAAGGAGGGAGAGAGAGAGAGAGAGAGTGAGGGAGGGACGGAGGGAAGTGTGAACTCACCCCAGCCCAGCAGGTAGTACCAGTGCAGGTGCTGCTCCTCCACAAACACGGCCACCACGATCAGCGTGTGCAGGTAGATTCCTTCACACAGCATCCAGAAGTAGTTGCAGCCCAGCATGTACATGTGGAAGAAGTGGAGCACCTTGCAGCTGGCCTGCACACACACACACACACACACACACACACGTCAGCTTCTGGAGTTCATTTCCTGAAGAGTTTTTAAGTTTTAGCTGCAAACTGCTGCTGGGGGGAGTTTTTAAACGGCCTCCAAGTGTTCTTATTATTTTCTCCTTCATTGGATTTGTTATCTTCACCGTATTTGTAAATTCCATGAACATGAAGGAACCACTTCCAGGTCCTTCGTGAAGTTTTTTTTTTTTTTTCTTCTAGGATGGGGAAGGAATGACGGCGTCAACAAGGACAGCGCTTCGCTCGGATTGATTTCACTCTGCGCACTTCAAGTGCCATCACTTTATTTTTTTAAAAGACTTGTTTTCCCTTGATCGCCTGTTTTTTCCTTCCAGTCGTGACTTTTCCAGACGACGCTGCGAGCGGCTTCGCCGCCGCCGCTCGTTCATCAGTGTCAGGGTGGATTTACGGCTCAGGGTGACCCTCCGCCGGGAGGAGCTGATTCACTGCCGGCGCTCCGGACTGGACTCACCGCAGCGGGAGGCGGAGTCTCCGCCGTCCCCCTAAATCACAGACGCAGCGCCGTCCATCCCGACTGTGGTGGCGCCGGCGAGCGCGGTTTTACTAAATAATTAGATCTGTCAGCAGCCCAGCAGGATGCGGATCCCATTCCTGGAAAACTTTGCTGGAAAGCTTTCCTGCTGCCGTTTGCTGGAAGTTCCTCCGAGCGGACGGCAGCGGGAGGGTGACCATCAGTGTTCTTCTCTTCAACCTTCAGGCAGGAAGAAACGCTGCTTGAATTAACGTCTTGGACCTGATCGTGAAACATTCCCAAGTGACAGATTTATGATTCCCAAGAGAGCAGCGAGGAGCAGTGGGGTTCTGAGAATTCCTCCTTAGGTTTCACCTGGAGCGGAGGAGGAGGAGGAAAAGGAGGAGGAGGGCGAGAAGGAGGAAGAGGAGGTACAGGAGGAGAAGAAGGAGGATGAAGAGGAGAAGGAGGTAGGGGTGGAGGAGGAGGAGGAGGAAGAAGAGGAGGAGGAGGAGAACGAGAAGGAGGATGAAGAGGGGGAGGAAGAGAACGAGAAGGAGGATGAAGAGGGGGAGGAGGTGGCGGAAGAGGAGGATGAGGAGAAGGAGGAGCTGCGGCTGTCAGGCTTGTTTGGAGAAGGAGCCCAACACGGCGTCGACCTCGGCGAGAAGGGTTAAAACTGACAGTAAAGATCCACGGAAAACAAGGGGGAGGAGCCTCCCAGTGGGCGGAGTCACAGACACTCGAGAGGTCTAACCAAAGAGACGCTAGCAGTGCATTTGTTTTATCCGCCGGCACCTGTGGCTCACCGTACAGGAAGTACATCAGGAACAAGTCAACCAATCAGATGTGCTATCCAGCTAACGTTAGCCCCGCCCCTCTGGCTAGCCGTGTGCTATGGTGTTTGGCTAACCTCTTCTTATTAAGAGCCAGTCAGGAGTCACAGCAGCATCGCTAACCTGCATCTATTTCCTCCTCCTCCTGCTCCTCCTCCTCCTCCTGCTCCTCCTCCTCCTCTTCCTGCTCCTCCTCCTCCACCTCCAGCTCCTCCTCCTTCTTCTGCTAAGCGTCTCCCTGCTTCCTGGTTTCTTCGAGGCCGCAGACTGAAGGTTGGCAGCGGTTAAGAAAAATTCCTCAACGTCCCCGGAGCTGCGATGCTTCACGACTTCAGCGACCGAGTGAGCGAGCGAGGGAGGAAGTGCGGACGATGCTGAGGGCTATCAGTGAACCCCAGCGGCGCCACCTACAGGGTGACGAGCGGTGGTGGCGGTTCATTGGACTCACCGGGTTCCTGGCCACCACCTGCGGGTTGTTGACCACGCCCACCAGGTAGATGATGGTGATGGCTGAGTTGAGCACGTAGGAGCAGAAGAGGTTCTTGTGCAGGGTGATCCGCTGGCAGCTCAGGCTCCTGCACACAACACCACACAATCACACAACACAACACCACACAACACAAAACGACACCACGCAACATCACACCACACACCACCACGCAATATAGCACAACACAACAGCAGAAAATACAACATATTAGCACACAACACCGCACAATATAACACAACGCCAAACAGCCACACAACACAACACCATGTTATGTTAATAACAAATAAATTGTTTTTCTTTTCTTACTCTTCTTTATTCATAAACTATTTTTCTTCTCTTTGCACTGGATATGCTTCTGTAAATATTCAAATTTCCTCAATGAGGGTTAAAGAAGGCATTCTATTATTATTCTATTCCATTCTATTCTATTCTATTCTATTCTATTCTACCACACAAAACCTGGTGTTTCACACACAAAAAGCAACCACTCAGCTCTGGGCTGAAAATGTGAATTTCACTGCGGATAGATTTTAAAGAATGGATTTGGAATAATTGGATTCTTCCAGGTCACATGATCGTCTGTGGGAGTCGATGGAATTAAAGGTCGTGTTTCTCCTGTTAACACCTCGTTAATAAAACGCCAACAGACGCTGCTGCTGCTGCTGCTCCTCCATCGCCGCCAAATTTAAACTCAATCAAACGTAAAAATGCGTCGGATCGAGTTCCTGCTGAGAGAATCAGTCTGGTTTGATCTGGTTTGATCCGGAACATCTGATCCTGACTCTCTAATAAGGTTTGAGAGTCTCTGGAGGTTTTTCAGAGGTGCGGCTTCAAATCCAAACCACTTGCTCGCAGCGAGTGATGAACGTCCTTTTAAACGACGTCCACCCGAGAGCTGCTTTCAGTTTTCCGATGACTCACAGAAGCTCAGAGCATTTTTCTTATTAATTCTTTTTGTATTATTAAAAAAAAGGAAAACGGAGCATTAGATATCTTTTATCGGAGGAGCTGAGGCAGGATGTGGCTGTCTCGAAAAAGAATGCATCCATCTGTCACACGTCCACACATCTTCAGCTTGGACCTTCTGCCTTTCTAGAGAACATTCATCTTCCATACCCGCTTCTTCCCGAGCTCAGGGTCACGGGGGTCTGCTGGAGCCTCTCCCAGCTGTCTTAGGGCGAAGGCAGGGTGACACCCTGGACAAGTCGCCAGTTCATCGCAGGGCCACGTAGAGACAAACAACCATTCACACTCACATGCACACCTACGGACAATTTAGAGTCTTCAATTGACCTCACATGCATGTTTTTGGAGTGTGGGAGGAAGCCGGAGAACCCGGAGAGAACCCACGCAGACACAGGGAGAACATGCAAACTCCACACAGAAAGGTCCCAAACCTGGAATCGAACCCACGACCTTCTTGCTGTGAGGCGGCAGCGCTAACCACTGCGCTGCAGCGAGAGGGCTTCACACCTGGATCCAATCACATCACAGCGCCGGCCTGACCCTGTCAGACCCTCGGAGCCATTTTTCACTTTTCATCAAATGCTGGACAAAGCAGAGATTTTCTGCCTTGATAGTGGGACGATTTATTCCTGCCTCAGACCCCGAGGGACGGGCGACGCCCCCCTGGCCTCCCTCACCTCCCATAGGTGGGTGGGTCAAGAGAGGGGAAGAGGTGAAGAGTCTCTGAACCTCCTCTGAAGGGAGACGCTGACTCACCTGAGGGCTCCAGACCTCAAGGTGGCGCTAATCCAGCTCTGCTCATGCACATCAAGACTAAATTGGCCTCTAAGCTGCAGATAAAAGCAGGTTCTACCTCGGCTCCTCCCTCCCCCGCCGTCCCAGCAGTTAAAGACACGGCGCTCCCGACTAATTGAATTTAATCAGCCGTATCTTAATTAACTGCGACCCCTCCCCGCAATCCCTCAACAACCCCCCCCCCCACCCCCACCCCCCGACCTCCCCCTTAATGTCACGGCAGCCGAGAGTCAAATGAGCCCCAACTGCTCGAAACGAGCTGCAGGTGACGCTAGCCGCCCCTGCCGGCGTAGTTTGACCGTAGCTTGATTGCGGCGTTGGGGAGTTTGTTACCTGAAGTAGAAGAAGATGGCCAGGGAGATGAGCAGCGAGGGGATGGACAGAGCGTGACCCACGATGGCCATGTAGAAGAGGATGTAGGCTGACTGCACACAGGAGACACACACACGCACATCAAGTGGAACTTCAAGTCATACAAAAAGAAAAGAAGAAGAACTTGGCAAATAATGCAAAAAAAAAACTTAGAAAAAAACCCCAACACATTCCCAGAAAAATGTTCAAATCTGTTTCTTATTTGTTAAAATACGACCCCCCCCCAAAGGAAAAACAGGGAAAAGTGTCTTGCAGCTGTTGATACATTTCAAAAGTTGTGTTTGTGAAAGATTTGGCACCAGACACTTGAACTGTGAGTGTTTTTTCCCCAAAAGAAAACCCATTAGTGTCACAGCGTTGAGTAATAGTCCTATAAAACTAACACAACTAACACTTTGTTAGACTTTGTCGTGCGGTTTGCAAAAATCCTTTCAAATTCAAGTTAATTTATTTATTTATTTATTTATTTTTGAAAATTTTAATCAAATCACAGCAAAGTGCCAAATTGCTGAGGGGTGGGGGCAATTTTTTCTGCGTTAAACCCAAGGCCTAGCCCATTAGCATGCTAGCTAGCTTGACCTAAGCAACGGCGACGTTGCTCTTGATCTCTTAATTTTATTGTTGGATGTTTTTATTGGTAGTAGTAGCACCAGTTTTTTGTGTGTTTCAGTCAGTTGGACAGATTGGAGCTCAACGCCTGGACTGACTGGAAGACTCAGCTGCTCGGCTCCCAAATAGACGGACGTCTTGGAACCGTTGACGTCTTTTTGCTCCAACAAACACACACACACACATAATAAAAAAAAAATAATAATCCCATTGAAACGAAAGACGAGATCTTCAAACAGGAATTCGGCGCTCATTTGAATTGCGTACAACAATAAATCTTGGCTTTTGTTTTTTCGTTATTTTTTTTCTGACTCCGATCGAAAACTTGCGCCTCTCGGGTGGACGTTGGCGTCCAAGTCGCACTTTGGAAAAAAAACAACAAAAAACACAGTTTCTGGTAGAGATGCACCGATACCACTTTTTTTTTTTTTTAGTAGAGTGAAAGTACCTGCATTTTGGCACTCATCGATACCGATACTGAGCACTTGATAAGGCCATTTCACATTATAGAATTGCTTTTGATGTTCTGTTATTTGAACAACATTCCTCAGCATGTTTTTCTATAGCAGGCATGGGCAAACTACGATCTGGCCTGCCAAACTTGAAGAAATGATATTAATAGTAAGTAAGTAATAAAATAATAAATAAATATTTGATCAATTTGCCAGTGTATTAAGAGTCATTTCAATAAAGAGCTCAATACCGTGGGGCTTCAATGACACATATTTCGTTGTAACTTTGCTTTTGTTCATTTTCAATTGACATTAAACCACATATTTTCTTCATATCCCATGATATATTTTTTCCTCCTATGAGGCGGGTCACCAAAACACTCCATCCATCTGCACCTGCTCCATCCCCCTCTGTCAAATTTTAGAACCCATTGTGGCCCCACCAAACCAAAGGTTTGCCCACCCCTGGGCTAGAACATGGGGGTCACTGCCACAAGTTTCACTGCAGTACAAAAAATAAATTAAACAAAATTGATATATACACACATATACAACTGGTATCGGTGTTGTGGTATCAGCACGTATTTTTACGAGTACTCAACCCAGGTATTGGTATCGGTGCATATCTAGTTGCTATTGCTGTGTCTCTGTGGTGAGCCGACCTTCAGCTTGAACGAGGTGTTCTCGTTGCACAGGGTGTAGTTGGACCAGGTCCGGTTGGTTTCCGGGTGGCGGAACCACTGGCCGTCCTCGCCGCAGTACTTGGTGGCCTTTTCTGAAGGCGACGACAACAGCAAATGGGTTGGACAAACTTGTGTGTCAAATAATTGACACACGGCTGTTTTGGGGCCGGTGGACTCACCTGTGGGGTCAAAATCCGCAAAATAATTGGGGCAGTTCTGGGAGGTGGAGGTTCCTGCCGGAGTGTCGTCCCAGCACAACCAGCCGTCCCAGTTGCGGCTGCAGTAAAGACCTGCAACATAACAAGAAAACACACCAGTGAACCTTCAGAAACAAAACAAAACAAAACAAAAACAACTCCCCCCCTCTTGGAAGCTGCCGCTGCCGCCACCTGACTTGTTGTACTGCGGCTCTCTGTTCATCCTCTCGAAACACTTGTACTGGTTGTCCAGGATCTTCTTGTCCACCACCTCCTGCTCCTTGGTCTTGACCAGGGGGCTTGCCGTGGCCTCATCAGCGCCCCCTACACTGCCGTCGCGGGAGAGCTGAGCAGCGGTGAGCACACACACACACACGCACAAATGATGACAAATGACGTGTGGAAAGTTTGGTTCTTCTCAGATGGAGAAATGCCTCGGATGGGACTGACGGACGCTCTGGTAATATTTATTGTTGCCTTTTAAAATTGTTTATTTATTTATTTTATTTTATTTTTTAAAGATGTGAACTATGCTACGGCTCCAACTTGATCCCCTGGGTGTGGAACCCTGAGGCCAGGAACCCGAGCGGTACTGACCCCTCGGGTTCCGAGCAGCTGGAGTGTCGTCCCGGAGGCTGCTGATTGGTCGGTGGTGGTGGCTGTGGGCGGTACCTTGGAGGTCTCCTCCTCACTGCTGACGGTGGCGGTGCAGAGGGTCCCTGGACGACTGCTGCTTCTGATGTCGGGCTGCTGCAGCCACCGGCCGTCCTCCCCGCACCACTTGGTGGCCTTTCCTGGAAGCAGAGCAGAGCACCACCAACGTCAGCTACTTCCTGCTTGGGACCCCCCCACCACTCCTTCACCCCTACCTGGTGAGTTCTAGCGCAGAAGTGTTTTCTGTGTTCTCATTGCAATCTGCACTGTTTATTGTCTGATTATTGTACTGCCTCAGTTCTACTGAAATTATATAAATTCACTTCCTGGTTGTCTTGAAAAAGTTGCGCTTATAGCCACATGTGGTGACAACAAGTGCAGGATCAGTGCAAGAAACATTGTTGATCTACTTATAATTGTATCTAAAACACTGTAGATGCACATTATCATTGCCATTATCATTTCTTTAGTCTTCGGAGCACCTCAAGGTTGATTGCTTGGCCTTCTGATATTTTCCTTTCTCTCTTTCTTTGTCACTTTCCCAAAACTTGACTTGAAAAAGACATCACAGTTAAGTGAAGGGCTGCATATTTTAGATGGAATCGCTACAAGATTTATGATCATCTTGGCCCACAATTTGAAAAATTACCAATAATAAAACCACCAAACAAAGGATGCTCCACGATTTTGTGCACTTTTTGCATTCTCCATTTGCATTTTTCTTATTTTTTGCAATAATATTGACACCCACAAAACAGCAACACCGCCAACAGCCAATTTGTCAAATTTTCAAATTTGTGACGTTTAAGCTAAATTTAAAGAAATGTATTTTTTTTTTTTTTTCCACCTGCTGGCTCAGAGCCGTTGGGACACTTCTGGGAGGCGGACCTTCCCGCTGGAGTGTCGTCCCAGCACAGCTGGCCGTCCCAGTGGCGGCCGCAGTGCAGACCTGCAGTGGCGGAAAAAAACGCAGGTGAAACGGCTGTTTGATTGGCTTAATTATTGAGACTTTACTGGCCGATAACCCCCCCCCAACCCCTCATCGTCCCCACTCCGACCTGATTGGCTGTATGGCGGATCGCTCGCCATCTTCTTCCGGCACTTCTCTTCCTTCTCCAGGATGCTTTCTGGAATTTCTATCGCCACCGCCGTCGTAGGTGGTTCCGCCTCTTCGTCCCTCAGAAACTGAAGCACCTCCATCTCAGGAGAGAGAGAGAGAGAGAGAGAGAGAGAGAGAGAGAGAGAGAAAACACTTTTTTAAACTGTGCAGGAGGCGGAGACTGTCAGTATTCTTGGCTGTGATTGGACCAGACTTCACACCTCGGGTCTGTGCACCGGAGCGGCTCGACAGCTGGAGCCGCCGCTGTGGACCCACATTCCAGAATCGTCGCAATATTTGGTCACTTTCTCTGCAAGTAGGTTGAAAAAAAGGAAAAAGGAAAAAGGAAAATAAATATTGAGTCCAGTTAAATCAATCAACTGCATAAATCAGTTTTCAGAATAATTTTCTAATCAGCATATTATGGATAGCTAATTACAGCTAGCACATTAGCATAATAGCGTCACACATGAGCAAACAATTACCAGAGCCAATTGTTCATCCAAGTCAGAAATCACAGCAAATAAATGACTAAACTCTGTATGTATATATATATATATACATACATGTAAATATTTATATATATTTCTGCTCATCCGTCCAGAAGCTTTCTGCGTCTCCTCCAGCCTCTTCAGCTTCATCTGTTCTGGTTTGATCAGCTGGTCCAATAGATACATGGACTTTCTGGACTAACGAGCCACTCAAGTTATATATGTATATATATTTTAAAGGCCCCTGTGAGTCAATCCGGAAAGCTGCAGATTTGGAGATATTTTGTTCTTCTTCTTCTTCTTCTACTAATCAGACGCAGCAGAGATTCGGCCACATGACGTCACATGGCCGGCTCGCTCGTCTCGTCTCCGACAGCTCGTCGGCCGCCTCCCACTGGACTCCCGCGGCCTTAAATCAGCCGCAGAGTTGCAGGAATCTCCCCCCTTGCTCCTCCCTCCCCCTTCCCCTGCTGATCTTTTATCAGCCCTTCGGTAGGAAAACACCTTCCCTCTCTCTATCCCCCTCCCATCTACATTCCCTTGCCCCGTCCATCTCTCCATCCCTCAGTAAATCCTTCCCTCTGCGCTGCTCTTTTCCTCTGTAAACACATCATCCATCCTTCCCTCTGTCCTCTCCCTCAACCCTCCTCCCTCCCTCCCGCCCTCCCGCCCTCCCTCACCTCGAATCTGCGGAATCTGATTTTTTTTTTTTTGCCCATCGTTCCTTCCGATGTGCGGCGTAAAAACAGTGTTTACGCCGCTTCCTTGAGGGGAAAAAAAAGGCTGCGGCGACATTAGCGGCACTTTTTTTCGCCCAAGTTTTTATGTTAATGTTATTTCGCCTGTTGTTTCAGAGAGAGCGAGTGAGTAAGCCAGCTTCATCACAAATTGTCAAGGATTTTCCAAAGTCGGGATGACTTGTTGGCAAAGGAGCAAGACAATCAATCATTTGCTGCAGCCATAAAGTCATCCTATAAATACTGTTGAGTGAATTTGAAAAAAACAAAAACAAAACTCAAGGTTTCCCCGGATCAATTATTCATCATCTTTGCTGGTCGGCTGAAGGTCTTTTTTGGAAAATTTGTCGAGATCATAAATCACGCAGTCACACAGTGGTTTTAAAAAAGCCGGGGGTGTTTTTCGCTCGTGGAGACGGATGTGGAAATGAAGAGGAGCTCACGCAGGAGAAACTTCTGATGAGGACTGAATCACACAAGGGGGAGCTCAGTGGACGAAGCACTGAAACTTGGTAAAATCATAAACCGGCTGCTGCTGGAGCTCCTGATTCCACTCGAAAAAAACAGAAACCTGCAGCTTCCCACCACTTAAAAAAAAAATGCAACTTTTATTGTTACTTTATTATGAGAATTCCAGTAATTTACAATATGAAGTCACTGGACTTGGTGCCCCGTGTGGGACTGAAGCTGCTGAAAATAATTATAATAATTATAATAATTAGAAAAACATTATTTAGGCTAATCTACCAGATTCCAGCCCATCAGGCTTACGACCTTTGACCTCTGACCGTGTCATTGTCTCAGTGTTCTCTCTCTCTCTCTCCCTCCTCACAGGTGGGATGAACTCTCTCACCAGCTGTGGCTGCCTCCAGCTCTGGACGGCCCGGGCAACTCTGGGTCACCGTCGTCCCGGCCGGTGTCTCGTCCCAGCAAAGCAGGCCGTCCCACACCCGGCCGCAGAAGACCCCTGCAGGCAGGAAGCAGCAGTGAGTCAGTGGCTTCGTATTTTTTTTTTTTTTTTTCCTTCCCCGGGGTCACTCACAGTTTGCGGTGCTGAGAGATGTAACGGCGACGATGACGTCACCATGAGTTCAAAAGTACAACAAAAAAGAACATTGAAAAAAAAAAAATCAGTCTGAGTAGCGCTTCGGTCTTTGTGTTCATAAACTCGGCGACAAAAACGTTGTGGATTCTACGCAACTAATTAATCCTTGGTTCGGCACTTATGGAAAATACAAAACAAATACCAATAAAAATTTAATTAGGATTTCAGTCCCTGCAGGAGTTTTTTTTAGGATGCAAATTAAAGTGGAAGAAGTTGCCGTGCACGGTCAGCAAGAGGAGCCAGTGAAGTTCCTCTCCCTGAGTCGAGTCACGTGACATTTTTGATCATTTTGCCCCAGATTTTTATTTTCCTCACCGTTCTTGCCGTTAGTTTTCAAGCGGATGCTTCCTACAACCAACTTCCCAGGAGCGTGGGAAGTGCACTTCAAACTGCCTACGAAGCCGTGCCCCAATCAAAAAAACGGCTCCGCAGGCCACTTTTGGGTTGCGACCCAGCAGTTAAGAAACACTGGTTTCAACAAAATACCAGTGAACTTTGACCCTCACCGGTCCAGTTCCTCCGGCGCTCCCTGTCTGACCCCTCGGGACATTTGGACTGATGTCGGTCGCTCCATCCGCCGGCGGCAGGCGGCTCGGAGGTGGAGTCAGCGGCGGCCGCCGCTGTCGCCGCCACCACGCAGTGCTGCTGACAACAACACCCACACAGACACGGAGAAGGTGAGGGGGGGTAATCCACATCATCCAAATGTGGGAAAGCTGAAGGTCCAGTGGAGACGAGGCCTCCTGCACGCAGGAACTCACAATAGGGAGAGAAAGTTGAAGGTCAAAAGGTCAAAGGAAGTTTTAAACAGATGACTTCCTGTTTTCCCCCCCCTGCCACGACTTGCAGCTACAGTAATTTAATTTCCTTCATTTTCTTTTGATGAAGCGTCCCAGAGCTGCAGACTGCTGCAGCCTGATCGATGCGAGAGCTCTTTGACTCCAGCAGGAGGAAGAGGAAGAGGAGGAGGAGGAGGAAGAGGAGGAGGAGGAGGAGGAGGAGGACATCAGCTTCCACAGAGACAAACCTCAAAAAAATCAAATCAATTTCATTCTGCAGCTGAAAAAAACACCGGCGTAACGAGATGATGGAAAGGACACACACAAGAAGAAGTATATTAAAGACACGAGGAGTCCCTGTTTCCAACTGAAGAGCCGTGTAGCAGTTTAGCAGCCGTACATATGATGTCACTCCAAGCATTGAAGTAAATGACGTCATACATACGACCACCAAGCCACCGCAAGTATCAAGGAGGGAGGGACAGAGACCCTTTGAAGGAAGCAGGAAACAAGTGAAGCTGAGCCACATCAACTAACTACGGCAAGCTGAGTGGGACACTGGAGCTGATCGGAATTCAATCAGACTCCAAAAACCCTATTATTCAACATTCAGCTCAGGTTTATGCAGGGATGTGTCAGGGTTTACAGGCTGTTGCCATTATATTTTTAAAATTTTTATTTCATTTTGTAGAAAACTTTGACCCAAACTTGACGGAAAGTTTTTGTTTATGTTTATTTCTTGAATGATTTTTGCATTTGAGACGCAGCCACGCAGCACAACCACGACCACGTCTCTCAGATGGAACACCCGCAAGTTTTTTTCTTCAACCACCGAGCGGCACTAATTTTAACCAGCGACTTGCTAATTACACATCGTGGGGGAGTGGATATTAATGCCAAAATGTAAAAAAAAATAATGAAAAGCAGTGGAGCAAAGCTCAGACGACAGTTTAATTATTTAAAAAGAAAAAATGTGCAGCCTGCATAATGGAGCCCAGAGAGAAGATCTAAGCTTCAATTCCCGCAGAGTTTCTGAGATTAATCATGATAATTAGGTGGGGGAGAGAGAAAAAAAGAGTTTTCTTACCGCAAGCAGAAGTGGAAGGAACCACAGGAAGTCGTTTAAATTCATCTCTTCCGCCGGCAGAAAAATATCTGCAGAGAGGAAAAGAATGAATTCATGAGAAAAAAATCACACAGGATTTTTTTTTTTTTTTTTTTTTACTTTTTAAATGTTTTTCTGCTTATTTTTATCCAATATTTCCAACTAGAACCGATTTTGTTTTAAAAAAAAAATATTTTTTTATCGCATTTATTTCACAAAGCTAAAATAAATGCTTTATTTAATTGGCTTGTAAGGATGTGTAATATATTACAGCTGCTACAAATATAATAAAGTAGTAATAATAATAATAATAATAATAATAATAATAATAATAATAATAATAGCATGTGTGACTCAATATAAATACATATTTGACATTAGAACTAAAATGTTACATGTCATGTTTTAACAGCCGTTCAAAATGTCACTACCGCTTTGAAAATCGCAACGTTAAAGGTCAGAACAGGACGAAGAGCTCAGGCTGCAGGCTCCGCCCACATCGATCCAAACTGCCACCAGACAGGAGAGAGAGAGAGAGAGAGAGAGACTATAGATCATACAGAGAGAGACACAAATAAAAAATCTATAACAGCCTCTGAGCAGACGAAGTTGTCAACTCGGCGGCGCCCTGCGGTTTTGTCCACCTCTAGACGAGGCTTTAACATGCTTCTTTTTTTTTTATTATATATTGACTGTTAACAGTGAGGCCACAGACACAGCGCCCCCTGCTGGCTTGCCAACTGAAGGCCCTAAAAAGCCAGGTATCACTCATGAGCCAATGGATCGCTAAAAAACGGCTGCTTTGCTTTAGTCATCGTCGGCAGTCTGGAGCAGGAGCCCCGTGTGGCCAAAGGGAGTAACTACAACACCGAAAAAGACAATCAATCAATACAGAAGAAGGTTTTTTTCAGTCTTAACCTTTAAAAAAAAAAAAAAAAAAAATCATCTCTTCAATATTCCACTTTCATGTCTCAGATTTGAGCCACAAGTTGGAATGGATTTAGTCTCCACTGGGTGAAGAGAAGTGGGTGAAACTGGGGAAACTGGGGAAGCTGGTCTGTGTGGTTTCAGTCTTCCAAGATGGTTTCATTCGGGTGAAGCTGGATGTCGATTTTCATTATTTATTAACTTATTATTATCTTCGCTATGTCGATATCTCATCCTCCACATCCAAATTCACTCAGACTCCATCAATAATAAAAATGTTAAAATAAATTGTGCGGTGCAGCAGCAGCAGCAGCAGCAGCAGCAGCACCAGCAGCACCAGCAGCTTGTTCCTGCACTTGGCTGCTAAACTCAGCAGGTCATGTGACCTCGCTCAGACTCCTCCCACCTGTATTGTGGGAACGACTGCTTGTGTTCTGTTTTTTTTCCCCCTCCCTTTCCCTGCATGAGCTCCTCGGCCGCCTCCCGACATGGCAGCGTTTTGCTTGCGTTCAGGCTGAATGTGATGTGAAGTGAGCGGCTCGCAGCAGGTGGAGCTCATTAAAGAGCTGCGGTGGTGGCGGCGGCGGCAGCGGCGGCGGCGGCCCGTGGAGAGGACACAGGAAAGCACTCGCACAGAGCGAGTGGGTGCAGAGTGCATTAGCATCCCGTCCTGGAATTCTTCCCGGGAACATCGGCTCTGCGCAACGCATGTATTTTTAATGCGATCCGGTTCCTGCAAAGGCATTTTTCTTTTTTCCTGAAAAATGTTTCAGTCATTTCTCTTTTCGGCGGCCGCCACGTGTTGCTTTACACTGTTTGTCATGAATGAAAAAAAACCCCACCAAAGTAGGAACTGGGAATTAGAAACTGGGATTCAGGATCTAGGAACTACGCACTCCAGTTGTTCAGGGTGGGTTTATTTGTTTGTTTCTGCACCACCAAGAGGATACAGTGGGAACTACTGGGGAGAATTAATCTCGGTGCCCAGAACTCAAGATTGAAAAGTTTCTGGACGGAGCCGCTCACCAACTTTAAAAGTTCCACATTCATCTCCAGACCTTCTTAACACCTCCCAGACTGCAATGGAAGAGGAAGAGGAAGAGGAAGAGGAAGAGTGTCGTGAATAGCTAATTATCTCAGAGGTCTCACAGGGCGGAGCCAACACCCGTGTGAACCCCCGGGAAAGGGGGTACGAGTGCCTGTTTGTGACATCACACAAGACTCACGCATCACAAAGTGTGCGTTATGCTGCAGAGACACTAATTCCTGGGAGGAAACTGGGAAATGGAGGAAGTTTCCAGAACCTTCACTTCAACTTTGTGTTGCGATAACGCTCAGAAAATGTGATTCGTTCATCCTGACGGTTCATGGAAGTGTCGAAAATGTTCCTTCAATGGAGGAATGAAAAATTCCTCTTGTTCTTCTCGCTCCTCCTCCGTCCTCCCAAACTTCCTGTTAGCTCCTTTTCCTGCTCAATCCTCACTTTTCCCGTCTTTCCTCCGCTGCTCTTCTCATCTATTTTATGCCTCACCTATTTTTTTCCCCACCTGCCTCTGATCCTCAACACTTCCCTGTGTCTGTTTCCTGCTCACAGCTCTGCTTCCTCCCCTCCCCAGAGTTCCTCTCTCTTTCTTTTTTTCTCTTAATTCTCAGAGCGTCGGCACCGACACATCCGGCCGATCTGTCGACCAGAGATGAGCTTTAAAACTTTCAGGAGGTTCCCGTGACAGAGCGACGCCTCCGACTGACTGGTTCTGACAGAGGCCCGGCCCGCTCCGACTCAACGCTGCGTTGCATTAGCAGAGGAGCAGACGAGACGAAAGGCAGAAGCTCTGGCTCAGAAGAAGAGGAGGAGAAGAAGAAAGGGAGCGGCGGCTGACGTTCACATTGTTTTTAGATCAGAAGCAGCAGCAGCAGCAGCAGCTGGACCTCGTTTTTTTTCTCAAGAAATCCATGCAGATCACCCGGGCACGGCACCGGCACCGCTGCCGCGCACCGCTCCCTCCGGGGATGGGTCAAATGTGGAGGACAAATTTTGCATCCTTCAGGATGGGACAATCACTGGGACGTTAACTTTAATGCAGAGGTTTTATCAGCCTCCATCAGCTGGATTTAAAGTTCAATCAGAGGCAGTTTAGTGCAGTCACATCCAGAATTAGACGGGACTGAACATCTGAGGAGGCCAATGGGCCAATCGGGAGCTGCGGAATCTCGGACCTTCCTCGGAACACTCGGATGAAAAAGACTCCCAGCGTCAGCGAGTCTTAATGCAGCAGTATTCGGAACAGTCGGAATTCCTGAAAATCCACGTTTCAATCCTGACAGAGAATCATACGTCTGTTCGGTGGGAGCGAGTCAGCTAAAGTCTTGGAGTCCTAACGCGAGTCACTTCCCTTCAAACGAAGAGCCATCAGATAAAAATGTCCCAAAATGTTGAACCCTTAAAATATATCCCAACAAATCCCAACAAATCCCAAAAAAAACCCAAACAGATTTGTGTTGCAATGACAGGTGTCGTGTTTTCAGGAAACTAACTTCGATCCCACAGCCTTACTCTGGGAGGGTCAGGGACAGCAAGTCTTTATTACTGAACTAGGATCCAGATCACTGATCCAGGATCCACATCTGGTTCCAACCGCTTTCCACCATTGGCTGAAAATTTTCCAATTTGTTGATTTTTTTGTATGTGAATTAAATAGTGTTTCTGCTGCAATTCAAGGTGAAGGTAGAGTTCAACCCTAGGCGGGATTGGACCTCACCACTAACATCATGTTTCCCGCTGCTAGCTTGCCAGCTTGCTAATCCAGACGCCTCTGAACAAAAGCAAAAGTCCTCCCAGCCTACAGGGAGCGGCGATTGCACACACACACACACACACACACACACACACACTCACTCCTCTCTCACAGTGAGGGTCATTACCCTTCAACTTAACGCACAACCACGAGGCTTCACGCTAAAAGTCCCCGAGCTACCACATCTTTTATTAAAAGCCCGTCTGTCTGTCAGTCTGCCCGTCAGTCTGCCCTCTGCTGAAGAGACCTAGTGCCGCAGCTCAGCCTCTCAAGTGGCACTCTCAGACTCTCTCTGTCTGCGAGCTGTTCTGGTTGTCGCTAAAGTAGCAAGGGCGCTAGTCCTTAATGGGATGTAATCCCGATGTCCGCCAAAACAAACCGGCTCCCTGCATGGTTTTGCAACACCAAGCCTCCACAGAGCAAACCATGACAGAACCAGTTTAGTTTCCAACTCCTGTAGGTTAGCTCAGCGTTAGCATCCAACTCTGTCTTTAAACTGCTTTTTCTTGTCTACTTCCACAGAGAAGAGGAACCTGAACTTCACAATTGGCTCCTTTAAATATCAGATTCTTGATTCTTGTTTTTTAACTTTTGGCTGAACTACGAGGTGCCTACGTGGCTGACGGAACTAACGTGCTAAAACTAGCAATGACGCCGTGACATTCGAGCACTTTGATTTGCTCAAAGGGGCATTTTTTTGCCTTTTCTGTCCAACACAAGGCTATTGCACTGGCAAATCCCAGTTGGAGACGTTAATATCCAGAGGTTGTTAGCGAACACACATCAAACAGCTTCATGCAGTGGCAGAAAACAGCGTGTAGAGAGTCTTCTGAGACGCAAAACATCAAATCAATGGGCCATAAAAAGGGAAATGAGACCCTTAAAAGATATTGAAATGCTGCAGAGCTGTAGAATGGCAGTTGTGCTGCTCCACTCGACAAGGAGTCACACCACCAACCGTCTGGCAACGCAGAAAAACCACGGCAAAAAAGCATTGTTCACGGCTATTTTTAAAGCGAGCTCCATCTGGAAACGGCGCCATTGCGCTTTCACGCCCTCTGTAAGGCAGCTGGGCAGGACCTGGGCCTGGGCCTGGGCCTAGATTTGGACCTGGGCCTGGCCCCTGAACCTGGGCCTGGACCTGGGAATGGACCAGGACCAGGACCATGACCAGGATATGAACCTGGACCTGGACCAGGAGTGGTCAGACTCTGGTCCTCAGTGCTGGACCACACAGTCTGACGCCACCGCAGAGCCAAGAGAACCAGAGAAAAACCTTCCTGCAGCCCAGAAAACATCACGACTCAAACATCTGGCAGCAAAGAACAGCCGTGCGTGTGTGTGTGTGTGTGTGTGTGTATCCCAAGTTCTAAATTGTGCGACCGCACGAAGTCGTCCCCAGTTTGTTTAACACAACACGCGTCCAGTTCATTCGGTGCCTGAAACGTCTTTTTCTTATAATTAAATTCAAGTGTTTTTCCACTTAGACTCTCAAACACACCTTCAGATTGAAAATCTACAAATGCTGCCGCTGCTGCTGTGGGTTTTTGGTCTCCAGCTGTGGAGCTCCAGCAGTTAAAACAAACACACATCGTCACATCAACACAGCGGCTGAGCGTTCTTCTTTTTTCTGTTTCTTTCCTTCTCCGCTGCCCTCAGCAGTTAAACTGCCGCACAATCGTGTCTCTCTCATTTTCCCACTAGCAACATAATTAGCAAGTTGCTAATGGGAAGTAGAGCCGTGTCATCTACATGCAGTCACCCCGGCTGACTCATGAAAGAAAGAACACAATTTAAAAAAAAGACCTGGTGCCGCTGATTGCTGCTGTCATTGATGATTTGGCTGATTTGCATACAGGTGATTAATTTGCAGTAACATTATCATAACCCTGCGGAGCCGGAGCTGCTGCTGCTGCTGCTGCTGCTGCTGCTGCTGCTGCTGCTGCTGCTGCTGTTGGGATGCATCAAGAGGGATTGTGAGGGGATAACGGCCTCACATCGGAGTTCAAAGCAGATTTTGGTTTCCATTCGTGGTTAAAAACGTGGCCCGGTTTAGAGTGTTAACGAGGGCGCCCCCTTCAGGCTGTAATGCACTTTAATATACTGTGAATGTCGACTATTGAGGCTTTTTTTTTTTTGGTCTTTTCCCGCATTGCTAAGGTTTAGAGAGCCTCCGATCCATCTTCAAATGTTCCGATCTGAGTCATTTTTTTTCAGCCAGGTTGAAATGTGACCGGAGCAGTTAGCTTCTTCTGAAGAGGTGGTGGAGTAGGAGGAGGAGGAGGAGGAGGAGGAGGAGGAGGGAGCGGAACTACAGCCGGAGGTTCAGCTGAATGTCGCAGTTAAACAGTCCTGATCCCAACTGGACCAGATTTCCTCACCAGCAGAAGAAAACTGAAGCGAAAAGCCTAAAACGCTCTGGAGTTTTTTTTACTGCGACAAACGGGGGAAACTGTTCCAATCAACTTCCAAAGTTCATTTTCAAAGGCCCCGCCCCCTTTCCAAACACTCTCTGCGCCTCTCAGTCCCTGATGGATGTGAAGGTTAAATGATCCGAACTGCTGCTGCTGCTGCTGCCGCCGCTCATCGATTTCGGATTTTACGGTGTTACAAGATCCTCTGAATCCAATTTGGGTCACCTGATCCCAGTAAACAGAAGTGGTGTGGGAGGAGGGGGGGGGGGGGGCGACTTCCCCCCCCCCGACTCCTGCCACTGAGTTTGTGTTTGTTTCCTGAACTGATTAAGCTCCACTTTGCACCGTGAGATCGTCTCTCCTGCTGCTGCTGCTGCTGCTGCTGCTGATGATGATGATGATCATGACGATAATATTTATAGCCTTCTCCCTCTACCTAATTCTCGTCATTTAGAGCTGCTGCCTTTCCTCTCAGTCAACGTCTCATGAAAATGTGATCTTTGTTTTCTGCCCACCCTGCACAATCCACCCGTCAGCGAATCACCAGAGACGCTGTTTTCCGTTGTGATCTCTGCCAACCGGCCGCTGAATCATCAAAGTGTTAGCGAGCTGGCGGCACACAGAGTTGGACAAGAGGTGCAGAGAGCTGATCTGTCTGCAGGATTCCTGTTTTGGAGCAGGAGGATGGATGGATGGATGGATGGATGTATGTATGGATGGATGTATGGATGTATGGATGGATGATGGATGGATGGATGGATGGATGGATGATGGATGGATGGATGGATGGATGGATGTATGTATGGATGGATGGATGTATGGATGGATGTATGTATGATGGATGGATGGATGGATGGATGGATGGATGGATGGATGGATGGATGGATGATGGATGGATGCCTCTTGATGTTCATCATCTGGCTGCATGGAAGATGAGCGGAGGCTTCAACAGAGGTAAGGTGGCACGAACTGGAAATAACAGATCACCCTCTCCTCCCTCCCTCCACCTCCATCCCTCCCTCCACCTCCATCCCTCCATCTCCACAGCTCAAGAGCTGCACTCAGACAGTAGGATAATGGATTTTGGAGGACACGATCGTAGTTGATCCGAGCTGATCCGACGCCTCCCCCTCAAACATCGGAAGGGGCGATGGCACCGCGAAGCTACATCGCCGCCCTTCAGGAGAGAATGGGAGGTGTCGCTCGACAGAAATAATCTTTGCGCTCCCATCGAACCGAAAAAAGAAAATCAATCCAGCCAAATACAGCAGACAGGTTATTTTGTGAATGGAGGCTCGACACCGTGCTGTGAAGAAAAAAAGGAATGAAAGGGAAGGAAACGGAGGAATTGACATGGCGGCGGAAGAAAGACGCCCAAAATGTCACGACAGAAGCACGGCGGAGGAATCGGAGGCGGATGAACAGTTTCCAGACAGACTCACAATAAATGTCATCCGCCGCTCTGGACGCTGAATTATTATTTTGTCGGCCGTGAAGCCCTGAGACGGAAGGAGACGGAACATCGAAACTGTCCTGTGTGTGTGTGTGTGTGTGTGTGTGTGTGTGTGTGTGTGTGTGTGTGTGTGTGTTCATGCATACACCTAACTGCACTGATGTCAGCGACAATCAGAACCATCCAGCATCGAGAAGGGCCGGACGAGGTCAAAGGTCAGAGACAAATGCAGACGAGCCAATCCCGTCTTTTAAATTTTCAACCTGAACAACCTACAAACCAAAAGAGTCAGCGGCTGTTTGCCTGCAGCTAGCAGTTGTTTTATTAACATAATAATAATAATAATAATAATAATGATGATGATGATGATAATGATAATGAATAACTGCTTGATTAACTGAGCTATTTGTGAGAATTAAATGTCTTGGTTATCAAGGCAGAATTACCAGATGCGTTTGTCGATTAATCAGCAGATTAATTGGCCTGAACCTCCTGTGGCCGCTCCAGGAACCTCATCCACTTTTTATTTCTGTCAATTTTCTTCTATTTTCTGGGCTGAGGACCTGCTGATGCAGCCAGACAGATTTATGGGTCAGATTTCCCCTAATGAGAAACAGTATCAGTGCAAGCAAACTGATATTACGTTCTTATTATCATTATTATCAATCGCCGAGTCCTAATTTGACAAGCCGTGATATCTAAAAGAAAAGAAAACTTCATCACTTTCTCTCTCTCTCTCTCTCTCTCTCTCTCTCTCTCTCTCTCTCTCTCTCTCTCACTCCAACACCATTGTCTTCCGCTCGCTGTGGTGAAGCGGCCGAGTTATTTTTAGCCCAAGAAATAATAATCAGCCGGGAGCGCGTCGTCTCCTAATCATCCCTGTCCGCCGCTCCGGTCCGGGCCGCTCCTGTTTGGCTGCGGCAGATAATGACAGACTAAGTAGATTTTCTACAGCGGTGAAATGGAGCTGCTGCTGATACGCTTCCCAATCGCTGACCCCACCCTTCTTCTCTTTTTATTATTATTATCATCATCATCATCATCTTCATGGCTGAATAATGAATGGATGAATGATCATTAGGTCCCAGGGGACGAAGTGTACCTGAAACCTGCTGACAGCATATTTAAAGGGGGCAGGGTCATGGTGACATCACACACCTCTGGTCCTGAAGCCTGTAGGCTGGTTTCAGACTCAGCGGCGCCACCTGGAGCTTCCGGTCTGTTCTTGAGACCTGGAAGATTTATTTAGATGTGAACTTAGACCGATCCTGGTCTAAGTTCAAGTCCAGGTCCAGGTCTAAGTTCTGGTCTCAGTCCTGGTCCTGGTCCTGGTCTAAGTCCTGGTCTAAGTACAGGTCCAGCTCCTGGTCTAGGTCTGGTCTATGTTCTGGTCCTGGTCCTGATCTTGGTCTGATCCTGGTCTAGACCCTGGTCCTAATCCTCGTCAAGATCCTGGTCTAAGTCCAGGTCCATGTCTTGGTCCTGGTCCTGGTCTAGGTCCTGGTCTAGATCCTGGTCTAAGTCCTGGTCCAGGTCCTGGTCCTGCTCTGGGCCCTGGTCTACATCCTGGTCTTTGTCCTGGTCTCTTTGGGTCCAGGTTTTCTGGCCCCTGAAGAACTCTGAATCTGACAGAGTTCAAGTGAGTTTGCCACAGTGGTTTTGCTCAGCCGACTCCTCTGGTGCTCACACAGCTGTAAAAGTCAAACATTTCCTGACTGCAACTTTTAAGCACAAATGTCAGTGAGGAAATGCTGCCCCTGGGATTTTTTAAAAAAATATGTATTTTCTGCTTGCAGGTGCATCACTCATGCTGCTGTGAGGACACACTGCCAGCTGAACACACACCTGGAGCACCACAACCCAACCTGGAACTGATGCCAAATCCTCCTCCCAACCTCAGGGATCCACGGCTGGGAGTCGTAAAAATATCGGCTGCGTGTAGGGTATGACGAGCTTCAGCTCGACATTGCATTACTTCAGACTTTTAAGCTTCCAGCCAGAGATTCAAAAGAGGTTTTAATGAGGAGATTATTAATGTTGAAAATTAACTTAGGACATAAAAGAGAATTAATACGGTAAATCCGAGCGGGCTGCTTCAGATCTCAAACGGGACCGTTTTCCTTCTGATGTGATGCCACCAGACGTGGATAATGACACGTCCAGACTCCATTACGGTATTCCCACTTTACAATTTCCATTAAGCTCTATAATGTTAAAACTGGAACCAGGATGTTGTGTTTAGCAGTGTCTCCTTTTCACAACCCGAGAACCTTGTCTTCATTCTCAGCCGGAAGCTCTGTAGCAGCACCGTATAAACACACACACACACACACACACACACACACACACACACACACACACACACACACACGGCCATCTCCTGCCTGCCCAACACCATCACCATTACCTGTGCGACGTTCACGACGACAATTTTACAGCTCAGGAAGAGCAAGGGCAAATTGCTGCACTATTAACTAATGTACAATGGTGTGGCCGCCGCCGCCGCCGCCGCCGCCGCCGTGAAGCTTGTTTTCCAACACCCGTCCAGCATCCTAACGATCCATTAGCGCAGCCTAATTTTAAAGCAGCGCCCCACAGAAGCTTTTTTTTTTTGTTGTTGTGCGAACTATTGAAATAGATGTCGCAGTTCCAAGCAACACAACACAACTCACTGGCCAATCAGAGCAGCCGAACAAAACTTTTCCTTTCTTCTTCTTTGGTTTGGTCTGTTTGCTTTGATTCAGGATACATATAGAAGGGAACCGGAACCGGAACCTTCTCACCACTTTGACCAGAAGGGTCCAAGAAGAAGCTCAGCCAAACACAGGACCAAGGTGGGGAACTCCCCTTCCTGGGTTGCCTGCCCCCTGGTGGCCAACTCCAGCTTGAATCACGCTTGACAGCAGCAAGTGTCACATTCGTTTTTCTTTGAGGAGAAAACAAAACTGCCCATGTCTTGAGTGCCTTCAGTGAGGTCATTTCACGGAGATCCAAACCTGTCTGGACTCGTCCTAAATAACAATCACGCGCCACCTTCTCCTCGGCCAGGATTCCAGCCTTCGCCTCGATTTTTCCGTTCGTTCATCCTCCTCGTTTGTTTTTTCTGCCGCCGTCACGTATGTGGAGTCGCCACTCGGCCGGCGTGGCCGCCAACCTGAGGTGTGTGTGGTCTGGACAGCCATGGCCGCAGAGAATCAAAGGCTTTGTCGAAACGCTTCTCACTCTCGGCGGTGGTTCTGCACCTTTTTGTTTTTCTCCACTGTGTTTGCACCGAGGAGTCGGAATGTTTTGAAGAATGTCTGCGTCCCGTCTGCTCCTCTGGCTTCTGACTTCCCGCCTGGATCCAGCCGCTCCAGACGGATGATGCCTTAAAGAAAAAAAAACAGCTCTCCAGACTTGAAGGCGTTCGTTCTCGGTGGAGAAGCCAAGCGCGGAGCCAGCTGCTGCTGGTCTCTCAGAGGAGCTTCCCAAAGCCAGGAAGCAGCAAGTAGCAGGAAGGTTCCAGGAGGGTGATGATCCTCTTCCTAATCGATCACAACAAGCCTGGGACCTGGGACCTAGGACCCCGGTCCCGGCCCCTCCGGATCTCCGCTGAATGGAAGTGGGAGCCAAAAAGGAAAAAGGACGATAAAGATCCGAGTGGCAAACGGGAATCGATGATCCGTCTGGCACCCGAGGGGATTTATTGTAATGAGACCAAATTTACAGCGACCCTGCTGCCTTCCGAGCCGAGGACTCATTAACTGCTGCCCATCACGGCCAGCTGAGAGACTTCCAGCTCTGAGCGGTCAGGGTCCCACTAGGGAGACTGGAGATCATCTCCGACTCCTCCATTACTCAGAGAGTGATACATTTTATCCAACTTTTTCACTCGTTTTCCATCTACGTCCAATTAGATTTCTGCCGCCTCAGGTCAGATTATCACCAACAAAGGATCCAAAGACTGAGAACGATTTGATAAAGGTTAAGAAAAGTACAAGTTTAGGTGGAAAATAAATGTCAGATTAATTAATAGGCTGCCATATTTTTTTGGCCTTGGTCCTGGAAGATGAATTATCATCAATTTTTCCTGCCAGAAAAAGCGAGAATCACTAATGAGCTTCTGCATTTGGCCCTCCGCTGTCTTCCTGCTTCCACAACGGGCCAGAGGAGCACAAGCGGCCATCAATTACACCAGTGGCCGTCGGCGGTATTGCAGGCAGCGCAGCGAGCGGCATCTTTTTTTTTTTTTTAAATGTCACATCGTGTGAGGGCACGAAGACAAACGGCTCCGTGAAATAAAATCTGGAGGCGACAATCTGGACGCCTGGCGGTGGAACGGCAGGAGAGACGGATGATTTCTCGTCGTCTTTCTGATCCGAGACTGGAACTTTTTCGGAGCACCGTCTGTCAATCTGCCTGTCCGTCCGTCCCGCCATCTGTCGAGGTGACCCTGACTCACTGCGTCCACGACGTGACTGGTGTCTCCCCGAGCGACGAAAAGCTATCAGTGTCTGACAGTCTGAGGACGAGGAACAAATCCCCCAGGGAGGTGTCTCCCAAACAAACAGCGGAGGAGGGAGACGAGCAGGAGGAGGAGGAGGAGGAGGGCAAGGAGGAGAAGGAGGGGGAGGAAGAGATGTAGGAGGCAGAGAAGGTGAGGAGGAGGTGGTGGTGGAGAGGTGAGGAGGCAGAGGATGAAGAGGAGGAGGACCAGGAGATGGCTGAAGGGGACAGGAGGAGGAGGAGGAGATGTGGGAGGCAGAGATGTGAGGAGGAGGAAGATGATGAAGAGGAGGAGGAGGTGGGGAGGAGGTGTTGGTGAACAGGAGAGGAGGAGGAGGAAAAGATGGAGGGGGGAAGGAGAGGGGGGAGGCAGAGGAAGAGATGTGGAGACAGAGCAGGTATCAGTTTGGAAGGGACCGGAGCTGAAGGTGGCTGTTAACTGTCAAGGACGGCGGTGAGATGGAAAAGCACACTCACTCACTCACTCACACAATGGAATCAAAATACAAGCGAGATGAGCTGGTGTGCGAGCAAGAAAAAAAAGACAGAAAGAAGAAAGGAGTCAGGGGGCGTGGAGGACAAGATGAGGCGGCCCGGCGCTCCGTCTGCGGCCAAGTTAAAGAGGGAAGGAGAAGTTGAGGAGAGGGGATGAAAAGGAGAACGAACACAGAGTCCACAAGTCTGTCGCTTCTGGCTCTTCACTTCCTGTTTGCATCCGCCAGAGCTGCGGCCACAGAATACCGTTTTTGTTTTTTGTTTTTTTAAATCGATGAATCACTAACCTTGACTGAAGAGGAAGCTCCAACAAACATCTCTTCATTCACCACCATCAACTTCTTCAGACAGAAAAAAAAAACATCCGCCCATTTACCTTGAGTGATTTGGGCCATTAAAAATATGTGAATAACTGATAGGATCATAATAAACTAATCAGAGGAACCCAATATTAACAGGCTTGCTTGAAAACCACAGAAGAAGAAGTACCAGAAGCGACGGTGAGCCTAGCTGCTGCTGCTGCTGCTGCTGCTGCTGCTGGAGCTGCTGCTGCTGCTCTGCCGCTCCTGCTGCAGCTGCAGCTGCTACTGGAGCTACTGCTGCTACATCCTATGTCATTTTTATCAGAACTCAAAGGCCTTTTTAAGATAAAAAAGAGACAGTGGTGGATGCTGAGGGCTTTTTCTGGCTGAGGGCTGAGAAAAATTGACTTTTCGGGAAAAGAAATGACAGCCCGTCACCCAGCAATTCTGATTGGCCCACTGCCATGGGATAGACTGAAGGTTCCACAGAGCAATAAAATGCTCTCTATGGGCTCTTTAGCAGATGGATACATGACTTGAACACGTCAACACAAATCCTTCTGGTTCATCCAGAGTTTAACATCAACCAATTGCTGCTGCGGCTGCTGCGGCTGCTGCTGCGGCTGCTGCTGCGGCTGCTGCTGCGGCTGCGGCTGCATCTTTAGCGCTTAGCGCGGAAACGATTCCCCCGCGGGGCTCGTACCCCTGACCCCTGCTGCAGGATGTGTGAGGTGAAGCTGTGGGTGAACACGCTCCGGGATTAATGAAAAGGTGATGAGGAGCCGCACAGCCGGCCACCGATTCCACGGTTTGCAGACGAGCGGCGGCGGCGGATCAATGGAGGAAGCAGGCGAGCACGTTTGAGCTATTAGCCGTGCAAAACCGGCAGCCGCCGCCAGGAGCTGTGGCGAGAAATTAAATTCACCTATCAGATGAGGAGGAGTAGGGGGAAGGGGAGAGGAGGAGGGAGTGGAGGAGGAGGTTGAAGAAGAGGAGGAGGAGGAGGGCAGCAGGGGAGCTGGACGTGGAGGAGGGGGAGGAGGGGAGGTGAACATGGAGGAGAAGGTGGAGGTGGAAGAGGAGGAGAGTGGGGAGGAGGACAATGAGGAAGAGGAGGAAGAGGTGGAGGAGGAGAGGGGAGAAGGTGTGAGTCGTTGGTTCTCATCGCACCTCATCTCTCCACAGAACAACGTCTCCAGAGCCGTTCACTCGAGTCCAGCGCCACCTATTGACACTGCAGCTTTATTCACAGTCAACATCTCTCTCACTCTCTCACTCTCTCACTCTCTTTCTCTCCCTCTCTCCCTCTCTCACTCTCTCCATCTCTCTCTGGGGGAAAATATCACAGCCGCCACCTGCAGCTTAGCGGCGACTCAACACTGTGAAATTAAATTCTGCCAGGCAGCCGAAGCTCCGCGTCGACTCAAATCCATCTTTTGGCACCTGCCGACGTGGCCGCGGTGCGAAAAAAATCAACTTAAAGGTGACCCCCCCCCAACCTCAATAATTTAGCCCTGTGTTTGCAGCCTCCTGCTAGAACTGGTTCCACCCTTGTGGGACCTCCCACATGTCTGAACGAGGGGGAGGAACCAACAGCTGGCTTTGGAGAGGAAGGAGAGGAATTGGTGCCCTTTGTGATGTCATGATGAGTGTTCTAGAACATTCAGGAGACTCAGATGGAGGACAGAGTGGATTTTTGAACATTGCTGGTTTCATCTGTAGACCAGCAGCAGCAGCAGCAGCAGCAGCAGCAGCAGCAGTGGGACACAGAACGTCACCAGCCCTGTTTCATGTTTTGTTGTGTTTTGTTTAATGTTTGTGTATGTGAGTGTGAGCGTGTGTGTGTGCGTGCGTGCGTGTGTCAGATCATGTCTCAGCTCCTGTATCAGGACCACAGCCACAAAAACAACCATGTGCATCGGCCAGCGGAGGAGGAGGATGAGGAGGAGGAGGAGGAGGTGGTGTTCACCTGTGACCTCCTCACAACGGCTGGAGGAGCGCTTGTTTCGAGCTAACTGTGCTCCCCGCAACGGGTCAACCAACTGCTGCTGCTGAATCGATGAATTGAAAACGATGGATCATCAGTCTGATTGGCCGAGACGAGCATCAGGACTGATGACCTCACAGACCTGAGGCCAGTCAGTCACTCAGTCTGAACTCCACACAACTCAGACTGGAGCAGTTTGCACTTTGATCTGAGAGGCTTTCAGGCAGGACTTTTTCCTTTACCTTTTTTTTTTTTTGCTTTTTTCCCTCCACCAGGCGTCTCTGGTGGTCGCTGATAGCGAGAGGATCCAGAATCTCTCCAGACTGGACGCCACCGCTGCCGCTCTGCTCACTGAAGGAGGGGAATTTAAAAAAAAAAAAAAAAAACCCACGGCGAGCTGTTGCTCTGCAGAGGAAGGTGGGCGGGCGGCTGTGGAATCAAACATCCACCGCTCCGCCTCCACACATCAGGGATGAACGACAAACTCGTCCCACAGACTCAGGCGTCAACGCAGCCCGCTCCTCCTCTTCTTCTTCTTCTTCTTCTTCTCTTTCTTTATCTTCTCATCCTTCTTCTCCTCCCCCATCTGTATCTTTAACAATAGCTCAGTTTCCTCACAGTCACGGCAGCAGCAGCAGCGGAGCTACCGTGGCCCTCCGCTGATCACATCCCCAGATGGCTCTCCGAAAAAACAAAAAAAACACTAGCATGAAGGTGGTTACGTAAACACGGAGGAATCCCCAGAAGAAGAAGAATCCCAATTTAGCCGCACGCCGCGGTCTCCAAGTGGAGAGGCTTCGGCGGCGGCTCGGCTCTGATGTGATCTGGATTCCTGCGAGGGAGGGTAGGGGGGAAGTGGGGGGGTTGTTGGTGGTGGTGGGGGTGGAAGCTGCCGGGGGGCGGGGGGGTTAGTGGGGGTCCTGCCAGTCTCACAACGCACTCATCAGCCGGCTGTGTGAGGGTTGAATGCACCAGGGAGCAGAGGGGAGCATGCAGGGATCTGGGGAGGGTTGGACTTGTGAAAATATGTCTCCGGATTTTCCTTCGGGGTGGAAAAAAAAAAGGAAAAAAATTCCCCCACCACCAAAAAAATTACAAACCCCCCCCTCCCCAAAAAAAACCCCAAAATCCCATCAGCCTCAGTCTCATCCTCGTGCGTTAATGAGGCTCTGTGCACAGGGAGGTTGCGTGCAGTGACCTTTAAATGCGTGTGTGTGTGTGTGTGTGTGTGTGTGTGTGTGTGTGTGTGTGTGTGTGTGACCCGCGCGCGTACGTGTTTACCCGCTTGTAAAATGACATCCATTACTGGAAGCGTGACAGACCCCCCTCTCTCTCCCTCTCTCAAAGGAGCCCGGTAATGCGAGTCAGGACACTTGCATGCGCGCACGCCCGAGACGCTCCCCGTGCCAGTCCTGAATCCGTGACGTCTCTGAGCGTCTTATCTACGCGCCCCCCCCGATTTGTTCCAGTGGTGAAGAAAGAACAAACGTTTAAGAAATAAAATAAAAATAAAAAATAAATCCCCTTTATGTATTTTGCATTCACGCGCCAAGGAGAGAATCCAAGATTCCAGCGAGGCGAACCTATAAATACTCCCGCTGCATTCCCTGGAATTCCTGCAGAAGATTTGCACGTTTTGCTGCGCGTTTGTGTTGCGACTAGGAGCTCAACAACTCCAGTTTGTGTGAGTCACACACACACACACACACACACACACACACACACACACACACACACATGCCGGGAAGATTTCAAACATCACGCAACATCAACACAAAACCTCACGGCGACAACACAGATGATATATATTTATGCTGAATTGCACTACATACAATTTGCTAATTTCGTCACGTTCAGCACAAATTGTCTCGTCTTGAAACCAGCTGTCGAACACCGAGTGGAAGTTGGCGGACTCACCTTGCTGAGACGGGGGACCGACCGGAGCTGCAGCCCCGCTGAGCGGCGCTGAACCGCCGAGACGCACTTCTGCGCTCCGCTGTGGCGCCGCGGCAAGAAAAGAACAAAAAAAAAGGGAGGGGGGAAACTTTCCCCCCCACCGGCATCCACTGCGATGGGAATGAAAAGCAAAAGACCCCGCAGTTGAAAAAAAATGAAAATAAAAAATCAACATCAGCAGCAGCAGCAGCAGCAGCAGCAGCAGCAGCAGCAGCAGCAGCAGCAGTCAGCGGCTCTCAGTCTGTCCGGGCTGCTGAACCAGACAGCAGCTCACCGCCGCCTGATCCGAGCGCGTCTCTCAGCAGCCCGTGTGCGCGGACGAGCTCCTCCTCGCCTTATCTCGCGGCTCTGTGGCCGACACACACACACACACACACACACACACACACACACACACACACACATTGGAGGATGAAGAACGTTTCTCTCTCCACACTCGTGCGCGCACCGGGAAAGAAGATTGGATGGTGTGTGTGTGTGTGTGTGTGTGTTCGCTTGGCGCACGGATTGATCCATCATCTCTGTTGCATGTCTCGACAGAATCACCCTGCAGATGAAAAATATTGAGATGCATTGTTTCTGATGTTTTATTGAATGATTTTAATTTCATATTATTATATAATGCAAAAGTACAGTACAAATACCGTATCTTGTAACAGATCAGTTTTGTCAATATGTCGGTTAGTCAATATAATAATAATAATAATAATAATAATAATAATAATAATAATAATAATAATAATAATGTCACTCTCTTTCTTTCTTTTTTTAGTTAAACTGCTGGACACTAGGTGGCGCCAACATCATCGAAAACCCCAGCAGGCAGACCAGTCCAAGTATGACCGGACCAATTGGCGCATTCTGAGGAGGAAGAGGCGTGGCTACAGTCGTGACAGCGACAGGAAGCCGCTGCTAGCTGGAACGCTAAGTCTCCCAGCGGCTCCACCGCTAGCAAGGAGCTCCGACCCGCCGGCCGGCTTCTGAAGCTGCAAAAAATGAGGTAAAGTGAGACAGAACATCGCTGAGTGACCACGAGTTGCTCTCAGCTCTAATTTCCAACGGCGCGAGCGTCAACACCTGCTCCCCCTGCCGTCCTGTGGAGCCTGCCGACGGCTCCGAGTTCCCTCGGACGCTTCGTCAAATATCCAATTATCAACTTCACAGCTTCCTGTCTGGCAGAGTCGCTCTTCGAGACGACTCGCTCTTTAAAGTCCTGCAGCGGGAGGATTTTTATCTCTGGGAGGTTATATTTTCGTTTTATTTTCTTTTTTCATTTTTCTTTTTATTTTTTAGAGCGTCAATTGATGAAGTGAACTAAAGAGCCACTCGGCTTTTTAGACGCCTCGTAAGTTAAGACTCCTGCAAGTGCAAACCTAAAACAGGCCAATTAAACGGCTGATGGTCCATAAAACAGGAATCCTGTTAGCGAGCAGCTGTTGAAAAATCTGCCTGGAGTTTATCATTCTGCTCTCAACTACGCCCAACTTTCTTACACAAACACACACACACACACACACACACACACACACACAGGTGATGCACAGTATATGCTCATGCGGCTGCATATTTATTGCACATTAAAGCCGAGCGACGTCACCGGCGGGCTGTCGCGGCTAAAGCCTCGGGGATCTGCAGACACGCAGGCGACAGATCCTCCAGATCTGAACGCGCCCGTTACCTGTCACCTGTGTCGGACGACGCGCACGTCTGCACAAATGCATCTGAGGGATTAACCCGCCCCACACGGCGCAGTCAGACAGCGAGGCCCCCGGAGCCGAGTGGAAGTCACTTTCACTCCTGCGTGTTTGCAGTGGGCTTGGTTTCTTCTTCTTCTACTACTTCTTCTTCTTCTTCTTCTTCTTCTTCTTCTTCTTCTTCTTCTTCTTCTACTACTTCTTCTTCTTCTTCTACTACTTCTTCTTCTTCTTCTACTACTACTTCTTCTTCTTCCTCTTCTTCCTCTTCTTCCTCTTCTTCCTCTTCTTCTTCTTCTTCTTCTTCTTCTTCTTCTTCTTCAGCTCTGCATGGTCTTCCAGAAAAAACAAAAAAAAAAAAAACCCCAACGACTCATTGTAGCTCTGCTGCGGTGGAAGGCTTCCTAGCAGCATGGGCGCCCCCTATTGGAGCTGCTGTGATGTGGTTGGGAGCAAGAGTTCCAGCAGCAGCAGCAGCAGCAGCAATTTGTTTGCTTTTTTTCCCCGGGTGGATTCCAGTCAGATCAGATCTGATCAGATCACATCCTGGTCTCCCGACATCCGGCCGGCGGTCAATCACAATCAGAACGCGAGGCCGATATCTGGATCGACGACGATGACAACAACAACTGTTCCCTCTTTATTTATGCACAGAAGCTCCCCGGCGTCGATGTAATCTCCTCAGCCCGGCCGCTGATAAGGCCGAGTCGCTCTGCGTCGCTGAAAAACGCCTCGTCACTTTTTCTTGCTCTTGATTTATTCGCAGCCGCGGATTGGAAAAGGAGACGGACGGACAAGTTTCAGCAATCCTTCTCCTCCTCTTCCTCCTCCTTCTCCTCTTTCTCGCAATGACTGCGATCAGACTTTGACCTTCTGAAGATGATTCCAATCGGATCTTGCAACACGGGTCTGCGAGGATGGATTCTTCCTCGTCGTTCTGCCTTCGAGAGGTTTGTGAACTGCGACTGTGTGACCTGATTAATTAGCGAGCTCCTGCAGCAGACGGCCATTGACCCACTGGTTTGTCTCGGTTTTATGGTTGGCTAAAAGCTCCCTGTCCGGCCATTAGCGGCCGGCCGGGCGGAGCTGATGAGCCCAGCGCCTCTAAAACGCCAGCTCCGCCCCTCGGAATTGGCTGGAAAAGCAAATAAAAAAAAAACTAATTGAAGATAACAGAATCGCACTCGATGTGTCGGGCCAGAGGCCTTTGTTTACACACGACCCCCTGGAAATGAGACCCTGGTTGATGTTAAACACAAGGAAAAAGTGTTTGCTGAGCAGCAAAACTGGCACATGCGGGTGTTTAAGTTGTTAAATGATGGTTCCACTCCTCTCCTGCCTGGTTTTAAGAGCCCTTATATGGGCGTGTTTTGGAGGAAGTGACCCAGATCTGCTCCAGCGTGAAATCCGGATCCTGCGTGATTCCGCTGTGATTTCACACACTGTTCTCAAACAAGAATTCCCGTTTCCCTCCAACGCCCGGTGTGGCTTTGTGATGTCACGAGAGGCACCGGCAGCTCAGCCAGCCAAGTGACCACACCCCCAGCCAGGTGCTGGCTCCGCCTCTCTCTAAGGCCATCTCTCTACGTCCCCTTTTCAAAACACGTGAAAACCTTCAAGTTTTTAAACAGCAGACTGCAAACAGAGGGTTAAATGCGTGCCGTAGGTTTTCTGAACTCCTGGAGAGGGTTTTGGACTATGATGATCCCTGTGGGGTCCAGGGTGAGGCGCTCTGAAGGAGTTCTGGACTGTAGAGGATCTAAAATGTGGAAAATTCACCTCGAAGCTGCTTCGCTTGGCCGAAAGTCTCAGGAGTGAGAAGAAGGAACGCGTTGCCCACGTCAACTCGTCCTGATGCCTCCTGGAACCTCCTCACCTCCTCTACCCCCCGGCCAGCCAACCAACCGACTGACTGACTTACTGACTGACTGCTTGTATAAACAGTTCTTTACGGAGCTTATCACAAAAGACAGATTGTTTGCCGCCTGCTTATTCAGGAGATTTTCACCCAGCAGGTTGTGGCGGCTCAGCCCTGCCCGAGTTCAATTTACTTTTTTCTTTTTTCTTTTTATTTGGGGCTGGAGAGGGAAAGGGGGGGGTGCAGATTATAACGCCGCCCAGCCTACATTGCCAGTATGTTCAGCTGCTGAGTCTGCAAAAGAAGTAGCAAACAGGAGCTCGGTGCAAAGTCTGCAACCTCCGTCAAGCCCCGAGTGGAAGCAGAGGAAGGATTTTATTATTTCTTACTTTTATTTATTTATTTACTTATTTTTTGGTTTTCCCAAAATTGCGCCTGCTGCCACATAGAGCAGAATAAATCATCACTGCCTGCGTGGCTTTGGGTGGCGCTAAAAATAGACATATCTACACGCGCTGGTTCTGTTCAAATCGTTTTTAATCTTCGCCACCTTGATGGAAAGAGGTTGGCGGCGGCGGCGGCGGCGGCACGTTTGCAGGAGGCTAAAAGCGGCTGGTGCATGTGCTCCGTGACTCATCGGCTGACTGGTGAGAAAGACGTGTGCGGCCGGTGGGCCGGTGGGCGGATCCCGCTCAGCCCCTCCGTCCTGACGCTCATTCTGGAAAAAAAAAAACCTTGAAAACCCTTCCTTTCTCTCGCAGGAAGTGTGAAAAGTCAGAAATCAATTAGTGCCTCAGCGGCAGCAGCAGCAGCAGCAGCAGCAGCAGCAGCAGCAGCAGCAGCAGCAGCAGCAGCAGCAGAGGCACAGCAGGGATTACGACAGGATGTTCACAGGCATTTTCAGCTGCAAACACCTCAGGAGCTCGTCAGGAGACTGGAGACCGGGAACGGAACAGAGCTGTGAGACCCCCGATGACATCACATCTCTGCTAAAGACAACAAACTGCTTTAAGGAAACCCTCTGAAGCCAAAAGGTGTTTATTATATCTAAAGACGTAAGTGAGCTAAAAGAATATGGAAGTGGTAAATAATTCATGGTGTCAGGGGGGAGAAAAGCTGACTGCTTATCAAAAATAAAATCAGGTTTTGCTGTTTAATAAAACATATTTTCAGTTCAAATTTAAAATTGAGATTTGCTACTTCTAATATGAAATAATATTGATATAATCCACAGTGGGTTTGTTCCACTGTGGCATCTTTAATGGAATAGATCACATGTTCACCCATCCAAAAAAAAACTTAAAATTGTAATCAGTAGACACACCAACAAACAAACAAACAAACAAACAAATACATATGAATATAACATGACGATAATCAAATATATTTTTTCATTTTTGATGGACAGAATTTTTGGATATGATCCATTTTCTTATTTAATGCTTTAAATTTGAAAAAAATGAATAAATAAATAAATATATATATATATATGTATATATGTATATGGGCGACACAGTGGCGCAGTGGTTAGCGCTGCCGCCTCACAGCAAGAAGGTCATGGGTTCGATTCCGGGGCCTGGGCCCTTTCTGTGTGGAGTTTGCAAGATCTCCCCGTGTCTGCGTGGGTTCTCTCCGGGTTCTCCGGCTTCCTCCCACAGTCCAAAAACATGCATGTGAGGTCAATTGAATATACTAAATTCTCCATAGGTGTGCATGTGAGTGTGAATGGTTGTCTGTTTCTATGTGGCCCTGCGATGAACTGGCAACTTGTCCAGGGTGTCACCCTGCCTTCGCCCTAAGACAGCTGGGATAGGCTCCAGCAGACCCCGTGACCCTGAATTGGAATAAGCGGGTATAGAAGATGAATGATATATATATATATATATTTAATATATACAATATATATATTTGTTGTTGTTGTGTTGTGATGTCTGAGGTTAGATGTTCTCATGGTCTCTGAGCCTGTGAGGCCTCACCAGGTGTCTTCAGACCTTCAGAGGCATCCCAGAGAGGAGCAGGAGGAGGAGCTGCAGGATGAGCAGGAAGCTCTATCACGCTCCCTTCCCACTGAGACACCATCTTCATCTTCATCTTCATCATCCTGGGCTGTGGGCTTCTTCTCTTGCTGCAGCGCCGGGTGAGAACCTCCGGGCCATCAGTCATGCTGACAGTAACACACTTCCTGCTGCTGGGCAGCACTTCCATTCTGGCTTAGTGAGGTCCAGTTGTCAGAGGAACACACGGTAAAAGCTGGAAGTGCAGAGAAAGCAAAGAGAAAATAATTGTTTTTTATAAATTAAAAAAAAAAAAAGATTATAGTTTTTGTGCAAGCGTGACTTTCAAACATCCCAACAGCTTCTTTTCTCTCTGTGGCTGCGTGCTTAATTTTGGCCGTACAGGTGGGAAGCGCTGCTTGGTGCAGCTGCTCAGTCCACCCATGGCCACATGGCCGAGTGGTCACATGACCTCCACGGCGTGGGCTGCAGTACCACCCTCAAACACACAAACACCCGAAAAAACAAAACTCTCTCAAAAAAAAGTCACTGAGTGTTTTTTTCCCCGCAAATATCCAGGCAGTGCACCTCCGCTGTCGTGTACAGCTACCTACCACTAGGGGGCGTTTAAGATCCTCTCCGTGACATTGCTGCTCCACTAAATCATCCGTGAAGCACCCATCTCAGTGTGGAGATTGAAACAAATTGGCACACGTGTTTCTTTTCACTACACTAAATTGAAAAAACGCACACAATACATCAATGTTAACACACTGAAAATCTACATCCGAGCATCTTCACAGCTACAAAATCAATCCTCTCCCACCCCCCCTTCCCCGTCTGATGGATGGCCAGAGGTGGCGCCGCACTGGGAGATCCATCTGACTCAGTGAGAAGAAGCATGTCTGAGAGAACATGGCTGTTAATCACAATCAGTCAGAGAACGTGGCTGCAAAACGCTGTTTCCCATCCTTGCATTGATGTTTGTTCAGGGTTTTTTTTCCGTAGTGAGCAAAACCTTCTCGTGTGTTTTTCTTCTCGGTCGTGTCAATGAGCTGAACGATGTCGTTTCAATCACTCTTTTGCTTGATGAACCAATAGAAGAAGCCATAAAAAAAAAAATGGATTTGACTGGGCCCAGTTTCCTCCGAGGCCCAGTTTGCAAGAGTAGCAACAGCCTTTGGAATAAAATGGAATCCAAGCCACTGCATCATCCTGGTCGTGCTGTGTGTTGGATCTGCACTGCTGGATTTTCTCATTTCATTCTGACGTCTCGTAAAAACCCATAAAAATAAAAATATCATTGTTCGCATTATTACAATACTGTGTCTTACCCCTAGAGGCCACTGTAGCTCACACGCTGAGCCTTTAACGCAGCAGGACTGAGTTCAAGCTTTATGGGACTTTTTGAGGAGCCAATCACAGACCGTCGTCCTCTCTTATTTATTGCTATTGGACTGCAAGGGTGTGTGTGTGTGTGTGTGTGTGTGTGTGTTTGGGGGTGGGTAGTAGACAGACGCATCATCTTTTATTGTTATTTATAGCGGCGATGGATTCAGGGGAGGGCAGGTTGGAAACAATTTTCTTTGATATCCTCCATAAATATTTATCTTCTATCAAAATCAAGCAGCAGCAGCGGCAGCAGCAGTTTTCTATTCCGGGCGACGGAAGAAAGGAGCAACTTTTCATTCATGCAATCTATTTGTGTAATTACAGCTGCTGCTGTTTTTTTTGTCTGTCTGTTTGTTTTTGTTTTTGCCCATTGCCGTGCAACTAAAATATTAAGCGGGAGTCGGCGAAGGCCAAATAAAGAGCAAAACACATTGAGACGAGCATTAAGTGGAACTAAAGGAGGAACAGACAATAATTGCAAAGTCGTTCTATCACATTCTGCACACAGACGCGCAACGCTAATTGCGTGTGTGTGTGTGTGTGTGTGTGTGTGCGCGCGCGCATCTAATTACACAGCCGTTGGTGGGAACCTTTTCTAAATTCAATCTTTGTAGCGTTCTCCTTTTCCCTTTAAATGTGCTGCATCTAATGAACTAACGATCCTTCCCTCCACTACCCCTCCCACCCGGTTCAAGGCCACGCAGAGATACGGCCTCGCTTTCAGAAAAAAAAAAAGAAAAAAAATTGACCAGATAAGGAGGAAAGACGGCGGCATTACCCAGGAAAGGGAGCACAGTGGAGATAAAGTGGAAGCGCAGGAACCAGACTGTGTTTTTCTTTTCTTTTTCTTTTTTTCAGCTTTTTCCAGTGTTTTCGGTTCTGCCAAAGAACAGTGAGGTGCAGACGTTTGTTTTTTTTTAAATATATATATATATATATATATATATATATAGATATAAAAAACTCTGTTTATTTCTTCCAAAATGCACTTAAAAACATCATTTAAGCAAGTCAAAAAGCATCAGTCGTATAAAAAAAGGTAACTCAAATCTGTACAGTATTAAACAAGTCAGTGGATTCAAACGTTAGTGCAGCAGTTACACGAAAAACACTTCATCACAGTCTGCTCAGATACAAAAACACTGTTTGGATTCAAAACAGTGAATCCAATATATAAAGAAAACATTCCAGTGACAGAGGACCTGGTACATATTTTTCAGGACAAAAGTTTGCCAGCTCAACTTGCAACTACGCCTGCCGGAAAGTGATGCGGTTGATTCTGTTCCGCCTCATCCGACGACTCCTTGTTAATCTCTTGCCCCCTGGAAGGAAAAAAATAAATAAATAAGCAATGCGTCGGGCGGCTGATTGAGCAACATGAGCTGAGAAAGAGAAACCTCCCACGATAACCCGCCAGTCGTCGAGAGAAACATTTTTCATAACTTTTCCCGCCTTTTAAGTCACAGTTTACAATTTTTATGCTAATCTTTGCTACGTTTGATTGTGCTTTAGCTAAACCAGTGTTTCTCAATCGGTAGGTTGCGACCCAACTCAACTCCGCGACTTTGTGGGCAGTTTACTATTTTTTTTTGTGTTTTTTTTTTTTTAACAAAAAAGGATTTTAAAATACATATATTTAGAGGGAAAATGTTAGGCATTTATTTTGCAGGACACACAGCCCAATTCAATAATTTCAATAACTTTTTAGTAGACATGATAGAAAGTGAGCTAGCGTTTTTATTTCTGTTGAATGAATTTGGGTCGTAACTTCATGATAAGGAAAAAAATGTGGGTCCTGAGATTCCACCAGTTGGGAAGCACTGAGCTAAACTGTAGGAGGGTCGTTGTTTTCAATATTTCTTGGCAGTTCCTGCTTGGGGAGGTCTTGCGACCTTGCCGCGCGACCTTTAGACAAGTTTTTCCATGGCTCAGTCCACTATTTATGTATTTGTGCAAGTTTTTAAACAAGTAAGGAGACACACCTCAAAATCACCATGACTATCACCTCTACACACACACACACACACACGCACGCACCTCGGGCGCACACGTCCGTGCAGCTCTGCCGGGAGACAAAGTTGTTGCTGCTGCCGCCGCAACCCGAGTACATGAACTGCTCGCACATCTTGCTCTTGGCGTTGTAGTAGTAGCGGGGGATGGAGGCGGAGCACCGGCCCTTGTCCAGCGGGTCCAGGCAGAGCACAGGGACGGCTGCAGCAGCGGGGAGCACAACATTAGCGTTAGCCCAGGACCACCACCACCACCACCACCACCACCACCACCTCAATGAAGTCAGTTCCCCTCGTGTGGGCACACAGGACACTCACTCTTCTTGGGGCTGCAGTACTCGGTGCAGCTGGCCAGGTTCTGGAAGCGGTTGGAGTTGCCCTGGCAGCCGCCGTAGTAGAAGGGCTCGCACTGCATGCTGGTCATGTTGAAGAAGTGGCGGCGTAACAGGGCTCGGCAGGGACCCTCGTCCTTGGGGAACCTGCACACCTGGGGGACTTCTGAATGGGGGGGAGAAGAAGAGAGACCAGGGTCAGAACCAGGATGAGAGGAGGAGGAGAAAGCAGAACAGCAGGAGGTCAGATCCTGTGTTCCAGACCCTCAGGAACCCCACCAACCCCAACCAGAGAGGTGGGGGGTTGGAGTTGGAGGGGGTTCATCCAGCACCCTGCAGAACTCACTGGGGATCCTGAAGCAGGACTTCTGGCACTCCAGGTAGCTCTTGAAGTTGTTGGCGTTGCCCTGGCAGCCTCCGTAGTAGAAGACCTCGCACTTCTGCGTGACGGTGTTGTAGAAGTAGCGCTCGATCTGCGCCCTGCACGGCCCCTCGTCCACCGGGAGCAGGCAGGCGCCTGGAAGCAGCGACAAGAACAACAAACCGAACGGTTAGAGTCGGGGCCACAGCGCAGCAGAGAGTCCGACCGACTGGCGATAAGGGAGGAAAGAAGGAAACCCGGAAGCGCCACAGTCTGAAGCCTACTTTACCTTTGGCTGCCAGCGCGACGCCGCTGGAGAAGCAGGAGAGGAGCGCGAGGAGCGCGAAAAGGCACGAGTCCATCCTCCAAAGTTGTTCGCTTCCGAAGCAGAGAGAAAGAAAGAGACGTCTTTTTTTTTTTTTTTAATTATTATTATTAAGTTAAATATCTTTTTGTGTTGTTGTTCTCCGCTTTGTCGACCTCCTGCCGCCGCCGAATCCCGCTTTATACAGAGCAGTCTATCCCAGGGGGGAGAGTCAGGGGCGGGGATGTGGTGACTCACTGCAGACTGCAGTCGCGGCCAAGTTTAACTAATGAGTGACATCTTCCTCTGCTGCTGCAATTCTGGGCGTCTGTCGCTGCTGCTGCTGCACAATTGCGCAAAAAAAGTGCGTTGATTTTCTTTTTCTTTTTTTTATTTTGTTTTTGTTTTTTTTTTTTTTTTATGACGAAGGGAAAAAAACAGGAGTGAAAAATGTCCACACATTTCCTCTTTCTCTGCAGGGACAGTGAAAGTGACGAGGATCATGATGGTGATGATGACGACATGACTGCGACGATATGGTGAAATCGCGATGATATACCGGTTTCTCCGGTATGATGGGGTCTGTTGTGACGTCACAGATGGGGTGACGGTCTTGGGAAACATTTGCAGGCTGCATGACTGATTCTGACACACACACACACACACACACACACACACACACACACACACACACACACACACATGTATACACGTTCAATCTTTAGCTTTTGCTTCAGTGTGACTCTGATCTCAGTTTGGACGCCGCTGTAGGAAAATTTCACTGAAATGTCACTGTCATACGATTGACCGGTAGGAGAGCCCATGGGTTCAGCTCTTCTTGTGTGTGTGTGTGTGTGTGTGTGTGTGTGTGTGTGTGTCCTCCGGATGCTGCGGTTCCTCCACACACTCAGAAACATATTTGGTGGCCTCGACCAGCTGGATCCCTCAGACCAGGCCGGACTCATTTCTTTTATTATTATCTCGCTGAAATTTCAGTCGCACTCCAGTGTGATGTGTCTTTGTCTTTATCGTGTCATTACAACTGGGGATGGTTGTTTTTTTTTGTATTTTTGTTAAATAAAAATGCCATGCAATCAAGTTTGGAACATTGATGCGTCTCCACACTGACAGGTGGAGGCTAAATACAGATTAGCCAGTGACCTGATGCTTCTACTCCCAATTATTCACTCAATTCAAGAGAGGATAAAACCACATTGTAACACTCAACCCTAATTTAATCTGCGCTATGCAGTTGACACAACGATGCCTTGTTTTCCATGTACAACATGACAATAACAATAACAATGCTAATAAACAATGAAGAATCCAAACAGCCACTTGTGCGATTCAGCTCCCGTCTTATCTCCTGGCATACTTCAGATGCACTTGATGATCATGCAGCTGGGGCTTCGCTTTAATCAGATTAGGGGGATTAGGATTGTTTATGCAGATTACTTTATAACCCAGATTGAGAGACAGAGGGGAGAGGGATTCTTCAGCAGGACTCCGGGAGTGAAGGACTGCTCCTGGTAGGTCTCGTAAGTGCTTTTCTATCCAATGAAATTTCAGTTTCCTTTCAATTGTTTGAGTGTGTGTCAAAGCAGAACTTTCAACTGATTCTTTTATTTATTTATTTATTTCTTCTTCTTTTTTTTTTTTTTTTTTTTGCGTCTTTACAGAAAATGCCGGTCATAAACGTGGATGACCTGACGGACAAGGACAAGGCTGTCATGGAAGTCAACCAGCTGAAAATCGAAGTGAAACTCGAGAGGTGGTTGGTAAGTGGCTCCTCCAGCGACATCAACCTTTATTATGAAGAGAATAGAACAAAGAATACAGTTGTGAGGGGCTGGAGACGTGTGAAACTTTCCCTAACGACGTGCGTCTGACCACTTCAGACCTCCAAATGCTGCGAGGAGATCAAGGAGTACATCCAGGCTGGCGAGGAGGAGGACATCCTCGTCAAAGGCATTCCAGAGGATAAGAACCCCTTCAAGGAGAAAGGTGGATGTGTCATTTGCTAGAGGAGCTTTCGTATCGCAGATTAGCGGCCAAGGACATTGTCTCCGCCTCCTCTCCTAGCACTGATTAGCCGAGTGAGACTGAGAGTAGAAGGACTTAATAAAGACAAAACTGAGAGCAGCTCATGCACTTCTGAGTGAAAGAAGAAATGAAGAATGAAATCTTGTTTTGTTTTTTGTTTTTTTGTTTTTTGTCGAGAACTCACAGTTTAACTCAATAAAAATGCAATAAACGAGAGTTGTGTATGTTTGGTGAGGGTTGCTTGAAGCTGCGCTAATCTGAGATAAATGGGCCCGTGTGCTGCTTTACAAACAGGCAAATGCTGTTAAACCTTCTTGTTTATAACTTCATGATCCAATGTGGGAAGCTTTCATAACAGACAGAGAGAGATAAATATTCATAAATTAAGTTTTGTAAAGTCAACTTTCCCTCATACATTTTTATGAGATTTGCTGAGGATTGTAGCAGCGACTAAAACTTAAATAGTGTCTTCATTTGTATTTTTTGGAAACAAACTTCTTGAATAGTTTAGCTTTGTTTTTTGTTATTTTTGTTTTTCCGTTGTAGGTTTAATTTAATTTTTAACTGAAATTCGGTTATATGTGTTCACATTAATTGATGTTTTTTCAAAGACTGCATATTTATAAGCCTTTTCATTTCTTTTGCACACAATATGGTGAAAGAAAATGAGCTCAAATGTTTCCGCGAAAAACAATTTCTGTTGATGAATGTTTCTGCAAATGAGTAGAAGCGAATCAAAGTGTTGTTATATAATTGTATTTCATTCATTTATTTATTTTAAACCCAAGCACTTGTATTGAGTGTTTACGGGGCAGCTGCGCGCGCATGCGCACTCCAGTCTGCAGGCATGGCGCTGTGCTCAGGAGCCCTCCGCGTCAAACTGCTTGTAAACAGATGTGGTCTGAGCAGATTTCCGTCCTCCGTCGGGCACCGGACGGTCTCTAGCAAGGCGCCATCCAAAGCCGCAGTTGCGGGAGACCCGGAGACCACCGACGACCACTTAATCTACACACGGGAGCACCTGGCGTTGAAGGAATCCCTCAGAAAGGTATGCAAAACAAAACAAAAAAGTAACGGCTAGCACCGGAGCTAAAGAGAACGCACTGAGCGTCATTTTTAATGTATTGTCGTTCGAGCTGCTGATATATTTGGATGCTTGACAACACCTGTGTTTCCTTGAGCAGTTAGATGAATGACCCCAATCAGCCGAGGCCAGTGTGACTAAAGTAGGTGAGAGGTCGTCGCTCTGTTGACGTGTGTCAAGAGTGTGTATGAGGTCGCAGTTTCCGGTTGTCACTGCAGGCGCAACGCTAGCTAGCCTGCTAGCTTTGCTGTCGTAAAGCTGGTTCTGTCAGGGTTATCTGAGCGATAATGCTTCTGCAGTTTTAAAAGGCTGTCACAAGCGTCCTTCTATGAAATCAGTTTCACATGTTTCAAAGATTCCAAATACTGTTTCGGCCCAGGGGCGACTGGCTAGCACGACGCTGCTGAGGCTGTCTGAGTAACAAGGGACTTTTAAATCAACCGGAAGTGGCGCTTTTGGATTGAGAAGGAACGTCGTAAAAGAAAAAAGAAGTTTGCCTTCCTGTTAGTTGATTTAAAAAATAAAATAAGATAAAATAAAACAAAATTTAACATGTTTATACCTGTTCTAAGTAAATTCCAAATACTAACACTTAAACGTCATTCGAAAAAAACTTAATAGCTTACATTACAGGATATGCTGAACATGTTCCTGCAGTGCCACTACTGTTACTGTTCATCTATCGTCCTTTTCGGAATCCTCAATTTCGATTTTAGTTATTCGTTTTTATGTTTTTGCAACTGTCGAACAAACAAAACTGAAGTGGCTGGCCAGAGCAACGTTTGAGATTATACAGTCCTGTTGCAGTTGAGACATGTCAAACAAAGATAAGATATTGAAAGATATGGAGGCATAATAAATATGCATGCTGTAGAAACATAAATATTTGGGTGTGAGTGTTCCAAACGTTTAACTGCTTAGATTGTGTGGATTATGTACGTCCCTCCAATTTATGTGCAGACTTTCTGGCAAGTTAAAATAAAAACAAAAAACAAAATATTCAGTATTGATTTTCAGTGTATGTTAGCACTCACTCTACTTGCAGATCAGTTTCATATATAAAATCTTGTCCTTTAAAAGCAGTAAAACTAGCTAAAATTCTAATATGTGGCCCATTTTATAATAATGAAAGAGAAAATGTTGCACCTGAAGTTAGTCAGTAATCAAAAGCCCCTTAAGAGATGCAAGTGTTTGAGGTTCGTATAATTATTTTTTTTCGACTGTTTTGTCTGTAAATAGCTTCGGGTGAAGTGTTTGCCTGACTCATTCTCGCATTTCAGGTCTTCCACTGGGGAGGCATGGGGCAAAAAAAAAAAAAAAACAACACACGGCGCCTAATTTAAGAGCAAAAGGAGGTTGTGAGGCCGTGTTGCGGTAAAAGGAGGGGAAGCCTGTTGTGTGACTGGACCTCCTGCAGGACTGGAGGATGCCGGCGGGGGCCCAAAATAACCCCAGTCCAGGGAATAATGGGAAGGATGAAAATGTGAGAGGGAAGTGCAGAACAATATGGTGGGCAGCGCAGGAAGGGCAGGCGGACACGGCGACGGTTATTAAAAGAACTCGGCTGCAGGACAAATCCTGTAGTGGCTGCTTGTTCAAGTTGATTGTCTGTGTTCCCACTATTAAATTAATTCTCTATGAGCAACCAGGGAGCACTGTGTGTGTGTGTGTGTGTGTGTGTGTGTGTGTGTGTGTGTGTGTGTGTGTGTGTGTGTGTGTGTGTGTGTGTGTGTGTGTGTGTGTGTGTGTGTGTGGTTCACACGCTTCCGGAAAAATTAGTCAGACGTTGCCGCGTCTTAAACGGACCTCAGCGTCTCCTCTGGAGGGGACACAGATGAGGAGCTGAAGCAGAGGGTCACCGAACTTCTAGGAAGAGCTTCCTGCCTGGGACTCCCCCCCCCCCCACCGCACCCCACTAAGGCCATTGTTTGTTTGTTTCTATGGTGCAGCGACTCTGGGCACTTGGCACTCGTGTTGCCAGTAACCAGTGACTGTGTGCCGCTGTTTCATCTGTGACGCGACTGGACGATGGCGTGAGTTATTTCACTAATCCGCAGGATTTAATATCACATGTGCACAAAGGCCCCTGCCAAAAAAAACAACAAACATAAAAAAAAAAAAAATCTTAAAAGATGGCCCTCCCTACCCTAAAAATTCCGTTAGTTGCAATCCAGGCAGATTCAATATTCAACAATTTTATTTGTCACGTGTCAAGAATTTAAAAAGTGGCAAGTGGCAGTAAAATCTAAGTTTTACCATCATACAAGTTAAAAAGATTTTTTAAAAAAAAAAAAAAAAGTGGCAAGTATGGATAAGAGTGGATATAATATGATATAATATAATTAGTTGCAAACAACAGAATGCAAGAATATTACACTATACCATTTAATATGTAATAATAATATCAACAACAATAATATTAGTAATGACAATATCAGTATAATATCAGTGTTTCTCCTGGTGTAAAATGCATCAGCAAATATAAAGTACGGTGGGGCGGAGGGGACAAACTGTATAGATTATTAGTTTGGCTGCTTTTACAACGTTCAGAATTAGTTTGATAGCGAGCCATAAACCAGAGCGAACGGCGCTGTAATGAATTTTTTTTTTTTTTTTTTTGTGCGGCTGACTCAGCAGCTGCGACGTCGAGGCCCATGAATCACAGCGCGGCAGCGCCACCGTCCATTACAGCAGCAACTGGCAGCTGCTTGTTGTTTAAACACCTCCCACCACGTCTCCAAAGTTTAATGGTTAAAAAGGACAAATAAAAAAAACAACAACTTTGTGCAACTTTCAAAATCCTGAAGACTTGTAGCTGGAGTAGAACATGTAGAAGACGTGCAACACACTCAGGTTGTCAGCATCAGGCATGTCATGTTGACACGAGTGAGTTCATCCGTTTTTCCAGGTTATGGGGTTTAGAAATGTTTTTTTTTGAGAGAACTTCCCGAGAAGTGGTTGTTCCAGAAGTTTCCTGCCGGGGTTGGTGGGGTGGTGGGGTGGTGGGAAACCCCTGATTGTGAAGTCCTGGATTCGGCCTCGTTAAGTCCAAAAGTCGACCATGTCAGTGTGTTCCGGGCAGCTGACGGCCCAGAGTTCTCGCTAACCTCTTCAGAACGCTGGCGCTCTGTTTTCCTTTCTGGCCGTCCCGCCCTTTCCCCTCCTCAGGATCTCAACTTTGAACATGGCTGAGTTTTCACTCCCCCACCCCCGCCCCCACCATCACGGCCCCCCTCGCCCTCTCCAGCCCTGCAGCCCCTTCCTTGTGTTTTTCAGCTCACATGATTTCCACAGCAGTACCTTCAGCCTTGTGTCCTACATATCTTTTGGACAGATGTGTGTGCGTGTGCGTGTGCGTGTGCGTGTGTGTGTGTGTCGGGCCCACCGCTGTGTGTCCGCAGCGTTTGTCTTGGCAGCCTCGGCTGAGCTCTGCTCCGTTCTGCTGCTCTGTGTGTTTTGGAAGCGACGTGCTTTGACGGGTTTTTTTTTTTTTTAACGTTGGAAAAACAAGAAAACCTCGTCAGTTTACGTTTTTTGTCGCGTTTTGTTTTGGTGGCCGAGCCACTGAGGGGATGAACCGTCTGTACAGGAAGTGGTTGCTGTTGTAGTGCGACGTTCTATATCTCAACTGGACTCTCTGTAAATTTTGGATCTAATAATTTGACTTTGACTTTGTCTGCTGTAAGTCAAAGTCCTTGACTTTTATTTGTGACTAGGGTTGCAAATTATCGATTAATTCATTAATCGTTAGTTGATTAACCTTATCGATCGATTAACGATTAATTGATCGGCGGTGATTTTTCCAGAGAGCCTAAATTTCACAATGAAAAGTTAGTAAGGAACCCTTAAATAATGTTGAGGGTCCAGTGTGACCCAGTTTTACATGAGAGAACAGTAAAAACACCCGAAACAGTTTGGTTTCTAGGTACATTATGACCATCAGAGTATCCACAGGTGAATTGCTCTTCCCTGCCACTACACTGTTATAATGATATTAACTACCTGTGTAAAAAAAAAAGTTAAATTAATTGTGACTAATTTAATTTAATCGATTAAATTCTTAATTAACAATTAATCGATAATCAATTAATTGTTAACATCCCTCTTTGTGATGCATATCTTTAAAAGTCACAGTCCGTTCAATCACAGCAGCCAAGGGGTTGGTTTTTCTCTTTTTTAACGAAGCCATATTTTGCTCGCCCAGACTCGATTCTCTCGCTTTGCTTTGACGAGACGTTTTACTGCTGCACTCCAATAAGAAACCACCCGTTTTTATTGTCTATTTCCGTGCAGCGTCCTGAGAGATCAGACTTTGCGTTGGCGGGGACGTCTGAGCCGAGCAAAGTTGTGCGTCTGCCGGCGGAGTTGCGTGCGGAATAAAAACGCCACAGCGAGTGAAACTTGGCGTGCGGCCCGTCGACGGCGCAAAGCAACGGCTCTGACATTTACAGCGTCTCTCCGGCTGTGGACGTGATTCACAGCTTTAAATCACTTTGAATCATGGAGCAACTCAGCGCCGCAGACACTTTGGTCATGACTGCACGGCGGTGGTGGTGGTGATGTCGGCCAATCACGAGCCTCCAGCTGCTCTTGTGTTACCCGTTTTTTCCCCGCCTGGTTCGATGACTTAGCTAACGACTAAATGGAATAGAATGCCTTTATTAATCCCACATTGGGGAAGTTTGCATAATTAAAGGAACAATGCAGTGCAAAATGTAGTAATTAAAAAGAAATCATGGGCAAACCTAAAAATAAAAATAATATTTTTTGCCTAAGAAAGGGAAAAGAAACAGTCAGTTGGACTATTTTCAAATTATCTGCATCAGATTAGCCGTAAGAAACCCACTGGTGTCACCTGAATGAAACAAATCTTTATTATTAGTTTTCTTGTTTTGTTTTTCTATTAATCCAGTCCACTCTGTTGAAATCCGATTGGCAGCCCCTCCGCACGCCAGGCTTCCAGCATGTGTTGAAACCCCTGCAGTACCACAATCAGGCCGTCCTCTGTAAATTTATCTCCCGCTCTTTCATGCAGCTGCACTAACAAAACAGAAAAAGAAATATGGATCCAGCCTTGTCCTTTTTTTTTTTTTCTTTTTTCCCTTCACTTGTGTGCAGCAAGTCCTGGATTTTGCGGCCGCTTGCCCGCTCGCTTGCGTGCTCGCTTGGACGGATGGCGCAGGAAAAGGCCGCCCAGCGTAAAAACATTTATTTTTTCACGCTGTTTCCGATCGTTTGGGGTTTCGGCTCCTCGGCCAGGAAAGCAGTCCGAGCCGTTTGAAACGCTGAGTATCAGCGGAACGTCTCTGTGATTTTCATACATCGAAACCAACCAGCCACCCAGCCAGCCAGCCAATCAGACAGGAAGCCAACCCAGAAACCACCGCTGAGGGTAATTAATGCCGTAAGTCACATGGGTCGTGAGGCGCCGGCGGCCAAGAATCTCTGGGCTGAGAGACGTGAAGATGCTGCTGGGGCTCTGATGTTCCTGCAGCTGTTTGCAACCGCTGGGCGGCGGTGTGTGGCGGTGGTGCAGATAACGTGCACACGCTGTGTATGTTGGGAATAGAAAAGCCTGAGTCACCCCCGCCTGCTCTCTATTCATTGGGCACTGATGCCTCCACGCAGGTGTCTGCAGGAGATGGATTACCTGTGCAGGACACACATGTATGCAGCAGCAGCTCCATGTGTCTTTCACATAGGCTACATATGTCAAAGTAATGCTGTAAGGCGTAAGATGTAATTGCATGGATTTTTATTATATATATATATACAGCATATATATACAGCATATATATATGTATCCCTGTGAAACCCAGCAGGATGATCCCTGCTAGCTTGTACATGCAGCAGGAAATCTGCAGAAGAAAGACTGAATCCTACTGTGTGTGTGTGTGTCTCTCTCTCTCTCTCTCTCTCTCTCTCTCTCTCTCTCTCTCTCTCTCTCTCTCTCTCTCTCTCTCTCTCTCTCCCTGTCCTTGTGTTTTTAATGGACGCTGCTGCTGCCCTCTGATGTTTTTGCTCCGTAGATCATCGAGCAGGAGATCAACCCTCACGTGGAGCAGTGGGAGGCCCAGGGATCGTTTCCAGCCCACAAAGTCTTCAAGACTCTGGGCGACGCCGGCTTCCTCGGCGTCACCAAACCAGTCGGTAGGTGGGGGGATGGGGGGGGGGTCCAAAAACCAAAAACATTCAATGTTTTTTCACAATTTATTTGATTGGATTTCTTTTTAAAAAATCCCAACCGAAACGTTGTTATCAAGGCAAATGAGCCGCTGAGTTCCATCTTCAGGAGCTCCAGTCTAAATAGTTTTGATTTGACCAATCACTGAGGGAGACTGATAAAGAGGCGGAGCTACGTCAAATGAGTCTGGGGTCACTGAGATTTAAAGGCTCGATTCTCCCACATCCATTTGACCAAACATCCAAAAGAAGTTTTTTTTTTCTATGCAGTCTGACCAGACCAATCTGCATCCTTTTTGTGAGCAGAAGGTGGGCGGAGCAACATCCAGGTTTCAGCTGTAGCAGGAAACTGGAAGCTAGCTTGTAGCTTTTAGCTTGTTAAACAGCGTACGCTGCTGTGGTTGGTCGGTGTGGCCACCGGAGGCGTTTTCTCTGCTGCTGACTGGCTGTTAGTTGAACGTTTCCCTTCTTCATTTGTATGTGTGGAGCCACTGTTCTGTGTCTCCACCATGTGATGGATGTTTTCCGGGAGCCGCCGTTTTCTCTCCCTAAAGTCCAAACACTGCTTATAAATCTGCAGCATGGTGACGAATTAAAAAAAAAAAAAACCCAAAAAACAAATAGTTCTGCTTAAGGTGGGCGGTTTTCTCTTGGGAAGAAGAACAAAAAAAAAGAAAATCAATAACCAGCCAACCTGATCCAGGATCTGTCTGAACCCAAAGCCACATGGATCAAAGGCTCAGTCGGATTTTTTTCCAAACACACATTTAAGTTTTTTTTTCCCTATGCGGGAAACGTTTGAAGTGTGCGGGCGTTCCGCTTTTGTAGGTCTTCAGCTGCTCGACTCTCTCTGAGGGTTTCACTGGTACGACCTCCTGCGTCCCGGAGGTCGACGACCTTGAGGGTGGGTCCGCAGGATGACAGTGCAGCAGAGCAGCAGAGCAGCAGCAGCAGCAGTGAGGATGAAACGAGCGAGGATCAGAACAGCTTCAAAATCCTCTTCGGAATCTCCCAGCGTTCCTCCCTCTGCTGCACGCTTCCCTCTGTCCTGGATTGCTGTCCTGGACTGGGTGAAGTGCAATATCGTGGAAAAAAACACGTCCATCGGCTGCGGTCATGACTAATAAAGCTGGGATTAGAGGTGGTCAGAGTTTAGGAGCCTCTTCCACAGGGAAGTGATTCATCAAGTGAGATGTGCAGGGCGGAAGTCGCCGTCCGGGAATTTCCTCCAAGGCTGCAATTAAGCCTATCTCATAATTACACTCTAAACACGGGCGCCGTGGATCCAAGTTTGCAGCAATTTCCAGCTCAGCGTCGCTTACTTTTCATCCAATCCTGAAGCTTTGCCAGGAAAATAAGACGGCGGCGGCATAGCTGGAGAGTTTATTGACAGTGAAACTAAAAGACAAAACTGAACTAATAGAGATTTTAATACTGAGAGAGAGGAGCTCGACCTCCTGCATGTTAACACCACCTTCTTTTTCCTTGTTTTTGAAAATGTGAATCGTATGTCTGTCACTGACACCCCCATTTCTTTTATTATTTTTTTATATCGTCCGAGGGACAAACATGATGTCTTTCCAAAGCGGAAGAGCAGGAAGTTTAGTCAAGGCAGCTGCCGCGGCGGCATTGACCTGCAGCCTCCTGCCTGCCGTCCCGAAGCGCCACTGCCGGAGGAAGAAAAACTTTTTTTGGGGGCCGGGGGGGCGGGGATGTGTGTGTCCTCAGGTCGTTTCCTGGCCGGCCGTTTCTGTCTACTGTGGCGCCGCAACAACAAAATGTCCTTGTCCTCGTCTTTTATCGAGCGCTGGGGGAAGGATAAAATTTACGATTTTTTTATTATAATTATTTTTTTTAAGCTTATCATTTATTTATCCAGCCGTGCCTCAACGTTTGTGGTTCTGCTGCACCCAACGACTCACACACACACACACACACACACACACACACACACGACTCCTGCTGAGGGAACATCTGGCGCTCAGGAGAAACACACGTCAGGGTCGACACCCGTATCAGAAATGTTTGCGTTTTTGTTTTGTTTTTTAAATATATATGTACATATATGTATATGTGTGTGTATATAGATATATAGATAGACACACAGATTTTTATTTTTTTGTTACATTTCTTGGGCCAGATGTCCCGCTTTGTTCTTGCTGGGCGCTCCGTCCCCGGCAGGGTCTCTGGCTGTTCAGTTGGGGGTCTTATCGCTGCACACCCGCACCTGCTTCCTCTTTCCCCTCCGATGGCTCCGCCTCCTCCCTGCCATCCCTCCACACGGGGATTTTATTTATTTATTTATTTTTGTTTCCAGAAAGGCCTCAGTCTGGTAACTTTGATCTGATTGGCTGATTGGAGCCACCAGTTGCTGCATCGCCACCACGTTCAAGCTTCGTCCTCTTGAAATGTTGTCGGGTTTTTTTGTTTTTTTTTCTTTGCACAACCAGGGGTCCAAGCTCACACGCACGTGCACACACACACACACACATGTACTGCAGGGATGGCATAGGGAGAGAAAAAAAAAATCCTCATCAGCTCATCAGCGTGATAACCGGCTGTTCATTTTTGCTCCGCCGATGATGAAAGGAGGAGAAAGATGTGGGTAATGAGCGTGCCGGGAGGGGGAGGGGCCTATTTATGAGGATAACTTGATAAAAGAAAAAGAGAGGGAGGGGGGTAAAAAAAGAAAAGAAAAGCGGCCATTCAAACGCGCTAATGCTCCGTTTTCAGATCCATTAAGGAGCCGGAAGGTCTTTGCAGGCGCCTGAATGGCGGAAAGAGATGTTTTATTTTCTCTCTCAGTCTGGAAGTGGTGTCATGCGGCTATTGTCAGAAATTCCAGTTAGTGATGATGATGATGATGATGATGATGACGAAATGCCAGCACTTAATGTGAGGATCTGCCATCCTCTGCAATCCCTCTCCTGGCTGGGCGGTCCTTCCAGAGGACAGTTGGAGGTCGAGTCAGGGAGCAGGTCAGCGTTCATCATCTGCAGAGCAGAAGCATTCAACATGAGACAAAGTGTCCCTGCGGTGGGTGAGGAGGGGTGAGGAGGAGTGAGGAGGAGTGAGGAGGAGTGAGGACACTGTGTCTCACCATATTCACTCCATTCGCTTTCACTTTTACGCCTCACGTTTGATGCAGTGGCCACGTGGGTTCGGTCACGTTGAGAACATTCACTTTAATAATCTGATCATTTTCAAAATAAACTACGCATCTGGCAATGCCACACCCCCTCTGCCAGGTGCTGGCTCCGCCCTCTCAGACCAACTCTCTTCTCAGGCTGCGTTCAGACTGCAGGCGAATCTGATTCAAATCAGATTCCTTCTCAAATCCCATTTTTTGGGCTGACTGTCCTCACTGTATTTAGCCAGGGTCCAAATGGGATGTGGTTCTGTTCAGACTGGGCCACATTATTGAGCCGTCTGACAGGCTGCTGTAGCAACCAGCGTAGCGTGTAGTGCGTGACGTCATATCATTGCGACAGCGATGCCTGGCCTGGAGCTCGGCTTGGATGGAGCTCCCTCCTGAAGGTGCTTTCAATCCGTTTTGAAAAAACATCGGATTTCGTCTGATTTGTGACTGTTCAGACTACAAAAGAGCCATCCGGTTTCGATCTGTATGAGCTGAAAATCAGATTTTGGCTGGCAGTCTGAACGCGACCAAAGTCCTCCTTTCCAAACAGCTCCAACAGGGCCCTCAGTTTTAGCTGGAGGCTGCAAACAGGGGGCTAAGCATGCTGCCGTTTGCTCATCTGGAGAGTTTTCTTTCTTTGTTTGTTCTATATGTACGAGAATTAGCAACTAACTGGTGTCTCTTGCCCCACCCCCCCTGCAGAGTATGGAGGTCTGGGCCTGGACTTCAGCTACAGTGTGGCCGTGGCCGAGGAGCTGGGCAGCATCCGCTGTGGCGGCGTTCCCATGGCCATCGGCGTCCAGTCGGACATGGCCACTCCGGCGCTGGCCAGGTACTGTGGGCCTCCGTCTCTGCCGCCGCCTCAGCAGTCTGGCCAAGGCTGCAGGAAATCAACAAACACCTGCCACACTCGGCACTTTCCTTATCAGCAGCAGCAGAAAGCAGTCAGACCTTCAACACAATGTTCAGCTTTCGCTTTTTATTTAACTTTTCATTCGTCTGAAGTGAAGCCTGTTTATTTGTTGTTGTTGTTTTTAAACACTTGACACAACAGGGATCACTCTCTCTCTCTCTCTCTCTCTCTCTCTCTCTCTCTCTCTCTCTCACTCTCTCTCGCCCTCCCTCCCTCTCCCATTGCTGCAGCTTTCAGCAGCTGTTCCCCTTTTTCGCAGGCGGCCCAGAGCCCAGACAGATAATTTGCACGGCGTTTGATCCGATGAGCAATAATAAGCAGCACTTTTCTATGAGTCATGTTCTTCACAATGGGGACATACCCCCCCCCTCCTCTTCCTCCTCCTTCACCCTTCCTCCCCTCCATCCCCTCTGCTTTATTTGCAACTCACCTGTGCGGCTGCAACCCATCTCATTGCATCGCTCACAGTTGACGTCCCTCCTTTCATAACTCTTTAAAATGCTAAACCCTCCGACTTGGATTCCTCGCCTCTCGCCAGCGTTACATTAAATCATTAAATGCGCAACACAGCCCCGAGGGGCAGGGCGGGGGTGGGGAGGGGGAGGGATTAGCTGCACGACGGCTGCACTGAATAACAAACGGCTACACGGGAAAAGTTTGCGTTGGCTGTCAGCTACTAGCACGGTGCCGAGGATAAAGGTGCTGCTGCTGCTGCTGCTGCTGCCGCTGCCGCTGCTGCTGCTGCTGCTGCTGCTGCTTCTGCTGCTGCTGCTGCTGCCACTGCCGCCGCTGCTGCTGCTGCTGCTGCTGCTGCCGCTGCTGCCGCCGCTGCTGCTGCTGCTGCTGCTGCTGCTGCTGCTGCTGCTGCTCTCATGTACACTGTGACCAAACTCACATGATGTCGCGTGTCTTTCAAGTGGGATTCTAAGTGTGTATTCGACGCTGCAGGTTCGGCTCCGACCAGCTGAAGAAGGAGTTCCTCCTCCCCACCATCGCCGGAGACAAGGTGGCCTGTCTGGGTGTGAGTGAGGTGGGGGCCGGATCCGACGTCTCCAGTAAGTCTGTCTGCCAGCAGCTGCTGTTTAACAGCATGCACCAGCCATGTGTGTGTTAATGTTTTTTTTGTTCTAAATGTAAATGTGTCTTGATTGTAATTGTATAAATGTGTTTTTGTGAGCTCTGTCAAAGAAGAATCTGTCTGTCTGTCTGTCTGTCTGTCTGTCTGTCTGCACACCAGGGACCTTCGGCTGGAAACTGAGGAGAAAAAAAATAAATGTTTGGTTTGTTTCCGACTCATATTTCTCATATATTCCCTCACACCTTCCTCGTGACCCCCCCAGGCATCGTGACCAAGGCGGTGAGGAAGGGCGACGAGTTGGTCATCAACGGCGGGAAGATGTGGACCACCAACGGCACGCAGGCCGACTGGATGTGTCTGCTGGCCAACACCAGCGACGGGCCGTCGCACAGGAACAAGTCGCTCATCTGCCTGCCCCTGAACCTGCCAGGTGGGCGGAGCCTCGTCAACGCCATCATCGCCACCACCTGAGGGCGACCCGTGGGCGGCCAGGGCCACCTGTCGCTGACGCTGACTCTCTCTCTCTCTCTCTCTCTCTCTCTCTCTCTCTCTCTCTCTCTGACTCTCTCTCTCTCTCTCTCTCTCTCTCTCTCTCTCTCCCTTTGCCGCAGGAGTGCACCTCGCCCGCAAGATCGACAAGCTGGGCATGTGGTCGTCGGACACGGCGGAGATCTTCTTCGACGACGTGCGCGTGCCCTGCAGTAACATCATCGGCCAGGAGGGGATGGGCTTCACCTACCAGATGCTGCAGTTCCAGGAGGAGCGGCTGTGGGCCGTGGCCAACAGTGAGTGAGAGTGAGAGTGAGAGTGAGAGTGAGAGTGAGAGTGAGTGAGAGTGAGCATCACCCCTTCGTCACCACTCCATTGCTCCTTCATCCCTCCTCCATCCCTTCATCACCACTTCTTCACTCTTTCATCACTCCTTCACTCCATCACTCCTTCATCACTCAATCAGTCCTTCATCACTCTTTCATCACTCCTTCATCACTCCCCCATTACTTCATCACTCCTTCATCACTCTTTCATCGTTCCTTCATCACTCCTCCATTACTTCATCACTCCTTCATGTCTCTTTCATCACACCTTCACCACTCCATCACTCGTTCATCACTCCTTCATCAGTCCATCCCTCCTCCTTTACTTCATCACCCCCTCTTCACTCCCTCCCCATTCTTGCTTCCTCACATTTAATTGATTGAGTGAGGGTGAGAGTGAGGCATCACTCCTCCATCACCCCTTTATCACTCCTTCATCACTCAATCAGTCCTTCATCACTCCTCCATCACTCCTTGGTTCTTCCTCCTCTCCCTTCCTCTCCTCTCCTCCTCCTCCTCGTCACGTCACTGACCGTATCTCATTAAAATTACATTCTTGCTTCCTCACATTTGATTGAGTTAGAGTGAGAGTGAGGCATCACTCCTTCAGCACTCCTTCATTACTTCATCACCCCTCTTCACTCCTTCATCACTCCTTCATCACTCAATAACTCCTTCATCACTCCTTCATCACTTGATCACCCGTTACTCAATTCGTTCCTCCTCCCCTCCTACTCCTCCGCCTTTTTCTCCACCTCCCTCTCCTCTTCCCCCCTCTCTTTTCTTCGCCCGCCTGGTCCTCCCCCTCTTCCTTGCATCACTTACCGTATCTCATTAAAATTACCGGTACATTTTTTGCTTCCTCACATTTGATCTTATTCCCATAAACCTCACTGTAGGTTGCATGGTTTATTATTACGTTTTTTTTTTTTTTTTTTTTTTTTTTTAATCGTTTCCTGCTTGTTCTCAAGAATGTGGGAGCTGAGGTCACACTGAGTTTCAGCTGTTAATCTCGTATAAATTGATAGTGAGCTCTTTAATTCTCAGGAACTCATGACTCAGTCGTTTCCCCTTTTGCGAGAAATGAATTTCCTCATGCAGGATATGATAACACACTTTTTTTTTAATTACCAAAGGTTGATTAAATATGAGATTTAATATAAAGGCTAAAAACTAACCCAGCTACTAGTTAATTCTGGCAGATCTATATTAAAATCATCGGCCTTGATTTTGAGATCCATGAATTCTAAACCGGAGCAATCAGCATCCGCTGAATAAACGGTCAGAGCTGCTGCCAAGGTTCAGGTCGGGTCAGGAAGAGGAAGCTTCTGCCAGAATGTAAGCAGGCGCTGAAGGATTTCTAGTTTTTAAAAAAAAAAAAAAACCTGTTTCTGCCCTGCGTGTGAAATTTGAAAGACAGATGAATGAACTATTTCCAAAAGCTTCCTCCAGGAAACTTCCTCCTTTTTCACCGTGTCTGTGTTGAATGAATCGGCGGCTGAACGCTGACGCTCAAGTTTCCATCGTCCCTCCAGTCTTGACCACGATGGACATCGTCATCCAGGAGACCATCCAGTACACCAGGCAGCGGAAGATCTTCAAGCTGCCGGTGCTCTACCACCAGACCGTCCACTTCCGGCTGGCCGAGCTGCAGACGGAGGTGGAGCTGCTGCGCTCCCTCTTGTACCGAGCCACAGGTGCGGATCCAACGTTTCAGTCTCCTTCCATCAGATAAAAATCCACCACATACAGTACAGGTACTACCCAGAAAATTAGAATATCCTGAAAAGGTTGTAGTATTTCTGCAATTCAACTTAAAAGGTGAATTTGACATATTATATTCATGAATAATATGCAAATCAATATATTTGAAGTTTTTATTTCTTTGGGTTTTGCTGATCAGGTCTTGCAGCTTAAAAAAAAAACTCAGAAAATGAGTTTGTGGGTTTGTGGTTTTAATAAACTGAAAATCTTAATCAGCAAAGTTACAACAAGGAACTGCTTGAGATTAAAATTTGTTGGTTTCATCTTTTATGTTAAATTGCCAAAATAAAACAACTTTTACTTGATATTCTAATTTTTCGGGTAGTACCTGTATATACATACATAGTTTACTGTAGCTGTGAATGAATATGTTCAATGCAAAGTGCTTTGAGTGCCTAGAAAAGCGCTGTATGAATCCACAGAGAAATAGAAGAAGAGAAGCTTCTTCTCTCAAAAAGCTCGAAAGCTCCGACCCAAAGTTTATAAACTTTAGGAATATTTCATGGAAAATGAAGGTGCGAAACACGTTAGGTGCAAACTCTGTGAAGCTCACCCAGCATTCCATGCTAGCGCTGCGATTCGCAAACACCCTAAACACCAGCAGGACTCGCTGTATCGTCAGAGTTCACAGGTAACGTCGACGATCGATATTTTTTAAAAAAATCAAAAATAATCATTAGTTGCCACCGTAAAAATAAAAATAAGCAGAATAATATTAAAAGACACATCTTCTCACAGCTGGCCTTTCGTTCACCCTGTTGGCTGTGCATATGTCAGCAGCTGTCACATGGCCAGCAAGTCCAAGGTCACGGTTTTTTTTTTCTTTTCTTTTTTTTTTGTTGTTGTTGTACCTCCAAACCAATCTGGCCTCGAGCTCAAATATTATTGCCTCATCCAGAAATAGATCAAAGGTTCTGCTTCTATTCAGCACAGTTGGACACACACACACACACTAACACGCCTCATTCAGGCGAGGCCAAATGCTGGGTGAAGGAGAGTCACATGACTCGATCCGACAACAGAACAGCGGTTTCTATTTATTTATAATTCTCATTCCCCTGTTTCCACCCTCTTCCAGCACTTCACTCTGTGTTTTTTTCCCTTTCCTCTTTTGCAGCCTTGTACATCAAGGGTAACGACGTGACCAAGCTGGCGTCCATGGCCAAGCTGAAGGCGGGCCGACTGGCCCGGGAGCTGAGCGACAGCTGCCTGCAGTTCTGGGGGGGGATGGGCTTCACCAGCGACGTCCTGGTCAGCCGCTTCTACAGGTGAGCGCCGAGTGAGCGGCCGTGCGGTGCGTTCAGGGTCCTGGCGTGGTGGTGCGTTTAACTCAGTGTTGTTCAACCTTTTTTGAGCCACGACACATTTTTTAACATTGAAAAAAATCCCATGGCAAACTACCAACCAAATATCATATAGAGTGACACTTTTTTGCCGAATAATGACGAAAGAGTCTCAGTGTGAAACATGGCCCTGTTCAGATCGGGCATGGGCAAACTACGGCCCGGGGGCCATATGTGGTCCGTTTAGCTTTTCAAGCCGGCCCGGTGAACTTGAAAAAATTTATATTAATAGTAAGTAAGCAATAAAATAGCTTCCATTTTGTTCTTGTTTTCAGAGTTATTTCAATAAAGAGCTAAATTCCGAGGGGCTTCAAAGACACTGATTTTGTTGGAACGCTACTGTTCGTTTTTTTAATGGACATTAAAGCAACATGTTTTCTACACATCCCATGATGAATTGGTTTTCCTCCTATGATGCGGGTCACCAAAGCACTCCATCCATCTGCTGCTGCTCCAGCCCCTCTGTCCAGTTTTAGAACCCGTTATGGACCCACCAGTCAAAACGTTTGCCCACCCCTGGTTTAGATGCCCACCAAGCTGGGAGGAAAACAAGCTCATGTTCCTTTTAAAGCACAGTCACTTGACAATAGAATGTTTTTAGACTAAATAAGTGAAATTGGATCATTTTTCACGGCACACTAGGCATTACCTCACGTTAGCACGAGCGTGCCGTGGCACAGTGGTTGAAAAACTCTGATCTTAAACTAATAACTCACTGTGCCACTGACTCTCTGATGAGCCCTGATGTTACTCTGTGCTGACACCTGCTGGTGGGGCAAAAAAAAAAAAAAAAAAAGGAAATCACACCAGGATGCCGAGAGAATTTCTAAAGCACATGAATGTTGAATTACTGAGTTTTTAAAATGTAAAAACAAATAAATTGAGTGGCTTTTGTTGGGTTTTTCTTCCTTTTCCTCAGAGATTCCAGGTTGCTGTCCATTGGTGGAGGAGCCGACGAGGTCATGCTGGGAATCATCGCCAAATACATGGACACTCTGCCCAGAAAGTGATGTCACTAGGAACCCTCTGGTCAATTTATCAGGTCCACCAGGTTGCTAATGATTGACAAAGCAGACGTTAACGCAGACGATCACCTCAGTGCACTCATCAGTATCAATGCAACAAGCCTGATTGTGTTGGATTTTCAGCTTGTAAAGTTAAAATAGCACAGCAGGAAGGAAAAAAACACCTCCTCGGCTGATAGTTCTTCACTTCAGGAATGTCCAAGTCCAGTTCTTTTTGTGCGTCATTTCTAATTTAAACAGTGATTTAAAAGCCTTCTGATCAATATATTTTTTTAGAATAAACAATGAAGTGACTAATGGTTCTGTTGTGTAAAATCTAACAGGATGTGCCGTGTGCAGATCAGAAATTAAACACAAATCAAGTTTTACTTTCACACTCCGTACAGGTTGTTTTTCAGGAATAAAACTTTTATTATCATTTATTTACACGTAAAACTGTTTTTACAACAAAAGTTGAAATCATGATCGAGATTAATCCAAAGTATTACAGTCCTAAAAGAAAAACACGCTGGCTTTTTTTTTTTCATCCTGTGTGTTGATGGGTTTTTGGAGACAATGTGGACAACTGCAGTGTCTGCTGGAAATGTGCACCGTTCTTCCTCTTCCGCTTAGTTCTACATCATTGGTTCCCCATTCTGCCTGCTCAGTTTGGGGCCTTTGAGGAAAAAAAAAAAAAAAATCAAGCGTATCTAAGACTTCAAGAAAAGAAAAAAAATCAAATAAAAAAAATCTGGCTTTTCCTCCTTCCTCGCCGTCACGTGTGTCAATCTAATTTTTTTGAGGATCCACGAACGCCGTGCCACGGGTTGATGAAAGCGACAGGTCAACCGACCCGGTCCGCCGATCACCTCAGCTTGATGAACCAGTAGAGGACGAAGAAGACGAAGCAGCAGAAGAGCAGCATGTAGCACAGTAGTTTGGTCTGGCTGCCTCGCGAGAGCTGCTTGACGCGGCCGATGGTGGCGCCCAGCAGGCCGCCGGTGGAGTCAAAGTCCGAGTCCTGCAGCGGGTGGAGGAGGAGGGAGAGGAGGTTCACGACCAGCAAGGTAATCGTCATCACCAGGGTTTCACTTCTGAGCCCAATTACACACTGCTGTTACAGAAAACATCACTGGAGTTGTTTTAAAAAATATAAATCCATCCATTTTCTATACCCGCTTCTTGCCAAGCTCAGGGTCACGGTGGTCTGCCTGAGCCTATCCCAGCTGTGGTAGGGCAAAGGCAGGGTTTAAATATAAATAGTTTATATAAATTAGCATTTTTTAAGTCAGCATTTTCCAACAGCACGAGGCAGACAATCTATTGATTATGCACCGTCAGTGTCTTTAGACGTCTCTACACTCCGACTCAGCATTAACATAACTGGACAACTGCGAAGCTGAATCTCGCTTCGTAACGTGTGCAGCGTGTTGTTACTGCTGAGGTGTGTGATTGGTCTGCAGACGGTGACGGACAACTCACCATTTCATCCAGCATCTTGTTTTGATACTTGACCTCCGTCCCGATGTCGATCGACAGCTGTGAACGTCACCAAAACCAATCCACAGATAAGAAACAGCGAGTGTTAGGTCAGTCAAAAACATGGAGATGAAGTTGGTTTATAAGCTTTACTGTTGGTTTTTTTTTTTCCCCACCATAAACAGTCCTCGAACACGGGCATTAGCCTGCGGCAATATGTAAACACTTGACACTCACACTTTTCAAGGCGCTGACTTTCGCCCTCAGTCCCTCCTGGAGGTGCTGGTTCTCCTCCTCGTAAACACTGTAGCCGCTGGCCACATAGTTCCCGGGGCCCCTTCACCTTCATTCCAGACAACAAAAAAAAGGAAAAAAGTGAGAATTACGGGTTACTAAGTGGGCAGAATTCCAAAAACGCACCTTAATCGAGCACAAGCGCCACAATTTCGTCGCATATGGTGTCATTTGGTTCGGTGGGCGGTGGTAGCGTCATGTTAGCCACCGGCGGCTAACTAGCGAAGGAGCTAATTAAGTGCCGGAATCGGAAGAAACGGCTTCGTGTCTCACCCAGACCGGCGCGCCTCATCCTGGAGCACCGCAACTGTTGCTTCGCGGTGGAGTTCGGCGTCTGCGAAGCGAGAAACTGTCACGTTGAGCGGAGCAGAGGACCGCCACCGAGGGGAACTGTGTCCGTGAGTATCAATTTGCTTGTGTACGTCAGCGAGAGCCACGACATCGATGGTACGGTAGCCGGAGAAGGACAAAAACGTAGGTCCGCGCAAACACGGTACAGCTGCAACTTCGGATGAGGCTGTTACAGGCCGTTTCAGACCGGAAACTCTCAGAAGCAAAGTGATTTTGAAAATAAAGGTTTATTAATCACACTTTATTTATTTATTGGATGACTGCAAATGCAAAGTAAAGGTTTGTTCATCACAGTCGTGACTTCAAATTATTATTATTATTTTTTTTAATAATTACTTTGTAGTTAATTTAAAGCTAAGTAAAGATGCTTGATAACCAAGTGCTTTGGTTTATTCAAACTAAATATGAATTTGGTTTCAACATGTTAAAAAGTGGTTGTCATGGCTGCACAAAATGTGGTTGATTATTCCTTCTCTGAGACTTAGAGGGCGAACATTAAAAATAGAGCTAGTGTGAAAATAAGGTCACACATTTAAACTTTAACATTAGCACAGTTTAATTGATTGTTGTTTGAACTGATTAATTAGATCATGACATAACATCACTAAAATATATGGAAATGTATGTACTAAATATATTGATTCTAGCTTCATAGTTATAAAGTAATCAATTAACAACTGGGCGTAGGCACAAAGTTTACGTTGATGTTAACGGACTGAATACCACCATCGTTATTGTACATATCACCACTCCTTAGGACTTTTTGTCAATTTTGCTGTTAAATTATCCCACATTTAAAGCACCCTTTAAACATACTTACTTTGTTTGGAAGTGAATCCTTCTGACGTCACATCCGGCCCAAAGCAGCCTGCTTGAAACAGCCTTTGCCTGAAACAGTTGCCACCGAGTCTGCAGCTGGATACTATCGGAGAAGGGATACTATGAAAACCATGGGGAAACGCGTTTCGAAAATGCCCGGGGTTGATGTTACGCTTGCAAAAATATCTGCACACCAAAAACACCACTTGGTATATACTGAATATTAATTTTAACAAACCAAGACACCTTTAACAATGAGCAACAGCGTCAATTATGAAGAAAGTTAATAATTGTTATTTGGTTGTATGTTTATAAAGCTATAGTCTCCGTTACAGACTATATATGCAAATTAAAGTACTTGTTGATGATGTCAGTCATTGTTTAACATAATAAATAAAAATACCTGTCCTTTTCATTTATTTATATATTTATGGGGGGCATAAATATATAAATAAATGAAAATGACAAGAAAATAAAAATGACTTTCAAATGAATTTTTTTGAAACTCATTTTAAAAAAACTAATCTGAAGCTTTAAATATTATTGCTACAGGGGTTATGAAAAACAGTTTTCAGTTTAATGAGTTCATAAATTAAGTATTTATGTGTTTTAGTGTTTCTAAAAAAAAAAAAAAAATACACATCATGTATTCTGTGTTCACAATGCCAAGCAAAAAGTTTCTTCTTGCAAGCCTTGTGCCAGGTAATTTGCACAAAGAGCATTTCACAACTGCCAGTCTACAGTTTGATTTCCATATGAAAGCAAATAATCTGCATAAAAGGCTTTTATTGCGAGTGTGGTGGGAAAATGCCCCGGGTCGGCTCTCGCTCGTCTTTAAAACACCGTAAAATCCTTCAGCGGCGACAGTCATCAAAAGCTTCATCTCGCTTCAGAAATCAAAGAGCGCCATGTGACGTTCCTCCTTCCCCATTCTGAGACCTGACCGCTGCAAATGGAGGATATATTTCTTTTCTTAGTGAATTTAAATGACCGGGTCTAAATGACACGTCCATCCGGCTGAATTACTTTTGAAAATAGTTCCTCAGTCTCTCCAAAAACACTCCTTTGGGTGGGTGGGGGTCTGAGGGGGGCTGCTGCTATTTAGCGGCAATTACCTCTCCCCTCCCCCTTCGCACGCCCACCTTCACCTCACCTTGTTGCCAACATTACCTGAGACGGCCGGTGTGAAGAAGGAGATTAAACTCTGCCGTCTGGTGTTAATTCATTCCCAGCCGCGTTTCAACCCAGCGCCTCATCTTTCTATGAATCATCCAGAGGCGGCAGCGGCGCCACGTGCATGACCTTCACACACACACACGTCACAGAAATAGAGCGTATTGATTGAATCATGTGGGCGTCCGGTCCTTTGTGGATGCGAGAGAGTCGGCCTTTATCAGATGGCTCTTCGAGGAGGAGGAGGAGTTTGGCCGAGTGGAGGAGGAAAAAAAGCAAAATAAAAGTCTTAATCCTCACCGAGGCTCCCAGGGTTCACGGCAGCCTAGTGAGGAGGAGGAGGAGGAGGAGGAGTGTGTGCATGTGATTTCATATCTTTGTGCATTTAGCGTGGTGGTTATAGAAACACACACTGCTCTGCACCGTGCAGCTGCCCCAGGTTCAACCTCACAGGCTGTGTTCATGAGGAATGAGTCACTGTTGAAAGAATTATCAGGCTGTCTTTCTTAACAGTTTTTGCACCCTGCTGTGTTGTGTGTGTGTGTGTGTGTGTGTGTGTGTGTGTGTGTGTGTGTCTAAGCGAATGAAATGATGTCCAATTGTTTTATTTAATGATGATGATGATGATGATGATGATGAGCTTCTTTGCCGGCGGATCTGGATTCTTCCCACAAGACGACTCACTTCTCAGTGACCCAGTGGCCAAACTCAGCGGTGAATGTTGTGAGTAGAAGGAATCCGGCTGATCATCACATATATGAGCAGATTATTTGAGGCCTGCCCCAGGTACCAACAGGAAGCTGACTGGCTCCGCTGGTGGGTGAGCAATCTGATTGGTCCACTTTGAGAGTGACAGTTGGTAGGTTTGTACACAGATTTGATTGACAGTTGTGGAACTGATGCAGATCCTGGATGATAGAAAGTCCTGAGTTGGAAACCGGTGGGTGGGAGCCAGAGAGTCAGAGACTCACAGAATCAGAGCGTCACAAAGCCACAGACTTGGAGAGTCAGAGAGTCAGAGACTCACAGAATCAGAGCGTCACAAAGCCACAGACTTGGAGAGTCAGAGAGTCAGAGACTCACAGAGTCACAGGGTCACAAAGCCACAGACTTGGAGAGTCAGAGAGTCAGAGACTCACAGAGTCACAGGGTCACAAAGCCACAGACTTGGAGAGTCAGAGACTCACAGAGTCACAGAGTCGCAGGGTCAGACAGTCAAGGACAGAGTCAGAGAGTCACAGAGCCACAGACTTGGAGAGTCAGAGAGTCAGAGACTCACAGAATCAGAGCGTCACAAAGCCACAGACTTGGAGACTCAGAGAGTCCGAGATTCACAGAGTCACAGGGTCAGACAGTCAAGGACAGAGTCAGAGAGTCACAAAGCCACAGACTTGGAGAGTCAGAGAGTCAGGGACTCACAGAGTCAGTGCGTCACAAAGCCACAGATTTGGAGACTCAGAGAGTCAGAGACTCACAGAGTCACAGGGTCAGACAGTCAAGGACTCACAGAGTCAGAGAGTCACAGAGCCACAGAGTCAGGGACTCACAGAGTCAGAGAGTCAGGGACTCACAGAGCCAGAGAGTCACAGAGTCAGAGTCACAGAGTCAGGGACTCATGCAGTCGGAGAGTCACAGAGCCAGAGAGTCAGGGACTAAGAGAATCAGAGAGTTAGAGACTCACAAAGCCAGAGTCACAGAGTCAGAGAGCCAGAGAGTCAGGGACTCAGAGAGTCGGAGAGTTAGAGACTCACAGAGTCAGGGACTCACGCAGTCAGAGAGTCACAAAGTCAGAGAGTCAGAGACTCACAGAGCCAGAGTCACAGAGTCAGAGAGTCAGGGACTCAGAGAGTCGGAGAGTTAGAGACTCACAGAGTCAGAGACTCACAAAGCCAGAGCCACAGAGTCAGCGAGTCGGTCCCCAGCCAGCAGAGCGCTGCCTCTGCTGCTCCGCCGCCGTGATTAGCGGGAAAATGAGAGTCGCTCACCTGCTTCCCTCCTGCCGCTGCACCTCTCGCTGGAAACCTCCGCTGACGCTCAACCACATCTGGCTCCAGTCTGATGAGCCTGATTTCTCCCGAGGACGCTGCGACGCAGGACTCACATGACGGCGGCAGCAGCGGCGGCGGCGGAGGAGAAGAGGAGAAGAAGGAGCGAGGTGGTAGGATGAGGGAAGGGGGGGGGGGGGCTTTTACTTTTCTCATACCAACTTTTACTTGATATGAGAGTAAAAGTAAAAAGTAAAAGTTGTTTTATTTTGGCAATTTAATATAAAAGATGAAAGCAACAAATTTTATTGAGCCATTCCACGCAAATTGACATCTCAAGCAGTTCCTTGTTGTAACTTTGCTGATTAAGATTTTCAGCTTATTAAAACCACAAACCCACAAACTCAGAAAATTAGAATACTGTGAAAAGCTTCAGTTTTGTAGCTTCAAAGAATCCTAAGCACCTGCAAAAGGGTCCTGAGCCTTTAAAAAGTCTGTCTTGGGTCGGCTCAGAAGAGTTCAGGGGAAATACAACAACCTCTTCAGGATATTCTAATTTTCTGTGTAGTACTGTATATATATATATATATTTATAGATATATTATTTTTCTCAAATTATAATGATTGCTGCTTCCAGGTGGACTCTGACGGTGCAGTCACTGTTATGAAACCCAAACAATTGTGAATGGTGGGCAATGTTATTGTTATGGTGAAAAGTGTACAGGGACAGTATAGGTGGAGGTGGGTGAGGGGGGCGGGGTTTGAATCCCTCCAGGCCGCCTCCCATCGCCCCCCATGTAACAGACTATTACTCAAACCAAAATTAGTTGTCACTCGCTCGGAGCCACATCATTACTATTCAGCGCAAGTCTCCGGACCAGAATCTCGCCCAAACACAGCGGAATTGCCCTTTTTTTTTTCCCCTATCCCCCGCCCCCCTGATCCCTCCTGATTCCCCAACCCCCCCCCCCTCCTTCCCGCCTTTAGAAATAAAAGGCCTCTCGCCTCCCTGCGCTGCTCCGTTCAGACGCAGCTTTGATTTATGGCTTGACATTAAAGCTGAGAGCCCCAGATGAAGGAGCCGGGATAGCATTTACAGTGGAATTGGAATATTGATTGACTCTAAGCGTGCGGCGCCACCCCGCTGGGAGCGCCGGCGCTGCATCTGCTGCCTCCTTTTCATTCTGATTAAGATTCGCAACAAAGTCTCCTCCTGAAAAGCATTTCATCATCATCCGAGTCCTCCACAACCACATCAGTGCTGCTTCACCCGAGTCCCTCCAGTCCAGTCTGGGACACACACACACACACACACACACACACACACACACACACCATGCGTTTACTTCTTCCACTTCTTCATTCTGGAAATCAGCGTCTTGTTTGTGATGATGCCACACAGGAAACGCTGCCCACCGATGGATGTGTGTGGAAGGTCAGACAGAGGTTTTGAGCAGGCGGCTGTAAACAGAGGGCTAAATGTGCTGCTGTCTGGATGTGGGGGGTGGGGTGGGGGTGGGGTTGGGGTCCGTTACTAAGTTCACTTTGGGCGTGTTTACAGTGCCTCGCCTCGCCACGGTACGGCGTTAGGGTGTTTGCACTGGCCGCTGCACGGTTGTAGGGGGCGCCACTTTGGTACCTCTGTCGTTGAGGGGCCAAGCGAGTCGAAGCGAGTTTAGTGGTGACGTAGCGACGAGCAGGGCACCGATTGGCTCAGATCTTCTGACGAAAAGGTGAGAGCGACTCTGCGCGAAAACCCAACCGCCATTTGTTTTTGTAACTTTCCAGAATTCTCCGACTTTCGTCCATTTTTTTTTCTTATTAAAAAGCAACCACAGACCGAGCAGCAGGTACAAAACAACCTCTACGTTGTCCATTGCTGCGCTGTTGTGTGTCGCACAGAAATGACGCTGACGAAAACATTTTGTCCCGCTTTACCGCATTGACTCCGCCCACGGTCTCGTGATCGCAGAGCTAATGAAAACACAATCGTACCGAGGCGAGGCGAGGCGAGGCGAGGCGAGGCGAGGCGAGGCGAGGCGTGGCGTGGCGAGGCGAGGCGAGGCGAGGCGAGGCGAGGCGGGCGCGAGGCGAGGCGAGGCACTGTAAACACGCCCATAGTTCGGTCTTTAACATCAAACTACCACCCTGAGGGAATTCAATTTCAGGGGCGGCACTCGGGGTGTCCAATCAGATTTCAGGAGTTTAGACTTTCAAGACACGCCCACCACCATCACCACTACCACCAACCCGCCCACCACCCCAAACCCACGACGGCCATCTGAGAATTAGTCATGTGACCTCATATCCAAACTTCCTGTTCCTGGCAAAACAACGTGAACATTGCCGCCCTCTGGTCTGGAGTGAGTCCCGTTCACTGTCTCTGTTCACAGGTTCTTTTAAAGAACCTGCCCTGAGGAACGAAGCCCCGCCCACAGGAAGTGATGTAACACATGCAGCCTGAGAGAACTTTACCTCTGATTCAGATGTCAAGGCTGAAGCCCACCTCCCTCCCTCCCCCCTCACGTCAAGAGCTCCTCTATCTGTTCCATCTGGGTTTTTTCTTTTTGGGGGTGGGCGGTGGGAGGGGCTTTCCTGACAGCGCGATGCTCCAGTTTTCTCCCCCAAGTTGCCGCTCTCGCTTCATTTTATTCATTTATTTATTTATTTTTTTTGTCGTGTCCCACTTCCAGCCTCTGAAGCTAAAAACGGCTCCTGCACATTTTCGCTCCTCGTGTGTGAAAAAATAACAACCTCCTCCGCCGTCGCCGATTCTTATTGAACGGCTGCGTTTAACTCTGGGAAGGAAAAAAAAACAACAGATGATTTATTAAATCTGAAAAAGTTTGAGAGATTTTTTTTTTTTTTTAGTTTTTTTTCTTAAATCTCACCGCCCCTCCCCCTCTTTTGATGTGAAGTTCCAATTTCAGAAAAGTTAAGACGGTGACTCACTGCAGTCATTAAACACACACACACGCGCGCATCATTTCACACAATTTAAAAGACAGGCTGTGTGGGAGGAGATCCTGCCCCACTTCTTCTTCACTCGACTTCATGAACCCTGATCTGATTGTGAAACGGCGCCGCAGGTACCGACGGCTCCCGCTCGCCGCGAGACGTTCAGCGCCGCTCGGTTAATGGAGAGCCGAGGCCTGAAGGAAGGGCGGCAAATATTGCGCATGAGCGCCGCGCTAATGCAACCGCCGCATCATCCTAAACGCGCCGCAGACATGGACAACGCTGCCGGGATCACAGGGCCGTGCAGTCATTACTGACATCTCGTGTTCTCCCGTCATTGATCACATCAGTCACGGCGGCGCGGGGCCATATAATAAGGCCTCTATATTGTCTGAGTCGCAGTGAGAAGAGAAGAGGAGGAAGAGCGACAGTGCCCCCTGTAGTCTGCAGGCGGAGCTGTGCACTGGGACTAATTGACCGGCGGAGCCTCGTCAGTGTGAGCGGTGATGTAACATAACAGAATAGAATGCCTTTATTAATTCCACATTGGGGAAATTGACATAATTACAGCATCAATATCGTGCAAAGAGAAGAAAAACGAAATTGATGGGGAGAAGAAATGAAGAAATGAAATAAAATATTTAGAGGGTAGGAAAGGGAAAAAAAAACTGTGATGTGATGTGATTTGATGAGGTGGACGCTGCAGCGTCACGACCGACCTCGGAAAGACTCGTCCGCGGCCGTGAACCTTTGACATTACGCTGAAGCGGACTCATGCTAATCAGTGTGGGCTGTTTGTTTTTCCCGCAGTCGATTGTTTCCTCGACGAGTCAGTGCAAATTAAGGCTGGACGGGAGGAGGAGGAGGAGAAGGAGAAGAGGAGGAGCAAAGTGTGACCCACGTGCAGCAGGTAGTTGATAACTGTGGCTACTTTAAAATGTTCAGAGAACCCATTCTGATGGTTTTTTTTTTCTTGTTAAGGCACAATGAAGGATGCAGCTCCAAGTGACAGAAAGTCATTTTAAAATTTGACGGTGGTGAGTTGAAGTCTTCCAGGACTCAAGATGGGCAGGTCTGGAAAGTTAAACGTTAATCAGAAGGGATGTATTTCACCATATGCGAAAGAGCCCATAGAAAACACTTGAACCTTCCAGCCGTCACATTCAAACCATCCCAATCAGGTTGCTTGTTTCCTCAGAGGGGCGCCCCGTTGGTCCAATCGCACTGTCCGTTCAGCTGGAAGGATTTCAGAGGGGAGCTTGTGAAGATGGCTCTCAGAGACTCCAGACTGGGAACTGAAAAGGTCATTGATGAAGGTGATGAAGGGAGGTTTCTTTCACAAAGTCATTTCATCTTCACGACAGCGGCGAGGTTCCTCTCTGCTGAAAAAGCACCGAGCGGAAGAACACGCTTTCCGCGGTGCGTTCACTTGCCGCTCTGGTTTCATGGAGCCGTTTTCATTGACAGAAACGAGGCTGAAGTGGAACCTGAGGCAGTTTTTGAAAATGTTCAAAGGCTTTCTGACTTCTTCTGTGACGGTAGATTAAATACAAAAAAAAAGAAGAAAAAAAAAAGCGACTCTGGCTCTCGAGGACAGTGTGGAGCTCAGAGCCTGAGACAGACTAATGCATTTATCTGACACACACACACACACACACACAAACACACCGGTCGAGCTCTCTGGCTGTTTTCCAGGGAAGTGGAAGGTTTGGCCAAAAAGCATTTTTGGATTTTTTTTCACTGGGACGTTATTTCTCTCTCTCTCTCTCTCTCTCTCTCTCTCTCTCTCTCTCTCTCTCTCTCTCTCTCTCTCTCTCTCTCTCTCTCTCTCTCTCTCTCTCTCTCTCTCTCCCTCTCTCTCTCTCTCCTCACATCTCCCTCTTTCCCGCCGCCGCTGAACACGCAGCATTAATGCAGATGTGAAAGGACTCTGAGGGAGCCGCGTTTGAACTCACTCAAACACTTTTTTTTCTCTCCTCCTCATCCTCTTCCTCCTCCTCCTCTTCCTCCAAGGACGTCTCAAGGAAACATTTGACTGAACGTCGTCTCAGACGGATGCTGTTGCTGCGTCACTCGGTAAACGGTGGCAGACGGAAGGAAATCGATTGGGTCAATCGATCGGTTCGCGTTGTTTGCCTGCGGCGGCTGTTAGGACTCTTGGAACGGCTGCACTCTGCTCTGCATTGAATGAATTAAACAATAATTGGAGTTGATTGGAATGATTGAAGACGACAGACGTGTCGGATTAATTAGCAGCAGGGGGTCAAAAACATTGAGCTGCAGTTAAATGCTGAATTGGCGCAGAAGTTTTCTTTTTTTTTTCCAATTTGACACTGATGACATCACTCCCCCAGGTAAAGGGAATGCCCCTATAGGCCGTAGCTCCCGCCTCCTTATCTCCTCGGAGGATTCTGATTGGTCCGGTTATATTCTGGCGTCTTGCTGAAGTTTTTACTCCTGAATTTTCTCCCGTTTTTCGACCGACAGAACCTCTGAGTTTCAGCAGCGACTCTCCGGTGGGGTGGGCGGAGTTTCTCACATCCACTCCTTGTTTATTCTTCCTCTCATCTTGCTGACACTCCTCCTCTTCTTCCTCTTTCTCCTCCTCCCACTCTTTCTCCTCTTTCCCCTCCTCTTACTTTCTCCTTTTTCTCCTCCTCTTCTTCCTCCTCTTTCTCCTTGTCTTCCTCTGCCTTCTGCACCTTCTCCTCTTCCTCCTCCTCCTTCTCTTCTTCTTACTCCTCCTCCTTCTGCACATTCTCCCCCTCCTCTTCCTCCTCTTTCTTCTCCTCCTACTGTTTTTCCTCTTCTTCCTCCTCTTTCTCCTTCTCCTCCTCTTCTTTCTCTTCCTCCTCCTCCTTCTCCTCCTCTTCTCTGATGTCACGACTCGGCACTCAAAAAGCCATGATAAGAGGGAACACGCAGATAGGCTGAAGAACAACAAATAATGATTTATTTAAATAAACAACAAAAATAGCACAATGGGATGTGTAACGTGGTTTTGTCAGCATGTCTGCTGTTGGCAGCAAGTGTTGATGAGTCAGGGACGTGCAGTCAGGGCCTCCCTTGCCACCAGGGGGGGGGTGAAAGGCGCAAAACTCAGTGCCTCAGCTGTCACAATGAAAATAAAATTAATTAATATTTGTCCTCTGGCCTATGCTATCCATGCAATTTTGCTGTGGTTCCTATATATTTTGATAGTTTTCATAGTCAAAATCTCTGAAATTCTGTATTTCCTGTTCAAATAACGAGACGAGAAGTGAGGCAGTGACAGGCAGAGCCTCCCCGCTGATTGCGCAAACCCCACAAACTGTATTGAGCGTGCCGGGGGTGTCTGGAAAGTATAGAACTCGTTCTTTTCAAACGGACTGGTATTCTCGGAAAGATTGGCTTTGTGGCTGTGCTATAAAAAAAAAAAAATCGCCTTTACTGCTTTCCCTGTGACAATGTCTGGATTTGAATGTATGGATTTCATTCACAAGCAAAGGTCAGATATACTATCCTGCATTATACAGTGGTGTGTTTAAAATGTTTTTCAATTTAATTAAAAATGGGATAACACCCAGAATTGAAGCTGTTCTATTAGCATCATATTGTATGTTTGTAAATCTGACTTTTGAGTCAGTGCCTCCCCAACCCCATACCTCACTGCACGTCACTGGATGAGTGTATGGAAGTGTTGAAGAAACACATGGGCTGTGTCTCAATTCAGGCTCTGCATCCTTCGAAGGCTGCATTTGAAAGGAAGTTGCGTCATAGCGCTGCGCGAAGGCTCCTCCCAATTCCCATAAAATCCAAAGGACGCTCCAAATGCGCACTCGGAGTGCGCCCTACTTTTAGCCGATTCCAAGGCTACACCGCTACTATCCTTCGCGTCCTTCTGTATCCCAGGATGCTTTGCGTGCTGCTGCAGAGCATCACTCGGAAGTCAGCTGAAATTAGCGGCATGTACTGGCAAAGACACTTGGTATAAATTTAAGTATTGAAATTTCACATAAAATATTCAGTTTTTAAACGTAGGGTTTTTACTTAGTTGAACATCCAAACCGAACCATACAACCGAACCAATGGTTAGCTTGATGCTATAAAAACGTCACTTCCGGGGTTGGCCAGCAGGAGGGAATGGCGGTGACGCAACCAGGAAATACGCCGAAGGCGAGACCGTCCCGTGTGGTTATCGGGGAGGCGGGGTTTAGTTCGTCCTTCTCGGCCGGGTCCTTGGGAGGACGCTTCCTTCAGACGGAGGACGCTTCCTTCGAAGGATGCGGCCCCTGAAATGAGACACAGCCATAGACACACACACGCACACACACACACAGGGGAAAACACAAAACAGGCTCTCGACAATGGGTGGCTGTCACACTCTTCTTCCTCCTCCTCTTCCTCCTCCTCCTTCTCTTTGTTCTCCTCCACCTCTTCTTCCTCCTCCTCCTCTTCCTCCTCCTCTTCCTCCACTGCCTCTTCCTCCCTTTCCTCCTCTTCCACATGGAAAGGCCCTGTGCTTCTCCTTCCTGTCACGCTGTGCTCAAACACGGACCCCCCTCTCAGATCAGCAGCCCCCCGCCTCCCTCTCCTCCGTGGGGAAGGAGGGGCGGGGACTCAGCGATGGCGAAGGGAGCTCCGTGTATAAATACAGACAGCGTGGAAGCGAGTGGAGGTGAGCTTCTGGTCAGAGGAGGTGGATGGCTTCAGGGTTCAAGCCCAGGGCAGCTATTTACCCATCAGGCCTCAGGGTTGAAGCTGGTGCTGCTCCTGGAGTAGATGTTGTTCGTGATGAGATGTGAACTCGACTGTGATCATCGACCCGATCATCTGACCAGCCAAAAACAGAAATCAATACGCACGCTGACAGGATTGTCCCGGTTTTGTCGGCGAGCTTGTAAAAAATGAAATGATAATAAAATCCGTCACACACTTTGGTCCGTCGATGGGAGAATCCCCTCGTCTCCTCGCTCATGTCCTTTGGTTTCTTTCAGTACTGTTGTAATTTTCACTGATTGATTCTTTGTCATAAAACCTCAAGAGAACAACAGACTTAGCCCTCTGTTTGCAGCCTCTTTCTATAACTAGCTATTTGTCGGACCTTCCGAGGTGACCCGAAGCAAAGGCGCTGTCTGGGGGGCTGGGTGTGGTTCCTCACCTGGTATTGGGAAACCCTCAAAGGGCCGACCACCGGAAGTGTGTGTTTGTGAACGTCTGTGTCTTCAGTAGACTTGTGTTGAGAATTTGTGGTGTGTAATGTTGGTGTGTCATGTTTGTGTGTGACGCTTCGGGCTCCAGCGGCTGTTTTGACGACCCGCCCGGGAAGCCGGATGTTTCTGGACCAGCGTGAGGTCCCCTTGCGTGTGTGTGTGAGAGAGTTTTCGTTAACGTGCGTTTCCTTTCCCGCCCCCCATCAACCCTCAAAAACACACTAATGTGCCCTGCCTGTGTGTTTTCCAAGCTCACGCTGTGTCGGGAACACACGGACGGTCGATGCTAATCAGGCCGGCCGCGGTGGCGCCGGGCACCTGCTGCCATGCTAATCAAGTGTTTTCACCCGAGGATGCTGACCGGGTGAAAACACCCGGGAGTTGCCTGGTACCTGGGACTCAGTCAGGTGTTTAATAAATAACAATAATAAAGCTAAGACACCAGAATGTCGGGCAGAGCTTTAAACTGTTAAAAAAAAAAAAAAAATGGCTGTTACTAAAACAACTGATGAATGAATAAGAGAAAATGTGCGTGAACGACTGTATTAGTACAGTGGGGTTATTAATCCATTCAGTCAGTGGACACTATGCTGAAGTTTAATAATTTTTAGTGATCATCTGTGTTTATATGATGTCAGAAGAAGACTTTAGTGGGGGGTTTTTGGTCTTTTTTTTTTATTATTATTGTGCTTTAGAGTTTCAGAATTTTTAGAATTTTTTTTCTAAAATTGAACTCACTTCTAAAACGTCAATGTCTAGTTTAGAAGTTCCTCCTGCCTTGTGAGTTCAGACAGGAGTTAACCATCCTGCAGTCAGATCTGTATTCTCCCTCTGCTGTGGTAGATTATGGCCTGTTTGTTAAAAACCTCTTTAGCTCTGGGTTTCACTGCCTCTGTCATTCCGCTCAGCTGCCCATTAACTCAAATGCAATCTTTCGAATTTCCCTTTTAATACTTCATATTCCACCCCCCTGGAGGCCGCAGCTCAGCTAACAAAGCCAATTATCCTATGAAGGATTTGCGGACGTCCTGGTGGCCCATCTGTCTCATATCTGCTGATGGGCGTCTGTGAAGCTGCGATACGAAAAAAAAAAGGAAAAAAAAATGTCAAAAGCCCTTATCTTTATGTATGGCTGCCGTCGGAAGCACCCGACTGCATTTACAATTCTAATGTATGTAGATGAAGGCATAACTTCCTTACCGAGACTTCCAGAGCCACTCCTGGGAGACGGAGCTCCACCTCTGAACCGAGCCGACACAAGCAGCCTGGTCCTGGCTAGGTCCACGGTCAGCACGGCTCCAGGCAGCAATCGAACATCCGCCAACATCTATGTTATTTATTAGTTTAGTAGTGGCACAACAGAGGCCAGCAGGATCAGAGATGTAGTATTTGGTGGCAATATTGTCCCCATTATAGTACAAATAATAAATAAAAACCATATTGAAGTGACAGAAGCTCAAGTGAGGATCCTGCAGCCAGCTGATGTTAGTCGTCCAGGCTGAGGAGAGCCCAGACGTAACATCTTTTATTACCTTTTTTACTCCTATAAGTTGCTGGAGTCAACGGTGACGCTTGTTCATCAACTTGTGTGTGTGTGTGTGTGTGTACATGTGTGCATTGTTTTATTTACGCTTCATCGTTTTATTGACACTTCATAAATCTACTGGATTTAAAGAGCCTGTTAAAAATAATTTTGACAAAAAAAAAGTATCCGGGAAATAAGCGGGGCCCATCAGTAATAAACTTAGAAGGCGATTGGACGAACCCACCTGCCACGTTCAGGGCAGCAGGCCAATCAGATTCTGCCCTTTGCCCGCCAGGTGGCAGCAGGATCATTCACAATCACTCTCCGGGGCAAGATTAACCGTAGTTTGTGGTAAAGGTGCGTCACCTAGTGGACGGTATTATAACAGTGCTTTACCTCAGCTGCTTTTTGTAAATAAGATATACACTGAGAGAAATAGTGGGTGGTGTTACTAAAATATAAATAAATATAAATATGTGTAATTGTAAAAATGAAAAAATTGAAAAAAAAATATGTTAACTCCAGGTAGTTTCAGTGTAGTTTGTCTCCATGTTGACGGTCAACTTCTCTCCACTGTTGTGAAGGGTTGAGGTCGAAGCGACTCCACGAAACGTGTTTTGTGTCGGCCAGTAGAGGGGGCTGCACCCCCACTCAGTGGGGGCCGCAGCTGCTGCGACAGGAGGAGGAGGAGGAGGAGGAGGAGGAGGAGGAGGTCTGGAAGTGTTTGTCTGGCAGAAACAAGACAGGCAGGGCGAGAAGAACCAGCGAGCTGCTGTTCTTCAGCAACACAACTCTCCAGACAAAAGCCAACAATAAAATAAAATCAGGAAAAGGTCAGTTGCTCCCTGTGAAGTGAAAAAAGTGGAGAGAAAAAAGTGGATGAATGAAAAGACAGTTTGAGAGTTTCTGAACTGAAGCTTCTGCTCCGTGCTGACAGAGAGGATTGTGGGAGGAAGGACTCGCCCTGTTTTCTGCGCTGATGATCAGGTGGTCAGCTGCAGACGCTGCGTGTCATCATCATCATCATCATCATCATCATCATCATGACAGTCAGTCAGCCTCCTGACTTGTTGTCTTTTTTTCTCCCCCACGCACATAATGAAGAGGTAAAAAGACGAAACACGTGGACAAAGTTCGGCCTGGTTGGAGCTGCTGTGTGAGCCTAGCAAGAGTCAATTCTGCTGCAAATCCGGACTAAATATGAGCAATTTGGAATTAATATTGGCTTCTTATGTGCAGCAACGGTCTCTGGAGCCACTCTGGACACTTTTCATTTAGGTGTGTGTGTGTGTGTGTGTTCTGGTTTTTTATGTGAGCTGTAGCGAGGCCTCGCAGGGGACTTCAACCAAATGGTTGTCAATAAAACAGGGAGATGATTCAAACCGTGCAGGTCAAAGTTCAGCCAGAAACTGACCTGCACCTTGACTCTCCTGCACAGCTGAACTCTGAACCTGCTTCACCTCTCGGCTGTTGATCTGGAAGCAGAGAAGCTTCCGGTTTCTTTGCTTCTCGGAGTGAGAAGGACTCTCAGAACCAGAACCAGAACCCGGACCCGGACCGCTCTCTCTGAGCTGCGACACGCTGCATCTGGAGCCCGCGGTTAATTAGCACCCAGCAGAGCTGCTGATTGGCCCCTCAGTAATCACATGGCTGCTGCCTCAGACCCTGGTGTCCTCATGGTTTAAGAGTCCAGGCTGAGCAGTGGGCCGCTCGGACCCCTCCCTGCACAGGGAAAGGAAGGAAAGAATAGAACAGATGAGAATAGACGGATGGACGGACGGGGGGGGTAAGAAAGAAGAGAGAGAGGCAGGAAGTAAGTATTTGAGAAAATGAAAAAGGGAGGAAGAAAAGAATTAAAGGAATGAAAGACAGAAATAAAGGAGGAAGAAGTGATGGCATTGAAGGAAAGAAGAAAGGAGGAGCACACATCCGATAGATAGATGGATAGATAGATAGACTGATAGATAGATAGACTGATAGACTGATGAAAAAAGATAAAGGATGAAAGGATAAAAAAAGAAAGGGAAAGAGGGGAAGATGAGGAGGTGAAGGAATAAAGAAAGAGGGGGATGAGAGGCAGGCAAGTCAAAGGATCAAGAGGGCAGAGCGAAGGGAAGGGAGAGAGAGAGAGAGAGAGAGAGAGAGAGAGAGAGAGAGAGAGAGAGAGAGAGAGAGAGAGAGAGAGAGAGAGAAGAGCTGTGAGGTGGAGAGAAAATGACAGAGTGGAAGTGGGAGACGTGGCAGGAGTCTGCTGCTGCTCTGCTGTCGGCCCCGACGACGGGTTCATGTGAGGATGAGCGAGGAAGGCCTTCATCAGAGAGAGAGAGAGAGAGAGAGAGAGAGAGAGAGAGAGAGAGTGAGAGAGAGAGCACTGGTCGTCCACACTCTGGTGCTCATGTTCACCTCCCTGCTCTCCCTCTCCTTCTAAAACCTTCCCTCACCTCCACTTAGCCTGCTGTTTACAGCCTGCCTGATGAGACTAAGATGTTTGCGGAAGGTGGGTCCCAGAGGGCGGAGCCCCAGTAGCTAGACCTGGGACAGGTAGCATTGCCTCCCTTTGTGATGTCACAAAATTTGTTCTCAGTAGAGATGTGAGTTATTATTACCTTTACTTTTCCTGCTCGTGTTGTGACTAATAAAGGGAGTTTAGTTTAGTTTCATTTAGTTTAGTTTAGAGTTCAGATTAGTTTAGTTAAGTTTAGTTCTATTCAGATTAGTTTAGTTGAAGTCATTTAGTTTAGTTCAGATTAGTTTAGTTTTATTTAATTTAGTTTAGTTTAGTTCAGATTAGTTTTGTTTATTTTAAGTCAGTTTAGTTAAGTTCAGGTTAGTTTAGTTCAATTTAATTTGGTTTAGGTTACTTTAATGTAGTTCAGTTTAGTTCATATTAGTTCAGTTTAGTTTAGTTTAATTTAGTTGAGTTGAGTTCAGTTTAATTTATTTGAACTCGTTTTAGGTTAGCTTAATTTACCTTAGTTTAGTTTAGTTTAATTTGTTTTGGTTCAGGTTTGGTTCATTTTCTCTTCACTGTCTCGGAGTTACGGTAGTTTTTACGGGACTCCAAAGCGAACACTTCCCGACGCCTTCAGTCTGATTCCTCTCGGCTCCTCCTCCTGGCAGAAGCAGCTAATCGCAGTGATCAAGGCCGCATGATTAAAGTGGAACTTCCTGTTTGCCCCACTGAGAAACTCCAGCAGCTCCTGTTTCAACCTCCACCTCTGGAGGATCGTTCAACTCATTCAGGCTCAGGGTTTCACACGTCAGGCACTTTCCGGAGACTGAACAAGGGGAAAGTGACTGCGCTTAATCCCCCGCGACTGTCCAACCGCCATTCGCCCCTCGTTACCGCGGCAACACGGCGGCTAATTGAAGCTCCCGTCAGCTCCTCCTCCTCAGCTCCTCACCTTTTAATTTTCCCCTTTACTGCACCTGCAGGAGGCGGGAGGCGTCAGCCCACAATCACAGGCCACGCGCCGCTCAACACACACACACACACACACACACACACACAAGCAAGCTTCACCCTCACAAAGGCGTGACGCTCACAGGTGCGTGTCCAGTGTGTGTGTGTGTGTGATGAAACCTGCAATGTTTTTTTCAGCCGTTAAACACTCATTTACAAAAAGTAAGGCAATAACATGAAAATTAAATCGGTAATGAAGTCAAATTTGTTTTGCAAAATTATTTATCTTAAATTCTCTGGGTTAGGGGCTTTCTTAAAATCTTAGTTGATATTTATTTTTTATTTTAAATAAGTGCTTTTAGTTCTTAGGGGCATGTATAGATATACTCTATAATTGGCTAGATGAAAATAGATTCAGAAGATTCATTATGACGATAACATATTCACAGACATCTAAATAACTGGCTTGTGTGTTCCTGATGTTTTGTGATTGGCCTTAACTTTGCTCCTCAGGTTATCAGGAAATCATCCGTCGATCAGCCAATCAGAGGCCGGCCAATGGCCACGGCGCGTGTCTTGGGTGGGCGGGGGTGAGTAGGTGCAGGGCATCATGGGAAAACCTCCTCTCCTCCCTTCACCTCTCAGTGAAAGTAAAGAGTGACACCACCCCCACCTCCACCTGAGGGTCCCACCGAGCGGCTCCGCCCACCTACAGCAGCACCTGGGTCTCCCCCACACGCACACCTCACTCCAGCGGGGGAGGGAGTGTGGGAGGAGTGTCTGTCTGAGGAGGCTCCTCTGAGTTTTTTCCGAGATGATCCAGCAGTGGGAGTCTGAGCTCAGGGAAAGACTGGGCCCAACGAAGAAAAGCATTCTGGGGGGAGGAGAAGGAGGGGTGAGGAGGTGAGGGTGGGGGTGGGGGTGGGGGGGGGAGTTTGGTTTTCTTTTAAGACGGCTGTGGAAAATGAATCACAGGGGCCGGCGGAGGGGGAGGCAGAAGAAAGACATCTGGTGAGGGGTGAAAAAAGAGAAGAAGAAGAAGAAGAAGAAGAAGAAGAGGAGCTGAGAACAGGTTGACGCTAACACGTCGACATGCAGAAAAAGTGACCACGCTCGCAGAGTTGCGTCGCCGCGACGTGAAAACACGTAGCGAGGGAGAGAGAGAGGGAGGGAGAGGGCGAGCGAGCTCGGTTCAGGTCGAACCCAGACGTCCCTCCCTGAGCTGCAGGACGGCCTCCACTCTCTCTGCCTTGTCATTAAGACGCTGTTTTTTCTTCCTTCCTTCCTTCTTTTCCTCCTTCTCTGCTTCTTCTTTTGGAAACTGGGTTTGAGCCACAAGCAGCAGCAGCAGCAGCAGCAGCAGCAGCAGCAGCAGCAGCAGCAGCAGCCACAGAGCTGCTCCCAGGCCCGACCCAGCCACGTCATCTGCAGAAATCAGAGCTCAGCTTGGAGAGATGATCAGCAGCATCTCCACCTCCAGCTCCACCTCCACCTCCTCCTCCACCTCCATCTCTACCTCCACAGTCTACTGCCACCTTCACCCAGTCTCCTGTCAGAACTCCTGTTCGGAAACTGGATCAACTGTCATATGCGAGGCCTGTTTGCAGAAGGGGGCAAAGTTCAAACCTGCATGACGTGAGCAAGGACACCTTCAATATTTTGAGTTTGCTGAACTTGATTACTATTAGTCATTCAAGATGAAAACAGTATGTAAGAGTCCCACCTTCGGCACATTTTCACAACCCCCAGGCCCTAATAGAGTGGCATCATATCACGATAACCCCAAAAACCATTCACTCACTAGCTCTGGAAAAACAGCATATTTAACCCTCTGTTTGCAGCCTCCTGCAAAAAAAAAAAAACTAAACAAGAAAACACAAAAACCTGATGATTTGTGGGACCGTCCAAAACAAGGTGGCCTCTGAGGGCAGAGCCAGCACCTGACTTTTGGGGGTGTGGTCACTAAGCGATGGGGAAAGATATTAGTGCCCCTTGGTGACACCACAGAGGGCCTATGCCTCAGAACTGTGCAGTTAAGAGCAGGCTTGGTTCTAAAAGTGGAGCAGCAGATGAATCAAAAGTCCAGACTTTTTTTTTTCTTTTTTTTTTTTTTCGGTCTTGTTGATTCTGGACGTGATGGGACCTTGAAACTGAGACACCCTGCTGGTGGCTGCAGTGACGTCCTGAACTTCTTGCCCGTGTGGCAGAGGGAGTGGTCAAAAGTTGAAGGACAGAACAGCGGAGAGGAGGAAGAAGAGCTGACAGTCGTACCCTAGAAGATCTGAGTGGCATCACCATCATCACAGAGCAGTAGACCTCCACCTGAGTGCGAACCACAGCCAGTGTGTTCAGGGTCCCCGGGCAGCAGTTTAAGAAAATACCTGCACTTCCTGTCTGGGGAGCTCGTCCTGTCAGACACAGGCTGAGAAAATAGAACAGCAGCAGCAGCAGAGCCGGACGTCAACAACCAAGAGTGAGAATAAGCCAATTAGAATCAGCCAATCAGAGCGTCAGGCACTTTTTTTTTTCTGAGGCTGAAGAGTTTTGCTTGCTGTTTCAAAAGTCTGTACTTCCCCTCTTTGATACCTACAAAAATTCCAGAGAAATTGATAGTAATATTGTTTTTTGTGATATTTGTAATTAGTTCAACTTGTTGTTACGAGTCAGAGTCAAACAGACCAGTTGGGGGAACGTGGGGATTGTTTCATCCAGCTGGTCACTGGTTCCAGTGGAAAGTCTCACTGGTCCGAATCAGAGGACAAACTGCAGCTGCACGTGGCTTCATGCAAAAAACTTCAAATGAAGATGAGGATGATTTGGTTCAAATCCCAATAAATCCCATCATCAGTCACTCAGATTCATTCATTCATCTTCTATACCCGTTTATTCCTATTCAGGGTCACGGGGGTCTGCTGGAGCCTCTCCCAGCTGTCTTAGGGCGAAGACAGGGTGACACCCTGGACAAGTCGCCAGTTCATCGCAGGGCCACATAGAAACAAACAACCATTCACACTCACATGCACACCTACGGACAATTTAGAGTGTTCAATTGACCTCACATGCATGTTTTTGGAGTGTGGGAGGAAGCCGGAGAACCCGGAGAGAACCCACGCTCACTCAGATCTGTTAGACTTTTTTGTATGGCTGTCATTATTATTACTATTACAGTGAAAGCTGGCGTCTCTTCAAAGTTTCTCTCTTCTACTTTTTAATCCAGGCTGACTGTCTTACTGAGGGGGGAAGAAGAAAAAAGTAGCCTGGAGCCTTTTTCTGATTACAGACACGGACAACGATCCTGATAAATAAGCAGCAGCTCAAACCTCAAAGTCAACCACCTCAACTGCCTCCTGCTCTTTAAAGAGAGAGACACTGGCAACTTCCTGTGGCTGAGCCAGCAGCCTAACGTGTGAGTCGAAAACACCTTCTTCCTCCAATGAGAGTGGCAATTAAAGGTTTTCAAATCTGATTTTTCTTCTGCTCCTTCTCCATTGGATCCTGTATTGCTAAATCTCTCCTTCTCCTCTTCATCGTTCCAGTCTCCCTCCTCTTCCAGTAGCTCCACTGGTTACCAGATATCAACAACAGGCCGCAGAAGGTCTTTGACTGGTGGGCACATTGATCAGAGTCCTCATCACCATCATCATCATCATCATCATCATCATCATCATCATCATCATCATCATCATCATCATCATCATCATCATCATCATCATCAACAACAACAGCTACAGCAGAAGAACCTACCAATAACAGAAGACCTGGACCAGAACTGGACCAGAACTGGACCAGGTCAGATGTTTTAGTTGAACCTGTGATTTTCATTATTATTATTATTATTACAATTATTTCTTTGTACTTCTTCTGCCCCTGTTGGATTCTTTTCCTGCAAACTATTTCCAGACTTTCTTCTCCTCCAGCCTTCATCCTTCCCTGCAGTCTTGTGGTTTCCTGCAGTTTGTCTGCCTGCCGACTATAGCAACTTAAAATCCCACAAAAGAATCAGAGTTTTAGTAAAACTTTGAAGGACGCATTAGCGTGTTTTCTCTGTTGGACTGGTCTGTCTGCTGGTGAACGAGCTTTTCCTCTTGCATAAACTCTCACAGTCAAAGCACATTTTACCTTGAAAAATGGGCTTCAGCACAATGACGTTTGGTTTTCTAGGTGGGAAAGAAGAAGAACTAATAGAAGAAGAAGATAATTAAAAGAAGAAAAAGGAGAAGAATTAGAAGGAGAAGACGAGCCAGACATCTTCCTCCCCTCCTCCATCCCAACGCCAGCGGTGGACACGTGGAAGGATTTTTTGGTTATCGTGAAGTTTTGAGTTCAGGAGGAGGTAGGAAAAAAAAATAGAGAGACTGAGAAGAAGAGAAAACCAAGAGGAGGAGGAGGAGGAGGAGAAAAAGAAAAGTTTTGAGATTCTGACTCCACCCCCAACATTATGACTGGCTGCCAGTGGGAGTGCCGACACGCCCTCCAAATATGGAGACCGTATTTGTGTGTGTGTGTGTTTATTTTACAGGGGTGGGGGAGCGGGGGGTGGAGCAGGAGGAGGGAGAGGGAGGAGGGATGAAGAGGAAGAAAGACAGACAAAAAAGAAAGAAAGAAAGAAAGGAAAGGAAGGTGAGACTGAATCAGTGAAATGTGGAAAAAGAGTGAAAACGCAGCAGAAATTAAGGAAGGAAAACCAGTGCGTGTGTGTGTGTGTGTGTGTGTGTGTGTGTGTGTGTGTGTGTGTGTGTGTGTGACACAGAGAGAGAGAGAGACAGAGACAAGCCCATACTTGCCCCCTCCCCTCCCCCAGTAAACAGTGGGCTGGCCGACAGTCAGTGAGAGTCGGACCACCGCAGCGTTTCCACACGTGAGCTCGTCCATTAGCCTTTACTGCCCTAAAACACTTTAAAAACACCCCAGACCACTCCAACGCCCCCAGCCACCCCTCCAACCTACCACCCCCCAGGTGGCCTGAAGGAGCAAAGTCACCTGGTCAATGAACGCACCACGGTGTTTCACCTGCATCGCCACAAACACCAGACGGCAGCTAGTTTTTGAACTGAGTTCTGATCTCGACTCAAAATTCTCACTAATGAAAATATACAACACAAATATACACAAATATACAATGTTTCCCTGCATCAAAACACTGTCTGTTCGGGTCTTGGTAGCCACACTCGTGTTTTTCTTTGAGGAAACCAAGTTATCATAACACAAGTTTATCATCGTCACTGCTGATTGATTTGTCCAGTTTAAAGACAGATTATGTTTTTTTTTTTTTTTTTTTTCTGGGTTTTGTGAGGATAAAGACTGAGAACGAAGCCGGCCTGATCAAATGCTGACTAACTAAACGACACGCAGTCAGACAGAGCCGGTGGCTAAGCTAACTAGCCGTAGGACGTGATTTGGAGATGAATCATCAGAGCTGAGACGTTTCAGTTTCCTCACAGCTGCTTCAATTTTCACCACTGGTCTGACTGTTTCAAGATTTCAATTAAAAAAAAGAAAGAAGAAGGAGAAGAAGCAAAGGGAAAATAGTTAGTCAAAGGAAAAGTTGCGACGAGAAGAAGGCAGCAGGTCGTCTTGAACCAGATGCAGAACTTCTTGACGTGGACGTTGGCCAGCAGGCATGCAGTCATGCTTCAGCTATGTCACGGGCCGCCCCGCCCCCCACACACACACAAACTTTATTTCCTTTAACCTCTTTCCTCTCCAAACACTGTCCTGTCATTGGTTGAGGCTTCCACCTCTGACTGTGAGGGTTACTACAGGCCTGATCAGCACTCTTCCTAAGGTTTTTGACAATTTCAGCGGAGAAAAAAAGAAGAAAATGTTGCTTTAAAAACACGTTCAGATGGTGAAAAGGCACAACTGCTGCTGCGCTCAGAGGGTTTTTGAGGCCGACGAGTGTGATGGTGATTTTCCACTGAGCAATAAAGAGAGAGAGAGGGAGAGAGCGGGTGAGCGAGCAAGAGACAGAGAGAGGGAGAAGGGGAGGGGCCTAACAAAAGGAACTGTGGGGGGAAAGAAGAAGACGAAAAAAAAAAAAAACATCTGTAATTTCCAGATGGAATGTCTTCCATGACTTCCAGCCAGGAGCTGGCGGAGGAGGTCAACACACCAAGAGGAGGAGGAGGAAAAGAAGAAGGAGAAGGTCTGCTGGATGGAACCAGAGGCTGCAGGAGCCCCCATAGGCCAACATGGTGTCACAACACTGCCTGAGGGCCACAATTCAGTCAGGAAAAAATTCAGAGATGTTCAGTTCAACACCATGATGATGTCATCAGGCTGCTCCAGGAAGGGAAGCCTCGCGGACGGGGCTGGGGGACGAGAGGGTTCAGACCCGACTAATGACTGTAATGTGGGAAAGTGGCCCCCCGCCTTGTTAACACACTCCTGGCCTCCGGGGGCAGTAATGTAACCCAGGTGAGCTGGATGGAGGTCTGGAGGTGCAACAGGAAGCACCAGGTCTCAGGTGGAGCCACCTGGAGAGGCAGGACCCAGGTTCTCTCAAGTTCTCTGAGGTTCTCTCAGGTCCAGCTGGACACTGGGGTTGTGAGTCAGGGGATGGATTTTTTTTTTTGAATCCACACATTTTCGAAAACGCTCTCGAAAAAAATCTATGTTTACACAAAGCCGTCTTCAAAAAATTTCCCGTTTACACAGAGATGCTGGAGACGACTGAAAACGACGTAGTACCTATGCCAGGACTGGTGCGGCGCCGCAACTTTACTCCCTGAAGTCGGAAAAAAAAGAAGAACAGCTGAAGCTCACTGTGTTTAAAGAAGCAGCAGCTCGCTAACAACATTAGCACCACGGAGAACAGAAAGAAAGATCGCTCGTGAAAAGACCGTGTCAATAAAGAACAGAGTTGAACTGCTGCCTCGAGTTACTTTAGAACAGAGGTCCCCAACCACCGGGCCGCGGACCGGTGCCGGTCCGTGGGTCATTTGGTACCGGGCCGGACTGAAAGAATAATTAACTTCCATTAAATTAATCCCGTTTCATTCATTATCTGAGTCTGAACAATTTTATTTTGAAAAATTACCGTATTCTCTCCGTTACGTCCATCTAGCGCTCAACTCTTGACGCATGTCAGGGCTCTTGTCTCGGTCACCTGATACGTTACCGCGAGATTAAACCCACAAGCTAGCAAGCTAGCGAGCAACATGAGTGTCGATCGCCATCTCCATGTCAAAGTCTTAAATGCTCCATGTTATGGCTGCGATCGGAAGAAGCAGGAAGAAGCTACAATGATTTCTTTTTTTTTAAGTGAAAATACATACGGAAATAATGTTACACAGTAAATAAAAGTCAAATTCAACATATCGAGTGGCTAAACGTGTCTTTCCTCGACCTTTTAACTACAGGTCAAGGTTCAGTTTCCTCATTCGACCATTTAATCGTCCACTTTGACCTCGGACAGGAAGTACAGGAAGCACTTCCTGCTTCTGCGCCGCCTGCAACCAGGCCGACAACCCGCCTGAACTCAGCCTGATTCTTCTCAGCAGCCAGTTAAAGCCGACTCCTACCTGGTTACAGGGGGGCGGAGTCGAGTTGGTGCCGCGGGTCGGCGTGAAGGTGACGTTTCGCTCCGTTGCTGCGACTGTGAGCAATTTCTGCCTCCATCAGCCTGGTGGTGGTCAATATGTGGCCTTTAATTAGCTGCAGATGGAAACTGTAAACAGGTTCCTCGGGTTCCTCACGTTCTCCTGTTGACCTTTCAAAGTAAAAGACAAGCAACATATCTTTTTATTTCATGAACCTATTTTATTTATCTATTCATTTATTAATGTGTGTATTTGTTTATTTTGTATATACATTTTATATGTATTTATTTATATTTTTGAGTTGACCTGAAGCCTGAGGCTCTTCTCCCTCACTGTGAACCTGGTGAGGAAACTGTAAAGCAGCTGCTCTCAGTGTGGCACGACGTTAACAAGATTTGTGGGTTTTTTTCACCAGGGGGCTCTTGTGAACACGGAGGGATGATGACCCACTGAATATATACATTATGTGTATTTATACATATCAAAGTTTTTTTTTTCCACTGTCAAACTTTCATTTTTTGTCATTTTTAGTTGTTGTTTATTTTTTAAATGATTTTCGGCACAGTTTTAGAGACTTAAAGACTGTAAACTTAAGACTGTAAGAGCTTTAATGAACATCAGTCAGTAGCAGCAGCTCAGCAGGATTCAGCCTCGTAACGCACTCTCTGTGACGCCTCGCTGTGACGATAATGAGTCTCGCTCGGCCGGAGAAAAATTCCACAATATTTGTAGTTTTTCCTGAAAAAAACCCAAATCTGAAGACTGCCTCCAGGACGTCAAAGCTTCACTGTGCATTTTCAAACCGAGGCTCCAGAAGCTTCCTGCATTTTAACTCAACCCTGAGTTCTAAGTCCCGCCCCCTTTCCCCCTGAAAGCATGCTGATTGGTCCACTTGTTCCCCGACCAGATCTGCAGACAAACTTGAAGCTGCTTCATCTAGTTTCTTGTCTCTGTTTCAAGGAGCTTTATGCAGGCATTGCTATCACTGCTGCTGCTGCTGCTGCTGTTGTGGCTCCGCCTCCTTCTCTCTCCCCTCCTTTTGTTTGGCCGCACGTCGTGTTTTCTCTGGACGGCGAGCAGCCAACGTCTTGAGGACTGTGATCCAAAAGCCTGGTGGTTCCAGGCGAGCCGAGAGAGGAGGAGGAGGAGGAGGAGGAGGAGGAGGAGAAGTGATGATGTGGAGCTTGTGAAACCAGAAATGTCGCTGCAGAAAGGATTGTTAGACTAGTCGGGCCTGGTGAAGGGAGAAGAAAACAACATCTTCTGCACCTTTTCTTTTGCACACAACACTGAACAGTGTCAGTCTGTCCTTCAGACTCTGGTGATGAACTTCATGAAGTCAAATCACTATTTGCAGCTCATGGTTTCCTGGTTCCTCTGCATGAGAACCTCACGGTGTGGAACTTTCTCCGAGCTCACTCTCCTCTTCTGACTTTTTTTATTTGCTCTTTTGTTCACTTCCTGTTCCGGTGGTTTCCAGCTGGATGGGACCAAATCAGCAGCAGCATCACCTGAGTTTTATCCAGCTGATAAGTGCCCCCCCCCCCCCCCACCTCATCCTCCTCCTCATCATCTTATTGCCAGTGAGCTGAAACTCATAGTTCCATCTTCACTTCCTCTCCTTGTACCACCAGGAAATCTGCCCTCTGTGATGTCACCGAGGGGACCAGTACCTCCCTAGAGTGGCTCTCCCAGGGTTGTGGCTCAAACCCCTAAGCCAGGTGTTGTATCCGCTCCCCCACACCTTCCACCACCTCCCTCCAAATGTGGAAGATCCAACAGAGCCTCAGTTTTAGCTGGGGGCTGTAAACACCGGGCTAAGTAAACTGCTTTACCAAAGACTGAGATTTTGAAACTGGGAAGTGGTTCCACAGGAGTCTGAGATGAAAAAAGAAAGAAAGAAAGAGAAGTATGACAACTAGTATATCAGTATGGGACCTTTAAAGAGCCAGTCAACCAAAAATTAACACAAAAAATGTAAGAAACAAAGTTTGGGGCCTTCAGTGTAAAACAGGCATTGGCAAACTACGGCCCGGGGGCCATACGCAGCCCGGTAAACTTTTTTTTTTATAAGTCAGAAAATAACTGTATTTCATCCATTCAAGAGTCAGTTCACTTCAAAGACACTTGTTTTGTTGTAATTTTGTTACTTTGTTCATTTTCAATTGATATTATAACACGTGTTTTCTACATATCCCATGATACACTTTTTTCTCCTATGAGGTGGGTCACCAAAACACTCCATCTGCTCCTGCTTCCAGGGTCACATGCTCCATCAGAGGTGGGACGTGTTCAGTGATGTTCCTCCTCCAGCAGCCTCAGCTCCGTCTCACTCTTTATCACACTTTGCTTCTTCATCTTCTTCTCTTTAACCTCCTGGTGGTTTTTTTGGAGGTTCCTGCCGATGATGTTAGACTGCCGAGTCTAAAAGGTTGCATTGCAGCGGCTCCTCCTCTTCCTCCTCCTCCTGCCCCTCAGCCCCCCGCCCGCCCCCCCTTCCACCCGCGCTGGCTGCTGCTGCTGGAAAAAATGACACGCAGCAGCAGCAGCAGCAGCAGCAGCAGCAGCAGCAGCAGAGTGGGAGACGGAGCAGCGAGCTTCACGTCCTGCAGGCGTCGTTCATTCCGACAGACAGGAGACCTCGGCAGTGTCGCGGGGTGGATGGATGTGATGTTGAGACGGTGGGCGAGTGGCCGAGGAGGCGGAGCAGCTGCAGTCACAGCCGCTCTGTCCTCAGGCGGCTCGGGGCGCCGTTAAAAAGGCCTGATTGCTCTCAGTGAGCGTCCGCCAGGTGTTTTATGTGGCAGGTGGAGGTTTGATTGGAGGCAGGTGGCAGACGAGTGGTGGTGGGGGGAGGGGGTGCATATGTTGATGCCCCCCAAGAACATTTGAACGTAACGTTTATGAAAACTACAAAGACAAAATGCATGACTATACAAAAACATCAACAAAAAAAATTACCTCGGCCCCAAAACAAAGCAAGTGCATTTTGAAATGTTCCCTAACTTCACACATCCATCACCCAAGCGTGACGTTTTGAACTGTGGAACACGTTTCCACAAACTGAAACACGAACTAAAAACTAGTTCAAAATAAGATGAATAGAATTAAAGATTTATCATTCATTCATTCATCTTCTATACCCGCTTATTCCAATTCAGGGTCACGGGGGTCTGCTGGAGCCTATCCCAGCTGTCTTAGGGCGAAGGCAGGGTGACACCCTGGACAAGTCGCCAGTTCATCGTAAAACTGTCATCAAAGTTCAACTCTGTCCATCAAGAGTGCAACCTGAGGTTGACTTACAGCTACACAGCCGAGCTCAACGGCAGCTAGATCTCGTCACTCCCCAACAAGCTAGCAGTCAAAGCTTCAAAGCTAGCACCTAGCACTTACATTGAAACCTTCTATTTTTACTCAGTGTCTGCCAGATTAAATGAATGTGAAGGGCACAAATTATGAACCGCCGAGGTGCATTTAGAAAAAACATCTCTCTCTCTCTCTCTCTCTCCCTCTCTCTCTCTCCCTCTCTCTCTCTCACTCTCTCTCACTCTCTCTCACTCTATTGGATGATTCCCTTCATGTCCCTGTTGTTTCAGAGTGAGAATCTCCTCCTGGACCACAGCTGAAGACTGTTGTCCTGCATCTGAGGCCTTCAGCTCAGCTTTACAAGATCCGCCACCCCATCTGGGAAACAGCTTAAAGTGAGAAGAAGAAACACTGGGAGGAGGTGAAGGAGGAGGAGGAGGTCTGGAGGGGTCATTTTACTTCCTCATAGTCGCACCAACAACTCCAGAGGTAAAACCTTGGCCACTGCAGGAGCTTGTTTTTTATTCCCGTGTTTGAGAGAAAAGCACTTTTTTCATGGGAAATAAAATGTTGTTTAGAATAATCACCTCCTCAGTTACACACCTGCTGGAATATTTCAAAAGTCATGTTGATTTATGTCCCTCTGGAGAAGAAAAAAAAAACAGGAAGTGGATTCAGATTTTTTTTATTTCCCTTGCCAGTGGGGCTGGTTAGTAACAGCTCCAGGCTTCCCATTGGCTTAGTGATAGCGACGGTGGGCGGAGTCTAACTCAAGTTTTTTTTTTTTCTTCCATTAGTTCTTCTCGAGCTCTTCTTCTACCGAAGAAATGTTGCGCTGTGATCAGACTGCATCGACTGCAGCGTTCACGCTGGCACACACACTGTCAGCACCTCTTCCTCCTCCAAGGCCTTCGACTGGTCGCATTCCAAATGTCAGGAAAAACTAATTAGACTGGAGCTTTTTCCAAAGGATGATTTCAGAGACAATGCTAGGATCATATAGCAGCAAACACTGGCGTTAGCTAACAATGCTAATGATGCTAAATGGTGCCTGACGGACTGAAAAAAGATGGAAAAAAGCGTGAGAAATGACAGTAGATGCGAGGTGGCCTGGCCAACAGCTGCAGCTCCAGCTCCACCAGAATGGAGAGGTCGAGGTAGAAGGTGGCACATGTGGGCCTGTAAGTCACGCATGACGAGGCTTCCCTTCCCTTCCTCACCTTTGACCTTTCCTCTATAACTCTGTTTACTGCCGGCCGGTTGTCCTTCTCGCTGCTGGGATTTGAGCAGCGACGACATGCAGAGACGTTCAGAAATGTTTGCGACGTTTTTCTCCACCTTCTGAAGAGGTGGATCAGGGTTAATGGCAGGTTTCTGGTGAAGGGACGGAGGAAACAGCACTTTCAAAACTGAAGCGTGGAGTATGTTCTCCGCTTCTCCCCCTCCTCTTTCAGCCAGACCATCAGAGCCAGATAAAACTGGAGCACAGCGATGTGAGGTGGGCGGAGCCAGAGAGGAGGTGGGCGGAGCCAGAGAGGTGGTGGGCGACTGAGACTGAAGCTCCAGGTCTCAGATTTCTGTCTGTGTCATTCAGTTTGTCTCCTGCAGACTCTTTGTGTTTGTTTCAGGGGTTGAAAACTGAAAGAGTTGAATGTTCGTCACCATTTTTTAGCTCTTGGATGCTGAAAACTGTTGTTTCAATATAAAAAAAAAAATTGAAGTTTTCTTGTGTTTTAGTGTCAACAAGTCACATCACTGTCCCTCCTTCCTGCTCACATGTTAGTTCCGGCCACAGGTTGCTGCTCTCTCTCTCTCTCTCTCTCTCTCTCTCTCTCTCTCTCTCTCTCTCTCTCTCTCTCTCTCTCTCTCTCTCACTCTAACTGCGTTTCGTTTTCCCAGATGTGTGGTGATCTACTGCTGCGCTCTGACCCCTCCCACCTCACCACCAGGACCAGGCAGGCCCAGAGACTCCAGACAGCTGAACTCACTTAAATGTGTTCCTCATGTGCGCTGCCGTAATTCGGAAAAGATTTCCGAGCTCCGCCGAGCTCTGGGTTTAACCCCGTAGCTGCCGAGGAGGACGCAGAGGCCGAGTCTGGGGGCGGCGCTGCCCGCCCCCCGACTCTGCGCACTGCACCTTTAAAGTCTGCACGCTGACACTGGCAGCAGTGGCAGAGTCAGACTGTTCATTTAAAGGTTCCATAGTGTGAGAAAAAACAAAAAAAACAAAAAACAATAATCAGTGTCTCTCTCTGTCTGCCTGTCTGTTCTGTATTTTCATGATGGGCCACTGAAACACACACACACACACTCCTGGAATCCCCTTTGTGATGTCACAGAGGGGCACAATACCACCAGCCAGGTCATTTGACCAGGTTAGTGATTCGCCCTCCGAGGCCACCTTGCTTTTCTGGCCCCCTTCCAAACAAAGTTGTTAGATAGAAGTTGGACCTTCCAATGACTGGCTGCAAACACGGGGCTAAACACACTGTTTTCTGGACATCTGGAGGGTTTTTTTTGGTGGAGTGCGGGGGTGCAAAACTGCTCCACTGGAGTCACTGAGGCTCAAAATAAAGAGCTGAAAAGTCGGTGAAACTCTGGAAAATTTCTGTTGCGGAGAAAGGAAAAGGTTAGCATTAGCATTAGCATGGAGTTTGGTGTGGAATCAACACTGACTGGCCGACAGCGAGCAGCGATCAACCCGTTTTGCATTCTTGTGCAGGACAGGGGGGAAAGTAGGCGGGGCCAGACTCTGGGCCTTTTTCCCCTCCTCCTCCTGCTGCTGCTGCTGCTGCTGCTAACCGCGGCGCAGCGCTAGCTAGCAATTAGCCGCCTGCCGTGGACCCTGGTGACATTGTGCCGGGGATATTTCGGTCCTGCTTATTATGCCTTTACTGACCAGACCGTGAGTCATGTGGACGCTCGGGGCAATTCTAAGTACGTGTTAGCAGCGGCCAAGGGAGGTTCCCCGCTTTGATTCTCTCGCTTTTTTTTTTCTCTTCCTCTCACGTTCGTTCGTTCCTTCTGCTCCCTTCTTCCTACAGAATCAGAGGGGGGGGTGAAGCAACCAGGTTTGCATCAGGCCGGATTGGAAAACTCAAACAGTTTCACTCAATGGAGATTCTTTTTGCTATTCCTTCCACTCGATTGTGACTCAACTTCTCCACCGTGTCTTCCGCCTGCTAACACATATTTTCTCCACCTCCCCCCTTCGCCCCTCTTCCCTCCTTCCCTCCCCAATGACTGACTGGATGTCTCTGGCTGGCTCCGCCCCCACCCGGAGCTCGAGTCTAAACGTTGGCGAGGTGGATTCCAGTGGAAAGAGTCTGCAGATGTGGCGGCTCTGCAGCTCTGAGAAGATCTCGGGAGGAACCTGGAGGTCGCAAACACAACACGACACATCGCAACACAACACAACACAACCTGACACAACACAACACAACCTGACACAACACAACATAACCTGACACAACACAACACCCCTCCCCGCACAAGTTGTCAAACGGTGCACCAAACGCACTAAAAGTCAATGTGTTCTCCTGATGGTCCGCTGCCCTTAAACAAGCCCCACCCCTCACACGCCCCCTGCCCCTCTTCCTGGGTGCTGCATGGTCGCAGGGCGAATAGCACCGGTGGCCCCTGCATGCTCAAAATGCGCTGGGGCCTGTCGAGCCGACGGGAGGGAAGAAATTCTTCCCGTTTGTCACCGACAGACCTGAGAGCAGAAGGAGAAGGAGAAGGAGAAGGAGAAGGAGAAGGAGAAGGAGAAGGAGAAGGAGAAGAAGAGCCTCCAGACTGGCGCACCTTCCTGCAGCCTCCTACTGCATCTGTGTCTAAACATGGCTCCCAAATATCTCTTGTATTTTTAAAGCAGAATTTGGTAATTCAATAGCTGGCTGCAGGAAAAACAAATCTGCCTTGAATCTGAATTTGGTGTTTTTTTTGTTCCACGATTTGGTTCCCTGTCTGTCAAGCAGGTCTAAGTGAAGCTCTGGAAGCTTCTGCAGCCCATAGTGTAGTACTGATCCCCCCCACCCCCCCACCCCCCACCCCCCACACACACACCACCACCACCTCCACCCCTGACTCGACTTGATGTTGTCATGCTTGATAAGAGCAGCAGCTTTGTGAAGGAGGGTAGGAGATAGATGGATTGATGGATGGATTGATGACAGACAGACAGACAGACAGATGGATAGATGGATGGATGGATGGATGGTTGATACGTGAGGTGGTGGTGGAGCTCTGTCTCACAGTCTCCAGGTTGGTTTTTTTTTTTACTGACGGTAAAAAAAAAAAGTTTGTTGCTTAAATAGGAAAAGATTCAGGAAACAAAAAAAACAGCCTAAAGTCAAAGCTGCAATTAGAAACGAAACCTCAACCGCCCTGCAATGTCTGCTGCTGGTGTGTGCGTGTGTGTGTGTGTGGCAGAGGGCAGCAGCACTGTCAACCCCGTCGCTAGCCTGCGCTCTGACCTGCCTGCCTCCCTCCTGCAGCCTGCAGCCATGGCAGGCTGAGGTGTTTCTGGAGAAATGTCACTGTTTTTTTTTTGGTTTTTTTTACACGTTGCATCGCAGCTCTCGTCTTCTGCTGAAGGGACAGTGTCTCTCAGATGGACATGTAAAATATATCAAGGCAATTATGTAGGTTGAAAAAAACCCACAAGAGTCGACGAGTCCGAGGCGGCTCGTCTTCTACCGACCTTCTGCGACCTTGACCCGAGTGCGGGCCCCTGAACATGTTGGCGCGAGGTGATGTGACCTTCACATGCTGCGTGGAAAAAGCAGCTCTGTGGGGTTTTTTTCAAGCTGAGAAATACAAGTGCTGGTCGAATAAAGACTGTTGTAAGTGAGCAACGTTCCTGTTGGTTCTCTGACTGTGGAGAACCAGCAGGAACTGTGGTGCTGCTGGTGACTGTGGCAGCGCTACGGAGGCGGGAGGAGGAAAAGTGTGATGATGTGGAGCCTCGCAGCCATCTTTGATTGCCGCTCTGCTGTCTGTGAGTCTGTCTGTCTGTCAGTGTGTGTGTGTGTGTGTGTGTGTGTGTCTGCTCTCCTCAGATCCTCACAGAGAGAGAGAGAGAGAGAGAGAGAGAGAGAGAGAGAGAGAGAGACTCACTGGGTGGAGCACTGCCATCTCTAAAACACTCTCGGTCCTCTAGAGTTGAGGCGAACTTGTCAGCAGAGTCGGAGGAGGGGTGAGGAGGGGTGAGGGTGGGGTTAGGGAGGCAGGGAGGGGGCGCCGCTGTCCCAGGCCTGTCAGTTGTGGATGAAATCGCACAAAGTGCGGCGGCTCCTGCTCCGTTTGCATGTTGCACAAAAAAAATCATCACATTCAGGGTTGATCAGTGAACGACTGTGCTGCAGGTTTTCAAGCACCGCGATGTGATTTTGGTGCATAAAGATCCTGCGAGGGGAGAGGTTGGACTGATGCCAATGATCATCCACAGTTTGAGAAGAGAGAAGACGAAGAAGATTTGTTTTCTTTGGTCTGCAACCTTGATGCAGGGAAACTCAATAATCGGTGATCACACGCACGCACCGTCAGGGCTGCATGTGTGTCAGACAAGGATGACATGTCTGGTCATGTGGCCAGAAGAAAGAGTGAGAGACAGAGAGAGAGAGAGAGAGAGACTGAAACTGGATCTGTGGATTCTTCACCTCTCTCCTCTGTGGTTCTGAGCTGAGCTCCATCAAAGCCCTGAACCTGACGTGTCCAACAAGATGTGCAAGAAAAGTGTGTTTGCTTTGCACTTTAAGTGGATGAAATAAAGATGTTTCCATCAAGGATGTTTAGACACTGATTGTGATTAGCATACATATTGGGGGGACAAAAGAAGAAGAAGAAGAAGAAGAAGAAGAAGAAGAAGAAGAAGAAGAAGAAGAAGAAGAAGAAGAAGAAGAAGAAGAAGAAGAAGAAGCCACAGACAATGGAATGTCTTCCAGTAAACCTGGAAGAAAAAGTAGAAGTGGATTTTTTTTTTTTTTTTATTTGGAGAAAAAAAAAATCTTCAACTCAACTCAAAACTCCTCTTTCAAATCTTTCTCTGCAGGGATTCTGTCTGCAATATAATCCAGAAACAGAGTACGGCCAAAAACGTCTTTCCGCACATTAAAATAATCTTAAAGAAAGATAAATAACTCTGAAAACTCTTCCAAATACGCACCGACGCTCCGGAGCAGCAGTGAGAGGAGGAAGAAAGAAACAAAGAAAAAAAAAAAAGTCAGGGCTGCGTTCTCTCTTTTATAGCCGCGCGCTGTCCACGTCCTCAAAAAGAGTGGATCTAATTAAAAGGCTGCACTCGTCATCACGGGCCGGGCCGAGGCGAGCCGAGCCGTGCCAACAGCAGCCAGCGGAGAGGAGGCGCAGCAGCAGCCGCGGCGGCAGCACCGGACCGGGGTCCGGCCCGCCGCCGAGGCCCCCCCCCCGGGCCGGATCCCTGCGCTGCCATTGGCCGGTGGGCCGAGCCGCGACACGCAGCCCGGGGTCCCTCCTGCCATATAAATAGGACCAACAGAACTTTATTATTCTAGCATCACGGCAGCAGGTTTCTGCTAAGTTTGGAGTTACTCGCGTCACCACAACTGTATGCGTTCCTGAAGGAGGTGGAACGACACAAGGGCTTAGCAGCACAAGGAGTCTGCATGTCTGCGTAGACATGCTCAGCTTTGTGGATACCCGGATTCTGTTGCTGCTTGCAGTAACTTCATACCTAGCATCATGTCAATGTAAGTTTCATTATCTGCTCTCTGCTTTTTTTTTTTTTTTTTTTTTTTTTTTTGTCTTCTGTGACATGGATTTTTTTTTTTTTCCTTCACGCCCTCCAACTGCTTTGAGGATCTTGCGCTTTTGCCTTTTGTTTGGGACTTCCATCAAGCAGAAGAAATGCAGTGCATAGCAGTATATATATAAATGTATATATATATATATATATATATATATATATATATATATATATATATATATATATATATATATATGCATAGTATATATATATATATATATGTATGTATATATATATAAATCCGGCGGATTGAGCTCATGCAGAGGATTCTTCACTCTTTCCCCTCCTCTTTTTTGTTCTTCCTGCTCCGGGGGGAATGATTTAGTTGTCAGGAAAGCTGAGAAAAGTTTTCCTCTTTTTTTTTTTTTTTATCGGAGCCTGTAAAATGTTTTATTATCATTATTATTATTATTAGCTCTCTGCGATAATCGTTTCATGCATGTCTGTTTGAAAACGGGACGAAAACGCAACTTTCCTTCCAGACAGAAGATGGAAAAACTCGGCGGGGCGTTGTACACATTGTTCCATCCAGATGTTTCAGTGGGGTTGAGAAGCTTTTGTTGCATGCAGCCTGCAATGTCTCCCCCTGGCGGCAGTGGTTGGGAGCAGCCGCTTTGGCAACCGTGACGGCGTTTTCTCCCCTTCGGAGACAAATGGGTTCATAGGCTCCCCGGGGGACTAAAATAATTTCAATCCAGTTAATTGTTAAAGATTTTAAAAAATCGAAAAAGCAATAAGTTCCGACGTTTCCTTTTATTTATTTATTTTCACAACCAGGAGTCAAAGTCTTAATCTTAAAGACTGAACAATTAGGAGAAACACTCCTAGAATGCAGACTCTCCGCATTCTGGTGCTTTTTTTGGCGGCTTATATTCATTTTGCGGCACATTCATCTATCGACGGGAAGATAAAAAAAAAAAAAAAAAAAAAAAAAGAGCCTTGCGTCACCTTGAACGTCCGAGGGCGCCGCCTTGTGGCCAGGCTGGGGATCCCAGTGGTGACCTGCGGGTCCAAAGAGTCAGTGGGGGCAACTGTGTCCACGTGGAAGCAGCTGACTGAGGATGACACACACACACACACACACACACACGTCATCAGACGCACAGCATCACAACATTTTAGGAAGTGTAAGGACAGTGCAAGCTGATCACCACAACATCAACAACAGCAAAAAAGATCATTCAAATTTTTTGAGGACAAACTCGAATTGTCTGAAGCTGCAGCTGCAGTCAGAGATGCTCTGCGGCGCCTCCTGCAGCTGCAGTGCATCAGTCGCACACACACTGTGCGGCGCCTGTCGAGGCCTGTTTGCACCCTGATGGTCTGGAATGCCGCTGAGTGTGTGTGTGTGTGTGTGTGTGTGTGTGTGTGTGTGTGTGTGTGTGTGTGTGTGCGTGCGTGTGTGTGCGTGTGTGTGTGTTCTGACCTCTGATGAACGAGGCAGAGAGAGACCATTTTGGTTGTTGTTGATGTTGTCGTTGTCGTCGTGGTCCACGTGTCACATTGGTTTGCTGGGCAATTTTCCAGGACTAGGTTGTAATTAGGCTCTGGTGCGTTCACAGGCGACGGGAACAAAACAGCCCCGCCTGCTTTTTGATCACTTTGCGACTCTTTAAATCTCATTTAAACTCAATTAAACCTCAATTAAAGTCATTTAATACTCGTTTGAACGATCATCAGACCCGCTGAGCAGTTTTATCTCCCCAACTCTGTGTGTCTCCACATTATTTTATCATGTTCTAACACAACTCTTCTTCCTCTCTCCTTCTACCGCCACCACCCCTCCTCCTCCTCCTCCTCCTCCTCCACCTTTATCTCCACACCAACCAACCCACCGACCCACCGACCCACAGACGAGGTTAGTACTCGCGCTTGCTCTGCTCCTTACCTGCTCTTTGCTCGGTCCTCCTCCGTCCTCCTCCTTCCGAAACCTTTGCAGTCGCTCCTCCGGCTCCGTCCTCGCGTCCGGCTGAGCAGCCAGAGAGTCTAAGAGGCTCTTCACAGTTTCCCTGCCACTTTATCTGTCCCCCTTCCCCGTCGGCCAGTAGGTGAGGGTCCTATTGGCTGCAGTTTGTGTGTGTGAGTGAAAGCTAAAACCGCCTGGTACACAAAGGATCCTTTCTGAGGACGGCCAGGAGGGCAGAGGGAGGTTTTGGGCCTCCCAGTTCACTGGAATCTCCAGACCTGCTGCTGCTGCTGCTGCTGTGGCAAATTAAGACCAGGATCATTGACACCCACACCTTCCTTCAACCCTGCACCTCGAGACCCTCCACTGTGACCTTCCCTTTTCAAATCAAAGTGGCAGCAGCAGCAGAGGTGCAGCTGAAGTTGTGTTGTGGTTGTGTTAAAAACTCCACTTGTGTTGTGCTGAACTGAAGCACTGCTGCTGCTGCTGCTGCTGCTGCTGCTGCTCAGAGATCGTCACAGAAACAATGGAAAAAAGGGCCACATTTTTTCCATTGTTTCTGTGATCTTGAATTTAATAAATCACACACACACACACTTTCCTGCTGCATCTTCCTCCAGCATGTTTTTTTATTTCACCTCAGAGTTTTTGCTCCTCGCTCAGCTGTTCAAGCAGGCACTCGGTCTGAAGCTAATGCTAATGTCTGTAGCATAAAGCTCAAACATTGCGTCTGTGAGTCTGACGCTGATGTATAAAAAGCACTGACAGAAGTTAATGACGTTTTGACGCCATGTCATCGTGACATTAGAGACTTTTTTTCAACCTTTCAGTTCAAGTTGTTGTGTTTTTTACTCGGTGCAACACGTCACACAGTGCACAGTTCTGGACTTTGTGTATGAACTTTGTGTAAAACTTCAGCATTGGGAGAAGTTCAGATGTTGTGGCTGAGCTGTGCGTCAGCGTCTGATCCCACTTTTCTTCTCTGTCTGACTCATCTTTTTCTTCTCCTCCTCCACCTCCACCACCACCACCCCTCCTGCTCTTGCTGCTGCTGCTGCTGCAGGGTCTCACAGGAGACAAAGGACCTCGAGGTGACAGGGTAAGTCCACGCAACTCCGGCCCGCTGCTGCCTCCTCCGCGCCGCAGCAATCTGTCATTTTGTCGTTTATTGCGAAGTTTTTTTTTTTCCCGTATTGTGTTTTTTGGAAGGCGAGCGACGTCATCTGACCTTCTTACCTCAGAAGGCCACACCCTTTTGTTTACATCAGCCACAGGCTCGGCTCATAGGTTATATTTCATTACAGCTCAGAAATTCCCTTTTTTTTCCGAGAACATCAAGCAGTTTGCATTTTTGGTAGAATGATTAGATAATCTGCTGATGGCCCTGTTTTTGTAATCTCCCAGCTTTTACAAACAGCAGTTGAGCTACTTCTTCGGCAAATGAATGTGTCTATTTAATCGTCTAATGTTTAAGAAACATCATTGGCGAAACATTGACCCTCATGTTTCTCCACCTCGTCCTCTTCAGGGTCCCCGTGGCCCAGATGGTAAAAATGGCCAACCCGGCATGCCAGGCCCCGCAGGCCCTCCCGGACCCCCTGGACTTGGAGGAGTAAGTTCACCCTTCTTACACGTATACAGTATATATTTACATACTGAGAAGAAACACACAAACATCACCTGAAGATGTTTGGTGCTAGTGAGAATGAAGGACCTGCAAAACTTGTCAGCTGCTTCTCGGGGGGGGGGGGATTTGCCTCATGTAGTCATTGCCGGTTGTGGTTGTCAAGTTGTGTTGTGTTGTGGATTTCTGCCCGACCAACAACTGGAATAATATCAACTGTTAGAACACAGGAACATGGAGCTGTTTAACCTTCAGCCGCACCAGACTGCACAAGCTTTTTTTTAAAAAAAAAAAAAAAATTAAAAAAATCCCAATTTTTCACATTAAGAGAAAGAAGGTGATGATGTCACATGTCATGTGATGCCGTGAGATTGGACTTACTTCCTGTCTGCCTGTGTGTTTCCAAACAGAACTTTGCTGCTCAGTATGATGGTGTGAAGGCTCCCGATGCCGGCCCCGGACCCATGGTGAGGATGTTCTGCTGGTGTCTCTTCCACTTCCTCCGCCAGTCTCACACTTCCTCCTGCTGACCACTTTATGCTTCTCCGCAGGGCATGATGGGTTCCAGAGGCCCCCCTGGACCCCCCGGACCTCCTGTAAGTTCACACACTGTCTGATGCACAACCTGAACCTTTGAGCATTGATCCGTGCAGTCAAAACCCTGAACAATGTTTCCTCTCGTTCTCCAGGGACCTCAGGGACACACTGGACACGCTGGTGAGCCCGGAGAGCCTGGACAGACTGTAAGACCACCTCCCGAAAGCAGCAGCTGGTCGTCGTCACGTGGAGGCCTGAGATGTTTAAAATGTTGTTGCTCTGTTTCTCTTTCCTGAAGGGCCCTGTTGGTCCTCGTGGACCCCCTGGACCTATTGGCAAATCCGGAGAGGACGTGAGTTCTCCTTTTTTATTATTAATCCGGTTTTGACCTGCTTATCTTGCTCCGCGCTGACCTTCATCTCACCCACTGACAGGGTAACAACGGCAGACCTGGCAAGCCTGGAGACAGAGGCGCCGCTGGCCCTCAGGTGAGGGACCCCAGCTCACAAAAACACATCTGACCTGTAAATACCAACAATTCCTGACCCACATATTCATTGTGGTGTGTTTGCTTTTTGCTTTTGCATTGCAGGGTGCTCGTGGATTCCCCGGAACTCCTGGACTTCCTGGAATGAAGGGACACAGAGTGAGTGTGGAACCATCTTCCTCTTCCTACTCCTCCTCCTCCGCCTCCTCACCTGACCCTGTTGATAAGAGAAGAGTGGACAGTGACAGTGAAACTCCTAAAATGTTTGTAGATCTTCTGATCTCACCAAGATCAGAAGATTTTTAATCCGAGTTTGGAGATTTTATGGACAGAAACTCTTTCTTCATGGCTCCTGCTGCTGTCATTTTGTCCAGTCCAGTTGCTTCTTCTTCTGGTCTCTTCTTCTTCACTTTTAGCAAACATGCTTCTTTATTCGTGACTTTTTGTCTGTGCGATTGTTTTTTCTTTAGGGTTACACTGGTCTGGATGGACGTAAGGGAGAGCCTGGTGCTTCTGGACTCAAGGTGAGAATCGATTCTACAGCTTCCCAACAGATTTAGCCTGCCTGCTTTTAGCAGATTTTGCCTGCCTGCTCTTGTGGATGCGTAAACCCTGTGTGTCCCTGCAGGGAGAGTCCGGTGCCCATGGTGCTTCTGGAAGTCCTGGCCTGGCTGTAAGTGTCCCACTCAGCTGCCGCATTAAACCTCAGACAGCCTAAGAGCCGTTTGTCAGGAACCCCCACAGTCCCACCGACTGACTGCCGTCTGCTTCTTCCTCGCTCTTCACCTGTGCACCTGCAGGGAGCTCGCGGTAGCGCCGGAGAGAGAGGTCGCCCCGGTCCTGCTGGACCCGCTGGTGCTCGTGGTGCTGATGGCAACGTTGGACCCGCCGGCCCCGCTGTCAGTATCTGTCCCCCTTCATTCCCAATTGTTAAACTCTGGAGCCAAAACCCCTTTAGGCTGAAACTCCTGTTGCCCCCCACAGGGTCCCGTCGGTTCTGCTGGACCCCCAGGATTCCCCGGTGGCCCCGGCCCCAAGGTGAGTGCAACGCCGCTTCCTGTTGCCGCAGCATTTAAAGATGTGTTCAATTTTTAAAAAAAAACGGGAGTTGCTCCTAGGAAGCAGGAACATGTTGAATAGAATTGAACTCAATTGAATAAACATTATTGTGTCCCAAAGGGGGCTCCGGTGTTCTCACCTGTCACACCTGCACATGGTGGAACCTTAGTTTATTGAAGCACTGCACTTGTTGACCAAACATTTAAAAAAAAAAACAATCTGAGCAATCAGCCGTCACTGCTGTGCATCTTCCTAATGCTGCTCCAGTGCTACAGGTGATCACGGATCCTTTCTCTCTCTCTCTCCTCTCTCTCGGCCGCACACAGGGAGAGGTTGGAGCCGCTGGAGCCAGTGGCCCAAGTGGACCCCAGGGATCTAGAGGAGAGCCCGGTGTCAACGGACCAGTCGGCCCCGTTGGCCCTGCAGTGAGTAGCTTTGTCCCTGGAAAAGTGGACCAGAACCTGAAAAACACCTGCAGAACGTGTATCATCACTCAGTCAGAGTCTTTGGTCTTGTCTCTGACTGGCCATGTTTCTTCTGGAACAGTCAGAAGTCTGATTGGATGATTTGCACGTCTTCCGCAGTCCACTCAATTTTGTGTTATTTGCACATATTTCAGCAATAAAATACTGTTTCTGTGTCACCCCTCCAGGGTAACCCTGGTGCTAATGGCCTGTCTGGAGCTAAGGGAGCTACTGTGAGTGTCCACCTCAACCTTCAACACTTAAAAAAAAAAGGAATTTCTTGCACTCTTAAGGATATTTATTATTTATATTTATGTGGAAAGCAAAAATGACATACACAAAAAAGTCAACTAATGCTAAAACACCAAAACAAAAGGTGACACAGTTTCCTTGTGTCTATTGTTCAGGGTGCCGCTGGTGTTGCTGGAGCTCCTGGCTTCCCCGGACCAAGAGGAGGACCCGGACCCCAGGGACCCCAGGGAGCCGCTGGACAGAGAGGTCTCGCTGTAAGTACACCACAAGATTCCTTCTGCACAACCACATTAACTAAACAAATTGCTGTTTCTTCAATGTGAACATGTCTTTTGGTCCTGGTCTGCAGGGAGACCCCGGAGTTCAGGGTGTGAAGGGAGATGCTGGCCCCAAGGGAGAGCCTGTAAGTTCATACCATCTGTAGAACGCTTCACAACTTGGATAGGTTGGAGCCTGTGCACTCGCCGACTGGGACTCACCTCTCTGTTGCTGGCCTCAGGGTAACTCCGGACCTCAGGGAGCCCCCGGACCTCAGGGTGAGGAGGGCAAGAGAGGACCCACGGGTGAGCTCGGTGCCACTGGACCAGCTGGTGCCCGTGGAGCCAGAGTAAGTACCAGCCCCACCTGCCTCCTCTCCACTTTGTGTCACAGAGGCAAGTTCGCCGGGCGCTAACCTCTCGGTGTCTGCTGCAGGGCACCCCTGGTAGCCGTGGTATGCCTGGATCTGAGGGAAGAGCCGGACCTCAGGTGAGTGTTTGGTGCACCGGACATGTCAACACTACGGGTCGAGGTGAGGATCCCCTTCTCATTCCTCTTCTACCCCCTTCACCTATCAGGGTATGCCCGGCGCTCGTGGTTCTACTGGATCTGCTGGACCTCGTGGACCCCCTGGAGATGCTGGTCGCGCTGGCGAGCCCGGACCCGCTGGTCTCAGGGTGAGTGTATGGTCCAGTTCTCCAAGCACCAAGATGTAATCTATGTTTGAGTTCTCACACACTTCTGGTCCTGGGCTAAGTTGGACCTGCACAGAAGGGCTTTCTTTTCAGGCAGTGGGACCAAAGATTCTGATTTTCGGAGTTGAACCTTATTCAAAGTAATACGTCTATAATAATGGCTGTTGTTGGTTCTTCACAGGGTGTCCCAGGAAGCCCCGGTAGCTCTGGACCACCAGGAAAGGAGGGACCCTCTGTAAGTAGCTCATAAGTTGGGCTCAGGTAGTCCTGAACCTCCTTGACAACTATGCCTGATAATGTGACTTCCACTTCCACTTCCTGTTTTCCTCGTCCAGGGTCCTACTGGACAAGATGGTCGCACTGGACCTCCCGGCCCAACTGGACCCAGAGGCCAGGCCGGAAACATTGGCTTCCCTGGACCCAAGGGACCTACTGTAAGTCCAGAGTGTGCAGAAACTGAGCATCCTGCAAGTCATAAGTCGACGTCCTCTCACCTGGTCCTAATCCACCTTTGACCCCTGTAGGGTGACGCTGGCAAGCCCGGAGACAAGGGAGCCACTGGTCCCAGTGGTCTGAGAGTAAGTGGCCTGACGCCTCATTGTCCGTAGCAGCTAGCAGATCAGACGAGAGAAGATTTTCCTGACATGCCGTCTCCTTCCCTCTTTTCCTTCTCCTTCAGGGTGCCCCTGGACCTGATGGTAACAACGGAGCTGCTGGTCCCACCGGACCTGCTGTAAGTGCTCCTCTTGTGCTCTTTTTGCCTTTTATAGCCAATCTGCCATTTTTTTCAGAGTGTCTCACTATCTACTTCATCCTCCACAGGGTGGTCCTGGTGGCAAGGGAGACCAGGGATCTGCTGGAGCTCCTGGCTTCCAGGTTTGGATCCATTAACTATTCCCTCCGTCAAACATTTCTTCTTCCTTTTCTCAAACAGCACCGTCTTCCTGTGTGTTCTCGTTGAAACGCTGTATGTTAATGTTTGCAGGGTCTGCCAGGTCCCGCTGGAGCTGCTGGTGAGGGTGGAAAGCCCGGAGACAGAGTAAGTAGCACCCACTTCCACAAGTTCCAGGAGGCCTTGTGCTTTTACAACACAGGAGGAAAAAAAGGTAGAAGATGATGAAGTACAAGTCTCACCCGTTGGCTCTGTGTATCTGTAGGGTGTCCCAGGAGATCAGGGACCTGGAGGACCAGCTGGTGCCAAGGTAGGTCACCCTTTTTACTTTCTTGGTACAATATAGTAACAAAACCGAGTTGTCCATAGTGTAGAAGGTCCTTATACCTTATATCTCCATCCTCAAGTGGCTTCATAGGAATCAACAAGTTCAATTCAAAGCCAGTTGTTGTTGAGTTTTTTTTCTTTGTTTTTCTTTTTGATTAAAATGCCCATAAAGACTTCAAAGATCAGTACATAAACCAAAGTTTGAAACTCTCAGTCTTGTTGGTAGGAAAAGGTTCAAGCACAACTGACTCTTTTGTTGTGGCCCCTCAGGGAGACCGTGGTGTGCCTGGTTCTGCTGGAGCCACTGGACCTCAGGGACCCATGGGAGCCCGTGGACCTACCGGAGCCCCCGGTACTGATGGTGGCAAGGTAACGTTGATGCCGTAGAAGGATTGACACGTGCAATGCAGGGCAAAAGGTGGTGGAACTACAACCACCTGTACGTGTGTCTCCAGGGAGAGCCTGGTGTTGTTGGAGCCGCTGGTTCCGTTGGACACCAGGGAGCTGGTGGCATGCCTGGTGAGCGTGGTGCTGCCGGACCTTCTGGAGTCAAGGGAGAGAAGGTACGTCAACGCCTGTATCCAGCGTTTTGCAAGCGAAAAACGCAATGTCTCAAGGGGGGAAGATTTTTTTTCATCGTCGGTGGTTCTTCCTCCAGGGAGAAGCCGGACACAAAGGACCTGACGGCAGCCCTGGCAGAGACGGATCCCGTGTAAGTTTACCACTATCATCCTCCTCAATCTCGCCTCCCCATTGGTGAGAATCCTCGGTCTTAGTCTTCTCTCATCTTCCTCAACCCTTTAGGGTCTGCCTGGACCCAATGGACCCCCTGGACCCATTGGAGCTAACGGTGACAAGGTAAATGGTTAACAGCTGGATGTTGGTCACATCCTAAACATTTTCTAAATGTCCCAGCAATAACAGGACACTGGAACTGTCTGACAGACTGGTCTCACTGGCCTTTGATAGAAACTTAGCCGGAATTGATGTCAGGTCAAACCACCGCGCTAACATTCAATCATTTGTGATCTCGTTGGGAAAAAAAGAATGAAGCAGTAGTTTATTGCAGGTCAGAACCGTAATACTGCCACCCAGAGGCGCATTATTAATATTGCAGCAGTTGCTCTGCATGCTCACAGTATCACTGTGTTTCAAAAGGAAAGCCAAGCATATAGATTAACTATAAACTGTGAAATATTTTGATGATATTTTGTCTGGGTGTGGGGATACGGCAATGTTTACTTAACAAAACAATTCCCATTTTTTTACACTAGGGTGAGGCTGGTTCTTTCGGACCTTCTGGACCTGCTGGACCTCGTGGTGCCTCGGTGAGTACTTATAGTCAACTCTGTTAGACCACTGGTTTAACTCAATTCACCTACCTGAGAAGAGGAAAAGACTTCTGAACTTCTTCGTTGCTAAGCAAATTTTTTTTATCGTCTACAGGGTGAGCGCGGAGAGGTTGGACCTGCTGGACCCGCTGGATTCGCTGGACCACCTGTAAGCCCACATCCGATCCAATGGCAATATCCTGAAATATATGTCCAAGCAACACAAGAGTATTTGAATGCATGCTGATGCGTGTTCTCCCACCATGCAGGGCCCCTCCGGTCAGACTGGAGCTAGAGGCGAACGTGGACCCAGTGGAGGAAAGGGAGAGACCGGATCTGCCGGACCTGCTGGGCCTGCTGGACAGTCTGGACCTGCTGTTAGTCACTTTACACACCGCACACACACACACACACACACACACACACACACTTTCAGCTCTTCTCTGCGGTCAGGCTGCAGTGTGGGTAAATGTTGCTGTGCCCCTGAAGTAACATAACATATGGAAATATCGTCCTAAATGTAAATGACGGTAATCTCCTGATTTGCAAGCATGGATTTTTCCAAATTGATGTGTTCCTCAAGGTCAAGAGTTAAAGTTAAAAGCAACAGGTTTGCTGCAATGCACGTAGCTTTCAAACGCCCACAGTAGGAGGTAGACTTGAAGCCTCAGAGCCTGACAGAGGTCTAACCACTGAAGGAGACTCTGGGTGACGAAGGCCGGTTTTTCCACCGTAGCACAAACATGATGACAAACATGATGCAAAAGTTTCAAAATGCTGAAACGATTACGTCAAATCATGTTTTCATGATTCCAGGGTCCTGCTGGTGCTTCTGGACCCGCTGGTGCCCGTGGAGACACTGGATCTGCTGTGAGTACCACATCTTCAAGTCACTCTCATGGAAAAGATGCTTTACCTTCAACTGGTTCGACTCACTAATAACCACCATTGGCTGTGTGTCACAGGGTCTGACTGGTTTCCCTGGTGCTGCTGGCAGGATGGGAACTCCTGGTCCTGCTGTGAGTATGGGGCTCTTGATCATTTTAGTTGAGGGTGAGAAGAGCTGCATGCTCACTGACCCTTGAAACCTCTTAGGGCATCGCTGGACCCCCTGGCTCCGCTGGAGTCGCTGGTAAGGATGGTCCCCGTGGAGCCCGTGGAGACTCTGGCTCCGCTGGCCCACCTGGAGAGCAGGGTATTGTCGGACCCCCTGGTGCAGCTGGAGACAAGGGACCTTCTGGAGAGTCTGGTCCTGGTGTAAGTTGGAGATCTTTATTTGTTCCTCTCGGATATTCCAGAACTTTTGAAGACAGGTGATGTCCCAGCGACTGTGCACTGTCACTGACATGTTGGCTGGTGTCTGTAGGGTCCTCCTGGTGCTCCTGGAACCACTGGTCCTCTTGGACTTCAAGGATTCGTTGGTCTGCCTGGTGCTAGAGGAGATCGTGGTTCCCCTGGTGGCCCTGGAGGTTTGGTATGTATGGACGCACCAGTCAGAACCCTTGATAAAGAAGAGTCCCAGGGCAAAAAGCTGAGATCAACTCTGTGTCCAATGACAGGGCGAGTCTGGTAGACTTGGACCTGCTGGTTCTCCTGGACCCCGTGGTCCTCCCGGAAACATTGGTCTGCCTGGTATGACTGGACCTCAGGGAGAGGCTGGCCGTGAGGTGAGTACTCAGCCAGCCACCACCTGCAGAAGTTGGATCTCTTGGTTCTTCTCAGTGGACTTCGTGAGAGCCAATGTTCCTCCGTCTTTAGGGCAACAGTGGTAACGATGGACCCCCTGGACGCCCCGGTGCTGCTGGAATCAAGGTAACGTCTTTGTAGCTTTCCATACGTTTCTGCCACCCACCAACACACACATACACACACGCACACACACGTCCGTCGCTCTGACCCGTGTTTGCGACTCCTCCCCAGGGAGACCGTGGTGACCCCGGACCTGCTGGAGCCGGTGGACTTGCTGGTGCCCCAGGACCCGCTGGACCCTCCGGATCTGCTGGAAGACCTGGAAACCGTGGAGAGTCTGTAAGTTTTTGGAAATATCACCTCCTTGGCCGATCAACATTGTTGATTCAGATCATCAGCTCATTTCGCTCCTGCTTACTTTTTTCACCTCCACAGGGTGCTGGAGGTCCCTCTGGACCTGCTGGAGCCGCTGGAGCCAGAGGTGCTGCTGTAAGTGACAATGCAGCCGTACAGATGTAGAGGAGAGTATTAGTGCTCTACTTTCTCACAGTTCTGATATGATTATCCGATCCATGTGTTTTTAGGGACCCGCTGGAGTCCGTGGTGAGAAGGGAGGTGCCGGAGACAAGGGAGAGAGAGGCATGAAGGGTCTGCGTGGACATGCTGGTCTCCAGGGAATGCCCGGACCTTCTGTAAGTGGCACCGGACCATCATGGTCGCACATTAACATGTGGTTTGCACGACACAAGGACAGTTGAACACAACAGGATTTGTGATGGCGGTAGTAGTGTAGGCGTGGCTGACTCTACAAATCTTTGGGTTTCTGGAACTCACGGGTAAAAGATTGTCGACGCAGTTTTTCCAGTGACTGCGTGGCCTTTTTAAACCCACATAACCACAGCCCTGCTACTGCAAACCAAAACACCAGTTAAACAGTATGCAAGTCCATAGCGTTAGGTGGCTCCAAACAACAGAATTGTAACACCTGCAATCTCAGATTTAACCAGTAAAGGTGTAAAAATCAAGATAAGCCTGTGATGATCCCACTGAGATGTTACAACGTATAACGATTATACTCACACCAGATCACACAATCTCACAGAGTCACAGGCTCTTTACTGACGCTTCTCCTCTCCCCTCAGGGACCTTCTGGTGACAGTGGACCTGCTGGACCCAACGGACCCTCTGGACCCAGAGTGAGTCAGAGTGTTGCTGCAGAAACACACCCGTGGATGCTGTGTCAGCAGCTAAAGCACTTTTACACCGGCCAGCAGACACACATGTCTTGGCAGTGACGGTGTGGAGCTGCCTGGCTTGAAGCTTCTAGTTCCTGTTTAATTTGTGAATATCTCTTCTTCAGGGACCCGCCGGACCTCATGGACCCCCTGGCAAGGACGGTAGAGCTGGTGGTCATGGAACCATCGGTGCCCCTGGTGCTCGTGGATCCCCTGGATACGTCGGACCTGGTGTAAGCACATCCACCAATGAAAAATAATTTTGTCGAGACTCCTTCCACAAGAGCCATAAGGTGTGACAATGTGTAATCTCACCTATCAGGGTCCCCCCGGACCTCCTGGTATGCCCGGACCTCCAGGCCCTGCTGGTGGCGGCTACGACGTCTCTGGATACGATGAGTACAGAGCCGACCAGCCTGCCCTGAGAGCCAAGGACTACGAGGTGGACGCAACCATCAAGTCCCTCAACACCCAGATCGAGAACCTGCTCTCCCCCGAGGGATCCAGGAAGAACCCCGCCCGCACCTGCCGCGACATCAAGCTCACCCACCCCGAGTGGACCAGCGGTGAGCTCCGCAGCTCCTGACCCGTCCATCGATGGGCCCCGTCCTCGCCCTTCTGCTCTTACAAACCACTTCTCTTTGCCTATGCAGGATTCTACTGGATCGACCCCAACCAGGGCTGCAACAACGACGCCATCAAGGTCTTCTGCGACTTCAACACCCGCGAGACTTGCGTCTACGCCCAGCCCGAGAGCATCGCCAAGAAGAACTGGTTCAGGAGCACCGAGAGCATGAAGCACGTCTGGTTCGGAGAGACCATCAACGGTGGCACCGAGGTGAGTGTCCTGGCCACTAGAGGGCGCTCCTCCGCCTCCCCTCCCAGTCCACACTGGACTGCCACTCTTCGCCGACGCTTACCGCCTCCCTTTTGCTGTTGTGTCACACAGTTCGCCTACAATGATGAGACCATCAGCTCCCAGAGCATGGCCACCCAGCTGGCCTTCATGCGCCTGCTGTCCAACAAGGCCAGCCAGAACATCACCTACCACTGCAAGAACAGCGTCGCCTACATGGACGAGCAGAGCGGCAACCTGAAGAAGGCAGTGGTGCTCCAGGGCTCCAACGACGTGGAGCTGAGGGCCGAGGGCAACAGCCGCTTCACCTTCACCGTGCTGGAGGATGGCTGCACTGTGAGTCGCTTCTCCTTCTTCATTCATTGTTTTGTCTTAAGAGGTCCCATATTATAGACCCACGAGCCAAAGAACTCTATACAAAACCATGAATATATATATAGCCCTCTCTTGAAAAAGCTGTCTCTGTGGGTGGAGCCAACACCTGGCTGTGGGCATTGCCGCTACCTTGCTAGATGTACCCCCTGTGACATCACAAAGGGCTGTTTTTTCTGCACTGTGTGTTTTCAGCAAATACAACCTCAGAGGCAAGCACGTGGAAAAAGCAAAGGAGGGATTTACTTTATTTCAGTGGGAGTTCGCCGATTAGACCAATTTTTGCCTAATATGGGACCTCTGAGTCAAAGTTGTTGTTGCACTTTACGCTTTTGTTCTGTGACAAAACAAGATTCTGAAACCCTTTTCCCCTCACACCTGCAGAGACACACTGGCGAGTGGAGCAAGACAGTGATTGAGTACAGAACAGACAAACCATCCCGTCTGCCCATCCTCGACATTGCACCTATGGACATTGGTGGAGCTGAACAGGAGTTTGGTTTGGACATTGGCCCAGTCTGTTTCAAATAGACTCATGATAAATTAACTTCCCTCCCACCCACTCCAAACAAAACAAAGAAATCCTGAAAGAGAGAAAGAACGAAAAAAAAAAAAAATCCAAAAAAGTCTCTGCCCTTCTTTCTGTGTTGTGTTTTTATACCAAAATGCTGATTTCTCTCTGCGCATCCACTTGCTTAAGATGGGCAACTATCTGAGCGGACTGAACGGACTGATCGGAGCGTTTGTGCAATGCAAATTAATACAGCAGCCCAAAGGGAAAAGGCGGGAAAACACCTTGTTGTGGGACAATCATGTCATCCTTTTGTAAAAAATTAAAAGAAGTGTAATAAAAACGCTGAAAGTACGCATCACCTTGTGGTCTTTGTATATCTTCCAACGAGGAGGTTTAAAACCACAATTTCCATGAAAAAAAAGGTTTAAACTACCTCATGCCTGTAGCGAGAGAAAATACTATTAGCAAAAGCCGAGGTCCACAACAGAGATGTTCAGACTTTCGATGCTTCAAGCTTTGTCCCGTATCGGAAGGTGCTCACTTACTTGAAGCGGAGATCTAATGGTGCTAAGATGCAGCTGTGGAGCAAAACCACTTTCTTACTGTATTACTTTGTATTGGCCTTTGAGGAGTCTTGCGTTGGTCCCCTGATGCTCCCCCACTTTAAGCATGTGGAAATGGTCCTAAACCCTGATGTCTGTTTGGTTTCTTCTCAGTTTGTTATTTTTTGTCTAGGTTTTGTTTTCCTTTTCTTTCTTTTTTTAATTTTCTTAACTCGACAAAAAAAAAATCCCAGCAGATTTGTTCATACTGACGGCCCAAAATCTCAACCCCATCGATTTAACAAAAGAAAAATCTCTCTCTCGCTCTCTCTCTCAAACAAATGACACCACAAAGTCTATTGTACCTATTTTGTATATGTGAGATGTTTAAATAAATTGTGAAAAGTTCTGAAATAAAGCATGTCCAATGTTCCAAAAACACGACACCCAGTGATTGAAGTGCTTTCATGTCACTGCATTTTGGTTTTTCAACACATCAACCACTTCAACATCTTCCTGCTGGAAGCGCAGCCGCATCCACTTTTTTTTCCTTGCCTCTTTTGTTGTACATCCATTTCTAATGTACAGTACATTTCTGTTGACACTGTCAATGCCAATGTGTGATTACTAACATGCGTTGTTTTTTGTAAATATGCATCCTCTGATGTTGCTTCCCCCCTTTTGCATTATACAGCTTTTGCATCCAAATAAATTTCTGTGATTTGGATCGAGGGCTTGAATCGCAGTGATGCACTAAAGTCAGGAGGAGAGCAGGAGAATATAATAGTCCAGACATAGTCACCCTTTCATCACTTTGTCACAGGCTGAGCACCAGTGTGTTGAGGGAACTACTGGGATATGTGAAAAACTGAAAAACTGGGATTTAATTTGAACTCCTCGAAATTCTGTGGCCACTTGCAATGCATAAAGTATTAAAGTTCACATCAGATTGTTTGATGCACATATCACGCTTTAAAAAGTTATTATATTTTGTGTAGTAAAATAATAATAATAATGATAATAATAATAATAATAATAATAATAATAATAATAATAATAATAATAATAATAATAATAATAATAATAATCTAAGCAAGATATGCTAAAATTGTACTCAACAAAAAATATCCAAGATGCACTGTATCAAGGGCTTTTGCTTCACAACTAATATAGTACTTCCCCAATTGTATTTTGATGCAGTATACTACTTTCCCTAATACTACAAACTCCTTCGCCACGCTGTGTGTGACACAGCAGACTGAAAGCTGTTTCGCAATGCTGAGGATTTTTTTATATCTAAACAGGTGCGGGATTTACTTTGTTTTTAGTTTGGTTTCGGATTTTCAGTACTCCGCGAGCTTGACGTCCAAATATGCCGCCGGGACCTGGCCACATGTCTAACTCCCTGTCAAACACCTATAAGCCAAAACAGAGGCAAAAGCTGCACATTAAAACCGGACGTGATGGGATGAGACCTTGTATAGCAATGGAGGACCCAGCATAAAACTATACTATATCACATTATTACAATCAGTATTAGTACTGGTTGCAAAATAATAGTTTGTTTGTCACGTCCCAAACTTTAGGCCCATTCTAGCAGTTATTATATGATGGGATGTATTAATTACCATTACAGCCTATCTAAAAAGTGACTATTAAAAAGCCTTTATCTTCTAATAGCTATGAATCATCAGCATTGTTAAGTTTTACTGATGATAAGTCTCTCGTGGCCAAAATTAGTTTTCGGCCATAAAATGCGGAACTGTCCACGGAAATGACCCCTGTCGATATGTATGCGGTGGCGTTTGGCTCCATCTGTCGGCGAGCATTCGAACTTCAACACATCCAAAACTGGTTACCATCAGTTCCTGATTCAAACCTCTAGAGAGCGCCTCATCCCGCGCGGGGAACCCGAAGAGCAATCCAACCCCTCATACAGGTAGGGAACTTCTCAATGACAGTAACACACGTGACTCTCTGTTTATTAAGTTATATGAAGCAACTCTCCTTGTTGTTGCTGTTGTGGTTGTTGTTGTTGTTGCCGCTGACTCTTGCTGTTTCAATCATTTTATGTAGTATATATATATATGTATGTACACACACACACACACACACACACACACACACACACACATATATATATATATATATATATATATATATATATATATATATATATATATATATATATATATATATATATATATATATATATATATATATATATATATATATATATATATATATATATATATATATATATATATATATATATATATATATATATATATATATATATATATATGTATGTATATATATATAATAATTGAACAATATTCTAGGAATAATTGTTCCATCTAATTTAAAAATATACATGCGACAACATTAGTTTAGTATTGAGGCCCGTTGGCCTCAGAACTTTATTTCTCTTTAAACTATCGATCCAAATCCAAATCCAAATCCAAAATCCATTTCATCCCTTTATCGTCAACACTTAAATCTGCAGTGAATACACAGTAGTTTCCCTCCCACTGCTCTGCAGACTCCTTGGTCACGGTATCCTGCTGCAAATGCGCCCCTTTGACACTTTTTGCAAGTATGAGACCAGACGCTGTGATCTTACGTCCTCCTCCGACCCAGAGCCGGCCCAAGGCATAAGCAAAGCAAGTGAGGGCTTAGGGCCCAATAGCCACTAGGGGGCCCCCAAGAGCACTCAAAAAAAAATCAGATTTTTTTTTTTCTCCATGTATAAATGATGATTTCTATATGAATAAAGATATATTATTGTACAAAAACACAATTTCAACAGAGTGCAGCTGCTAATGGAGACCTAGTGATTCTTCTTAATGCCTCTGCACCTCACTTTGTGCGTTATCAACTTGGAATGTTGTGTAAATCAACCCCAGGACACTCTTGTAGCTGGATGTGCTACCCTTGAGATTGAAAACCATATGTGGCACCCTGGACGTGATCCATGATGATTCATTGAAATTATTCGTATTAAGTTTGCATTGGTATTACTTAAGTTTCTGATTATTTTTTACCTTTTTTGGGGGGGAGGGCGGGGGTGTTGGTGCATGTCCTCACTCTCCCGTCAGAGTCCCGCTAGGATGCCGTCACTCCGGCTGTGATGCAAGGGGAGGAGGCGGCGTCTCCGGCGGAGCCGAGGACGCCAGATGGTGCCGCCGCCGTCACACAACACAGGTGCCGGTTGTCATGGAGGAGCCAAGATGGCGGTGCTGGCCTATAGCCTGGGCAAACGCGAAATAAACCAGCATTTCACCGTCCGAAATGCCAAGCTGATCTCGCTGGCCGCGGTCGCCCTGCTGCTCGTCTACCACACGGCGTGGCGCTACTACGACGGTAAGTCGTCGGCTCGTGTTTGCCCATGACTGAGCTGATGCAGCGAGACGCGGCTAGCGCTAATGCTAACGTGGGCTAGCGAGCTGCTAGCCTCCTCCCCCCGCCTCCTCCTCCTCCTCCTCCCGGCCAGCTAAGCTAGCTTGTTTGTAGATGCGTGTCGCGCTGTGCCTCCCTGTGCCGTTGAAGGTTGACCTGGACGGGCTGACTCATGTGCACGGGTTTCCTTTTTTCCGACCTGACACGTCTTGTTTAACTCATGACGGGACTGAAGCTGAACTGCGACGGGGCTTGGCTCGGCGAGATAGCCTAGCCTAGCCTAGTGCTGCACTGAAGAGCTGTGTGTGTTTACACGCTCCTGTCAGGACACGCTTGGCTGCAGCTCGTGAAGTCGTGCGCGGGGGTGGATGTGGCTAATAAATCTACAACCAAAGATTCCATTTGGGGATTAAAGAAGGCGGCAACTTAAAAAAAGAAAAGAAAAAAAAAACGATGCCCCCCGGGTACAAAATAATAGTATTAGTCATCGTCACACGGGGTTCATTGGGGTTAGATGCAGCTACATTTTCGGTGATGTAGATGCTATTAAAACTCTTCAGAGCATGTTTGCTATTGTACAGTCTGTTCTGTATGTTCTCATTGGCGGGGAATCAAAAGAAGCCTGCGCTCCATTCGTTTGGCGTTGCTTCCCAGGTGTGGAGGCGTGGAAGTTGTTGTTATTATTATGCACTCTTCAGGATGAGTGTTTTGCCCCCACTTGAATTACACGGTGGACATTCAGCTGCCTGTGTGTGTGTGTGTGAGTGAGAGAAGGTGTTTTCTGCTGCGCCGCCGACCCCTCCAACATCGCTTCTGCCTCTGTGGGTCGATTCTTCGGCCACTTGGTTCTATTCATTTGCCCACTGAAATGAATGGCCGAGTTTAAATTGCCAGGGGCTGCATTTTTTTTTTTTTTTTTGCACAACAAAGCGGTGTATTGTATTGTATTGTACCATACAGGAATCATTTGAGTGAAAGGGATGGGGCGAGGGGGCGGCACAGAGAAAAAAATGTGCTGGTTTCATTTAATCAATATCTTTCTATGTTTTCAGTTGTTTGTTTTTTGTTCATTTTTTTCCTTCCCCATCTCTTTCTCTGCAGGCGGTGACTCATGTGAATGGCTGCTGTCCAGAGGACGATACCTGGGGGAGAACGTATGGCAGCCTTATGGCTGCATGATGCACAAGTACAAAAGCACGTGAGTAGCTGTGCACTGATAAACAGTGTGTTTTTTATGTGTGTGTGTGTGTGTGTGTGTGTGTGTGTGTGTTTTGCACAAGCAGTGTCTGGGGTGTCAGACGGTGAGTGGAAACGTACGGTGGCTGCGGGAGGGGCGGGGAGTGTTGTTGGTGGTCAACATGCCAGTGTTAGCTGACCACCAATGAGCAGCTGGAGCCAAGAATATGCAAATCCACCTGACAAAAGCCTGATTGGTCCACGGGTTCGGTGTCCTGGCCCAGTGTATTCACCCAGTTACCGCTTGGAAAAACTGAATTTGCCGTGCCTGTTCGTGCAATCGTGTGAAGGTGTCCGTTTAGCCCAGGCATGGGCAAACTACGCCCGGGGCCATATACAGCCTTTTAAGCTTTTTAATCCGGCCCGCCCAACTTGGTGAAACTATATTAATAGTAAGTCCGGAAGTAAGTAATACAATAGCTGCATTTCATCCATTTTTTCTGTTTTAAGAGTCATTTCAACTAAGAGCGAAATAACGTGGGGCTTGTTGTAACTTTGCTTTGGTTCATTTTTAGTAGACATTAAAGCACAGGTTTTCTACACATCCCATGATATATTTTATTCTCCTATGAGGTGAGTTACCAAAACACTCCATCCATCTGCTGCTGCTGCTGCTGCTGCTGCTCCGGCTCCTCTTGTCACATTTTAGAACCCACTGTGTGGCCCACGAGTCAAAAATGTTTGCCCACCCAGAGGCCAGCCGCTCCGAGCCCAAGTGTGTCTCACGCCGCAACCTTCCGTCCTTCTTCACTCCTTGCCATTTTTTTCCCCCCGTCGTGCAGTGAAGCCAAACAATGCCTTGCTACCAAGAGAGTGGCCTTCGTCGGTGACTCACGCATGAGGCAGCTGTTCTACGCCTTTGTCAGAGTGGTGGAGCCCGAGCCGAAGGATGATGGAATCAAGGTGTGTGTGTGTGTGTGTGTGTGTGTGTGTGTGTGTGTGGACACATAATGGGGAAGCGTTGAGCAAAAGATAGCAAATAAAAAACAAAACAACCCACAAATCCTAGAGCCCCTCCTGCCCGGAGTGGTCAGTGAAACTGAAGAGTGTGTCTCTGTCTCTGTGTCTGTGTGGTCATCTTTTGCATTTGGAAGCTCTGGTTTTTATCAGATTCCAGTCTTGGATGAAGTGGTTTTTCTAGCTAAGACATGAGATTTAGAAAAGCCAAACAAGACAAATCAAGACTTTTGTTTTTTCCTTTTACTGAAGGGAATTATCAAGCTTGGGGTTGTGGTTTCCTACACACACACACACACACACACAGACGCAGACACGTTACACGTATGCAATGAAACGTATGTAACGTGCTGTTAGTTGATGTGTGCTAGCCACCTTTGGTGCATGACACACATGCACACACACACACACGCACGCGCGCAAATCATTCATAAACATGCAGGTGCTGCTATTTTTCCACTCTAATTTCCCTCAATAATAACCCCCCCTTCTCTCCCCCTCAGCATGAAGACATTTCCTTTCAAGATGAGAGTGGCACCGTTCGTGTGGTAAGAGCCCTCTGGAGACGCCAGCGTCCCACGCTGACCCTGGGAGGGGGGGGCAAAACACACACACACATACACGCACACACTCCAAAATGCAAATTTAAACATCGGTGCCCTCTTGTGTTTCCAAGGACTTTGTGTGGTGCCCCGTGACAAATAACTCTATGAAAGAACGACTGGTGTCATGGACACAAGTAAGTCCTGCTGTTAGCTTTAGCATTTAGCACCAGTTCAATTTAAACACTTTGAGTCCAGTTTTTAATGCAGCTTGTCTTTTTTGTCTATTTTATTTTGTTTTGTTTTTTTTTCTTTCTTTCTTTCTTTCTTCCCAGGAATCATCACTGAGGCCGGATGTTGTCATCCTGGGAGCTGCATCGGTGAGCTGAGCGCTCGCTCCTGTCATGCTGCTGCTACTGTTACTCTTGTGAACTCTCCTGTCCTGAACCTGCTCTCCCTCCCCTCTCCTGCCCCCCTTGCAGTGGTCCATCAAGCAGCACGGGGGCAGCAGCGAGGCCCTGCAGCAGTACCGAGTCAACCTGACGTCCATGGCGGCGCCGCTGCAGAGGCTGGCCGACCACAGCGAGGTCTACTGGCTGCTGCAAGGTGAGGCCGCCTGGCTGTCAGGAGAAAAAAAAAGTCACCAAACTAATCAGCGTATATAATGTTTAACTGTCGGCGTTTATAAGCATGTTTTTCTGCGTCGCCTGACTACGGAGACGTAGTGTGAAGGTGCAAAAACTGCGTATACGTTACATATAAACACACACACACACACTGTTGTGCGTTTACAGCGGGGTTTACAGCTGCCACTTCCCTTATCAGAGTCAGTCCGTCACCGCTGCACAACCTTTGAACGCCATTCGCTTCCTAATAGCGCTTTTATTGTGAAAGGATTTTGCAGCAAGGTGGCCTTTGTGTTTAACTTGCAAAGCTTTCCTGGAAGTTGCAACTCATAGCTGAACTCAAATAGTGAATGAATGCCATAATGCATTTAAAAATCGTCGAATAGTCGAAGAGCGCCACCTGCTGGCTCTGTGACGAAGGCTTGTGTGTGTGCGTGTGTGTGTGTCCTCCACAGCCCCGGTGAGGGAGGAGGCCCTGAGAGTCTTGAGGAAGTCCATCACCAACCAGCAGCTGGACCTCTACAACCAGGCAGCAGCCGATGTTTTCGGCGGTGGCAGTAGGAGGCGTGGCAGCGGCGGTGGCTCCTCCTCCTCCGACTCGGGGGTCCGGCTGCTGGCCTCGCCCCGCCTGGCCGCCGCCGACACCATGAGCTTGTCGGAGGACGGCCTGCACCTGCCCGACAGCGCCAACAACGTGGTGGGCGGGACTTGTCTGGAGTCCAGAGTAGGGTTGAGCATCGATTGGAACCGGGGGCCCCGACATTCCAACTCTCCCCGGGAATCGTTTCAAATTTTTACATTTCGGTCCCTCCCTTCCAAGAAAGGTTCGGCGGCTTCCTTTTGCCTCACTCAAATAAATGACACGAGTGCTCTCAGTGCTCGACTAACCAAATCTATCTGGCAAAGGAGGAGGGTGCACCACCCATGCGATTAAACGCCTCCAGGCGGGTGGTGGAATTACTGCTGCTAATCTGAACTGGATTATCCAGCGTTTGGTTTATGTTCTGCACCAAGTCAGCCAGTTAACAGTGGGAGCTCAGCTAGCATGCACCTGCAGCAACAGACCACTCAGAGCGCATGTGAAGGGTTTTCAAAAATAAAGCTCTCTTAAAAAAAAGTGCCCCAACATTTATGTTCAAGTTGGTGGATTTGATATTTCTATACTGTGAGAAAGTTGTTGTGAAGTTCATAAAAATGCATAGATTAAAAATTCATGGAGAGTTCAGACCATTTAATCCAGAAAGACCTCCGGTTTGCTACCATCTCATTCAAAACACAATTTTTTTTTGACCCCGCCTTTTAAAACAATCGTAATCGAGAATCTTTAGGAACCGAAATCGAAAATGAGGAATCCAGAATGGGAAACCGGAATCGTTCAAATTCAAACGATGCCCAACTCTAGTCCAGAACTTGTATCTTCTGTGCTTTTCTTGTTGTTGTTGCTTCGGTCGGTGGTTTTCAACCCTCCACGTGTCCTCCCACCAGGCCGCCACCATCCTCCTCAACGCTGTGTGCAACAAGCTGCTGCGGCCCATCGAGGGCTCCTGCTGCCAGACGCTGCCGCCCCCCAACCTCCTGCAGAAGCTCTCGGCCTGCTTCTTCCTGGGCTCGGCCCTGCTGCTGCTGCTGCTGCAGGTGCTGGGCGACGGGCGCCACCGCCGGCCCGTGCCCCCGGACGTGGAGAGCCTGGAGGAGAGGAAGCCGGCCACGGCGGCCGGCCCCCCGGGGCTCAGGGTCCCCCTGCAGGCCGTGGTCAGGATGGGCGTCATCATGGCCTACTTCTACCTGTGCGACCGCGCCGACGTCTTCATGAAGGAGCACAAGTTCTACACGCACGCCACCTTCTTCATCCCGCTGGTCTACGTCCTGGTGCTGGGGATCTTCTTCAGCGAGAACAGCAAGGAGGTACCAGCTTGGATTTATTTTTTGCTATTAAACTTTTTTTATTTGAGGAATGAATGATGATGAAGTGGCTTATTGATTATAATAATTTCAACGCATTCCCGCCTCCACTACTGACTGGTTAGTTGTCTAAACCAGTGGTTCTCAACTGGTGGAGTCTCAGGACTCACAATATTTTTTTTCCCTTATCAGGAAGTTGCAACCCAAATGTATTCCACAGCACTCAAAATTTATTCCACACAAGTAAAAACGCTAGCCCACTTCCTATCATGTCTAGTAAATAAATTATTGAATTGAATTGTGTGTCCTGCAAAATAAATGTCTGAGATTTTCTCTATGAATATATATATATATATATGTGTATTTTATATATTTTATATATATATTTTAAATGTATTAAATTTATTGAATTTTTTAAAATCTGCTTAAAAAAAAAATTGTCCAACATTTTCTCTAGGAATATGTATATTTTAAAATTCCTTGCTGGGGTTGGGGGGGGGCAAGGGCTTCTGGTCACTGACCTGAGAGGAGCTGTGGGTGCCCTTTGTGATGTCGCAGAGGGCCTTTTTTCCTTTATTTGATTAGAGCTGGGCAGTTCAGAGACGCTGACCACTGTTGTCGTGTTATGATATGGGACCTATTGTTAAAGGATGCACATGTTTGATGATTTCACCATCTCGACTGAAAAGTGGCTCCGTGTTCGTCGTGGTGTTTTGAACAGACCAAAGTCCTGAATCGGGAGCAGACGGACGAGTGGAAAGGATGGATGCAGCTGGTCATCCTCATCTATCACATCTCAGGTGCCAGCGCGGTGAGTCCAGAGCCCCACCTACACACACATGTTGCAGTCTATGGCAGTGGTGAAATGCTTTTTTTGGGCCTCTGTGGGATTTCTGCCTGCAGTTCCTCAGGTGGCCACTGGGGAAAAATTGCCACACTGCCATAATACATGAGCACACATTGCCTGCCTGCCTTGTCTGTTTTATTTGGGGTTTTTTTTTTGTTTTTCTCTGTTTTTCCAAATCTGACTGAGTTTGTCGCCCCCTGGTGGCCAGTTTATTCCGATCTACATGCACGTGCGGGTGCTGGTGGCCGCCTACCTCTTCCAGACTGGTTACGGACACTTTTCCTTCTTCTGGCTCAAGGGCGACTTTGGCCTGTACCGTGTCTGCCAGGTGAGCGTGTTTCTGCTCCATCCCTCTCTAGGCTCCGCCCACTGTGACTCTCAACCAACACTGAGCTCCTCCTCTTCCTCCTCAGGTCCTCTTCCGCCTCAACTTTCTGGTGCTGGTGCTGTGCGTGGTCATGGACCGGCCCTACCAGTTTTACTACTTTGTGCCACTGGTCACCTTCTGGTTTGTGGTCATCTACGCCACGCTGGCCACCTGGCCGCAGATCCTGCAGAAGCAGGCCAACAGTAGGTTGTTTTTTTTGTAACCTCTCACACTTTTCTGCAAAAAGATAATTCCTGTGTTGCAATGTTTGACTCTTCTCCTGTCCTATCTGAGCAGGCAGCTGCATGTGGCATCTGGGCGTCCCGCTGAAGCTCCTCAGCCTTCTGCTCTTCATCTGCGTCTTGGCCCTGTCACAGGTGGGAGACTCCGCCCACCTCAAGCCACTTCTGCAGCCCCATGAGCTTCTGTCCAGATGTGTCTGATCATCATCAACATCATCATCATTTGTTTAAATCATATAAAAATCACTTAATCTGTCTGTGAAGGTTCTCTGCCATCTTCTTTGTGTGGAAGGGTGAAGTTGAGGCACCTTTGCTGGTTTTTGCTATCCTGAAGGTCTTCAAGATGGCAAAACATCTTAGAGGTCTTAAAGACGGCTAAAGATCTTGGAGGTCTTCAACATTCCAAAAGATCTTGGAGGTTTCAAGATGGCAAAAGATCTTGAAGGTCTTTAAGGCGGCAAAAGATCTTGGAGGTCTTCAAGACGGCAAAAGATCCTCGAGGTCTGCAAGATGGCAAAAGATCTTTGAGGTCTTTGAGATGGCAAAAGATCTTGAGTGTCAACTTGGAGGTCTTCAAAATGTCTAAAGATCTTTGATTTTTTTCAAGATGGCAAAAGATCTTTGATTTTTTTCAAGATGGCAAAAGATCTTGGAGATCTTATAGATTGCCAAAGCTAGCCCAGGTGCCTCAACTTCACCCTAATACATGTTCAAGTTTTTATGGGTTTCTTTCTGTTTTCTTGTCCCCCGTCGGTTCCTTCTTGTGTGTTCCCTCTTCTGCTCATCACTCCTTCACCGTCTTGCTCTCCCCAGGAGTTCTTCGAGAGCATCTTCTCCGCGTGGCCCATCTCCAGGTTCTTTGAACTGCACGGCAGTGTCCACGAGTGGTGGTTCAGGTGGAAGCTGGACCGATTTGTGAGTGTACTCTCCAGCTCTGCTCTCCTCCTCCGCTCCCCCCTGGCTCTGTAAGAACTCTCTGCCTCCCCCTGCAGGTGGTGTTCCACGGCATGCTCTTTGCCTTCATCTACCTGGTCCTGCAGAAGCGGCAGGGCCTGTCGGAGGGCAAGGGGGAGCCTCTGTTCTCGGCCAGGATCTCCAACCTGCTGCTCTTCTGCTCCGTGGTCTTCATCATAGTGAGAACCTCCACATCTTCATGCACCTTTTTGTTTACACATTTTGATACCAAACTGATGGACTGGACCACCTTGTTTCCAGCCAGTGGTGTCAGTTGTGTAATGCCACAGCCTAGGGGTGAACTTGAGCACAACGTAAAGTAGGGCTGAACGATTATGGAAAATAATTGAATTGCGATTTTTTTTTTTTCCCCAATATTGCGATTTAATTTGCGATTTTTTTTTTCTTTCTCTCATGTATTTTTCCACAAATAAACTAAAAATTCTATGTTTTATAATAAACATAACAGATTTATTATACACAAATTGTTATTTTTATATTTATCTACTAGTGTTTTTGTTTTTTTTTTTGCAAGACATCTTAATCGGGCTTAGAATGTTTTGGTTTAGGTCCACACAAAGCACGAAACAGCAACAGCTTCATTCAACCGACGCTAACACGCTAGCAGCGTTAAAATCGCTATACGGTGCGAGGTGACGAGGCAGCGCTTCACTGCCAGTGAACACAACTCCGACTGTTGTGGTCCTTGGTGCTTCGGTAGTCGTTCCGACACTGTTTTGCTGAACTACGGCCACCAGTTGGCGGCAACCAGGAAGACCTTCTTTTCCTTGCGTGTCGCAGCATCGACTCCTCTCACTACCTGCTTTGCTTTTGCTTCGTGCCGCTCGCAAGTCACGTGACCGGAACTCGCGTCAACCAAATCGCAGTCTTTTTGCGGGTAGAAAATCTTGTTTCATCCTATCGCGATATTATCGCAAAATGCCATTTATCGTTCAGCCCTAACGTAAAGACTCTCCGCCTTCTCCCAGCTCTCAGGGAAGACCTTGCATGTCAACGTCCACGTGATGGATTTTGTTCGTATTTTGTATGTATCGTCGTTGGTCTCATTGAAGTGCCGCCTTTTGCGTTGAGTGTGTGATTGTGTGTTTGTGTGCAGATGAGGGTATTGTGTAATTATGACTTATTTAGGGTTATTATTTCCAGCGAGTGCAGACCACACCCTGCAGCTGCCTTTTAACCACAGGCCTCTTGTGAACAGAGGTGTGTGCGCTTGTGTGCGCTTTTGTGTGCTTGTGTGCGCCTGTGTGTGCCTGTGTGTGCTTGTGTGTGCCTGTGTGCGCTTTGTGTGCGCTTGTGTGCGCTTTTGTGTGCCTGTGTGTGCTTGTGTGCGCCTGTGTGTGCTTGCGTGCGCGCGGATATGTTGTGCACTGATTGGGTGATTGGCTGAGCAGGTGGTGACGCCGCAGATCAAACCCAGACCCTGCGGCTGATGCCCCTGACCTCTGACCCCCGGCCCCCTCCTGTCCTTCCAGGTTTACTCCATCTGGGCCAGCAGGTGCAAGAACAAGACCGAGTGCAACGAGATGCATCCGTACATCTCGGTGTTCCAGGTAGCAGAGCCGCACCCAGCGTTTGAGGGTTTACAGCTTGATTGGTGTTTGGGCCTCAGCTCAGACGCTTTTCTTTTTCTTTGTCTTCGTCTGCGGGTGTGTTTGCAGATTTTAGCCTTCATCCTCATCAGAAACATTCCCGGCTACGCCCGCTCCGTCTACAGCTCCTTCTTCGCCTGGTTCGGGAAGATCTCTCTGGAGGTGAGACTCCACCCGGCCGCTAAACATCGTCTTCAACGTGTTTTGTTAAAAAATGCAAGGAAGCGATTTCGCTGCACGAAATTGAAAACATTCGGAGTGAATAAACCGAAGGTTGCAATGTGACCACATGGTTGCGCTGCAGAACTTTTTAAAGCCCCTAAAAGGAAAGATGGGTTCACACGTTTGGGCGAGTAATTATATTTTTTATTAAATTCTAAATTGTGGCATTTTGCTGCAGATTGTCCCAGAAAAATGGACGTAAAAATAGAGATAGAAGAAGAAGAATAAACCAAACTGCCGGTCTCATGCAAAATGCAAGTGTTTAAAGTAAACGTGCCTTTTGTTCACTATAGTTTCAGGTTTAAAGTGAAATCTGCTGTATTGTTTGACGGCCAAATCGAACAGTGCTGAAACCGAGACGCAACATTAACGTTCCACCGTATGTTACAGCAGCACATACAAAAAACTAAATACTGTAAATTGTATATGATGATGAAAATCCACCAGATCCTTCGTCTTCTCCAATCATTGACTTCCTGCCTGAACGCCTCTACCTGAAGCGTGAAAGCGTGAAAAATAGAACAGCCGGGTGTTTTTCTCAAGCAGCTTCAGCGGTTTCACACTTCTGGGGCGCTTCTGAAACGTGCATGCGGCGCCCCCTGGTGGCCGCGATCTGCCGCGGAGCCGCGAGAGCGCCACAGACGCTTTCGGAGCAAATTCAATAAGCAGCAGCCGCCGCCTCTGTGTCTCCCCCAGCTGTTCATCTGCCAGTACCACATCTGGATGGCGGCCGACACCAAGGGCATCCTGGTGCTGATCCCCGGCAGCCCCTCGCTCAACCTGCTGCTCAGCACCTTCATCTTTGTGTGCGTGGCCCACGAGATCTCGCTGGTCACCAACGACCTGGCGCAGGTGGTCATCCCCAAGGACGGCGCCGCGCTGCTCAAGCGCCTGCTGGCGCCGCCGCCGCTGGCGCTGCTGGTGCTGCTGCTGAGCTGGGCCGGGCCGGCCGGGCCGCGCCCACCCGGCACCGCCGGCTGACACGCCCAGGACACTCCGCAGGGAGGAGCGACCAGCACTGCCAGAGGCTCTGCTCCGGGGGAACCGCTGCAGTGCCCCCTGGTGGTGATGATGCCACAGTGCGAGGGGACTGCTTTTTTTTTTTGTTGTTGTTGTTGAGACTCCTGTGACAAAAAAAAACAACAAACCATAGCCCCGCCCCCTCCGGCCACTTTCACACTCCCCCTCCTCCCTCTCTCCCAGGGCAAAGTGCTAATTTCCAGAAACCACAAAAAGTTCACACGGCGACGATTTCTAAAATGTTCAGCCTTCATTTCCAGTGTCTGCCAGCAGGAGCAGCAGCGCGCCTGCTGCTGCTGCTGCTGCTGCAGCACCGGTCCGTCCACACCGTTGGGAACAGGCGGGGCTCGCGGCCGTGATGGATGACGTGCAGCCCGCAGACCAGTCAACAGGAAGTGACGACGACGACCACATTCAAGTGAAGGAAGGAAAAAGAAAAAAAAATTGGTGCAGTTGTTTTGGAATTTTTGGGGAATTTGTTTTTTATTTTATTTTTCTTTTGCCACCACTACCCAAACTATTCCGGCTAATGTTTTAGTGACTCAAAAAAAAAAAAAAAATACAATACAAAAAAACACTATTAATAATAACAATGACGATGATAATAATTTTCCATGAGGCAGCCGCCTGCTGCTTCAGCTGCAGCTGCAGCTCCAGCAGCAGCTCTGAAGTTCTACATGACGTGTACAGTATTTAATGATTTAAATTAAGCTTATATTTTATACTTTTGGCTTTTTGGTTTTGTGTTCTTTTTGTACTTGAGCGTACGACTGTCGTTCTGTAAAGGAAGTATTAACGTCGAGTTTGTTGCCACTCCCGCTGCCGCCTCGCAGCTCATGATGCCTCACAGGTGGAGCCTTTTTTTTTTCTTTTCCCCTTTTTAGTCTCGAAGAACCAACACATGACATTACATTTATTTCAACTTGACGGTTCCAAACCTGCCGCACATTTCTGGTGGTTTGCACATGTTTGGTTTTGTTTTGTTTGTTTTTTTTTAATCACTGATGAACAACTGAATAGGATTTTCTTTTACCTCTCTGGCAGCCAAATGAGCTTTTTCTGCAATACCTCTAAACATACTGTGTACATACAGCGCTGTGACAAAGTAGCAACCAAAGTACCTCCTCTGAATCCCCCCCCCCACACACACACACACATCATAACCGAAGGTAGAAAAATAACTCATCCCTCATTTATTCCAAGTCTTGGCTTTTGGTTGATTGGTTGGTTGGTTGCCTTAGAAATCATGTTGACGTTGATTCTGTTTCTTTTTTTATTATTATTATTTTTGCATTGCTCACTGTGTTTAGCTTTGGATCACAGTTTCATTTATTGAGCAGCAGGAAGGTTTTGAATCATTTTGCCGCCTCAAATGGCGCTCGTGTCCCAAAGTTTCAAAATATTGTTAGTGACAGGGGGACTTGAAAGGGCCCAGTGTGTCAGTTTAGTGCCACCTAATGGCCAGTCATCACATTGCAAGTGGTGTTGAGGTTGACACCACTTATGACTGAAGTCCATCTGAATCTCACATCTTCCTTCCAGCTGCTGCTGCTGCTGCTGCTGCTGCTGCTGCTCTTCTATTAACTCACTCATCAATGACATCGCTTGAATCCCAGAGGTGTGTTCTCTATTTCATTTCACACCAACTGAACACTGTAAACGTCCCACACTGGGCCTTTAATTGGGACAAATGTGACTTTTTCACAGCTCTGTATCATCCATCTTCTGTCCCTCTCTTCTCCACTTTGAAATTTTTATTTATTTATTTGTTTGGTCTGCCAGACACTTTGACATTTCAGAGACACTTTTGACATTTCGAGACCACTACAGGGTTCTGCACTGAATGACCGACTGCCCTGAGGAGACACAAAGATGAGGAAAAAAAGTGCATAAACAGGGAAAACCCACCTGCTTCCACTGGACAGCGGTCACAGGGCAGAACTTTTTCTGCACTTTTAACATTTTTACCTGTAAAAGCCAAGTGTTTGAGGAGCAGCTGACATTCTTTTTTTTTCAGGCTGTTTTTCCTCCCCTCTGTTGCTGCAACTTTTATTTTATTTTATTTTTTTTACCACCTGCTCCACAGCTACCAGTTTATTATTTCAGGCCTTAAGAAATGGTATTGGTTGTATTACTATTGAAAAAAATATACATATAATTTATAGTCCCGTTTGCAGGATCCCCTTTTCAGAAATGTTACATGTTTAAAAAAAAAAAAACACAAAAAAAGACGAGAGGAAAAAAAAAAACAGCAAAACTTTGTGATGTCTTAAGAGAAAATGTGAATTGTATCCATTTTATTTATGGCGAGAAAAAAAATGCCTTTATTCTGTTGTACATTGTTAACACGACCTTGATAAAATGTGCTGCTCGGCCTTGTTTTCCTTCCTTCTTTCAGCCAGGAAGTGGACAGGAACGGAAGAAATTCACTGTGTAAGGTTTTTATTAAGTTTACGAAGTACACACAAATGAACTCCCTCCACCTCCTCTGTGCAAAGCGAGCAGACGGCAGGACACCCATTTTATTAATATACAAATATTTTCAAACTTTGACTTCATGGATGGGAATCACTCTTGTTCAGAGGTGTTGTAGATGCATGATGACACTCCCTGGTTGGCACAAACCTATCACAAAAATAATCATCCTATCCATCTATGCGTGTTCAATCCAGCGAAGGTCAGAGGTCGAGCGCTTCGGCCACCTTCCTCTCCTCAGGGATACCATTTACCTGCAGACAATGGGAGCGTTAGTCAGGGAGCGGAGCGGAGCGGCGTGGCGTGGCGTGGCGTTCCCCCCAGGCCGTTCCTCCAGCACCCACCTCCAGCCTCCGGAACGTCGACATCACATAATTCTCCCCTTCGGTTAGCGACGAGCAAAGAGAGAAGAGGAGCGGCAGCAGGTTAGTGCAGCACACACACACACACACACACACACACACAGGGGGCGCTCACACGCCCAAAAGAATTGCCCCCACCCGACAGTTTGCAAAGCGTGCAGGGCTCATTGTTGTAGCAGCAGCGGTGAGCGGTGGTGCCCTCTGGTGGTGGAGGGTGAAGATGGGGAAAATAATGCAGTGTCAGCATGCATTAACGACCAGCTGCTGTTACTGACTCATCACATGCAGACTGGGGGGGGGGCTGGTCGGGCTCTTAAGGTCCAATCCAGCACTGCCCCCTAGAGCTGCGGTCCCCAACCCGATGCAGGGCTGCGCAGAAAAGATGAATAACCTGGATTACTTTTATTTATTTATTATCGAGTCTGAACTCTTGACAAACATCAAGGCGTTTGTCTCAAGTCACGATCAGCTACGTTACTACTAAAATTAAAACCATGCGCTAGCTAGGTAGCAAAATGGGTTCACAACTTCCAAGAAAAATGTAACAGGCAATATCAGGAGTCATCATATCTTGTTCTTTTGTTGTATTTATCTGCCGAACCTGAAAGGCTGGTTCCTGAAAGTTTTATGTGACATTAAACCGATCAGTGGCGCAGCAAAGGTTGGGGAACCGCTGCTCTAGAGGACTGCTAACAACTGCTTAACAACCACGCCGACCTAAAGGGACAACGTGCGTGTGTAAAGAAGGGCGGAGTCATGAAAAAAAAATCCAACGTCTAGGTTGTTTTTTTTTTTTACGCTTAGCAGCGCCACCTGGAGGACCAGTGGTTCTCAACTGGTGGAGTCTCAGAGCCACATTTTTTTCCTTTTCATGAAATCGCAACCCAAATTTGTACATTACAGCCGATTGGCTGAATCTAATTTGTGTTTTTTTTCCTGGCAATTTAGACCAACAGAAACACCAGTTTGCAACTGGTTTGTAGCAGTGTGACTGTAGGGCTCCGCCCCCTCCGCATTGACAGTCATTTCCAGTCTTTTTGCAACCAACTCTGGCGGCTCCTGCTGGCTAAACGCTAGAATTACATAGGTGTTTTTTTTGGTACTTCCACGTCAGCCTCCCTTTTTTGAAACCGGAAGAAGAAGCTCCGCCCATCTTTCTATACAGTCACTGGTTAATAACGTACAGTGCCCTCTAGAGGATGCGCTGCTGAACAACCACACGCTAGCACACACAAAAGACACATGGGGATGCACACACGTGCCTGCAGGAGGCGCTCACTCACCCGACGGCCGCTGCTGTGGTATCGTGATCTGGTTTTGCAGGTTCCTGGAATCACACACACACACACACACACACACACAGCAGTCGCAGCGACAACAACAACAAACGCTCTCAGTGAGTCTCGTACATACATACACACACACACACACACACACACACACACTCAGAGCTGTCATGTGAATGCATTGCCAGGTCTCTATTAGTGCATTTTTCTCTGAGCCCATTAGCTACAATCACGGGACGGCTTGAACCTCTTAAATGAAACTGTACTTTTAAGTACTTTCCACAAGCCCCCTCCCCCACACACACACACACACACACACACACACACACACACACACACCTCGCTGCAGCTTTATCCGTCCAATACAAGCGCTCGGAGAAAAAAAACAAGATTAAACACTAATGCTGTTGTTTGCACTTTGTGTGTGTGTGTGTGTGTGTGTGTGTGTGTGTGTGTGTGTGTGTGTGTGTGTGTGTGTGTGTGTGTGTGTGTGTCTGTGCGCGCGCTGCCAGGTCGGCTGGAAGCAACATGTTTTTTTTATTTGTTTTTTTTTTTTCCGATGGACGTCTGGCGTACTTGGACCTCAACTACACTGCTGAGTCTGTGATGCCCTTTGTGATGTCACAAAGGGGAACCTTCCCCCCTAAACACGTGGGAGGTCCAACAGAGCATCACCGTTAGCAGGAGACTGCAAACAGAGGGGACTTTTATTGGGGTTTTTTGGGTGGTGGGGGGGGGTAACTAATAATGTGATGTCGGGGATGAGGAAACTTGCAGTGATTGGCCTTGGCCGTGCCCGCCTTGGCTCCGCCTCCTCCCCCTCCACCCGCTCCGCCAGCAAAGCTCACACTCACGTCTGGGTCTGCATGAGCGGCATGCTGGTGGTCTCGTAGCTGTCGGGGTGGATGGGCGGCACCACCTCCCCGCTGACGGGGTTGAAGACGGGCAGCGTGGACAGCGGCCAGGAGATCTCGCGGTTCTTGGACATGCTCCTCAGCTCCTTGCTGGACTTCTGGATGGAGCTGTGGTGGACCAGCTGGATGCTGCGTGGAGGGGAGGGGCGGATGTGTTAGAGGCGCAGGTGTGCTGGCTGTTGCCATGGTAACCGGCGAATCGCTCGTACATTTGCTGCGTCGCTTGATCTCCCATCTCTGCTCATGCAGGAACCCTGAACCCCTGGAAGTCTGTCTGTCCTCTCGTCTGCAGCATCTCAGCAGCATTAAGAACCTGCAGCTGCTCAGTTGCTTTTAATATATGGTTTTAATATATGTATATATATGTATGTATGTGCATATATATATGTATATGTATATATATATATATATATATATATATATATATATATATATATATATATATATATATATATATATATATATATATATATATATATATATATATATATATATATATATATATATATACACATATATATATACACACACACACAGTACATATATATACGTATCTATATGTGTTTATATGTATGTACATATATATACATATATATATATACATATATATATACACACACACACACATATATACACATATATATAAACATAAATAAGTACATATATACACATATATGTATCTATATGTGTTTATATGTATGTATATATATATATATATACACATATATGTATGTATATGTGTGTGTATACGTATTTATATATATAGGTGCGTGTGTGTGTGTGTGTGTGTTCAAATGCGTACATATGTATCTTCTGTATTATTATTCTTTAGAAGCAGCTCATTGGATGAAAGGATGCAGACACACAAGATGAGTGTGTGACTGGCAGTGAGAACAGAGAGAGAGATGGTCAAACTGCAAAGCCAGGAGAGGAGGAGAAGAAACGGGAGAAGAATAAGCAAGAGGCGAAGGTGGAGGAGGTGGAGGAGGAGGAGGAGGAGGAGGAGGAGGAGGAGGAGAGAAGAGAGGAGGAAGCGGAAAGAAAAGAAAAGAGACTCGGGGAGGTGAAACACTTACTCTGGCGTTTGCATGTTTCTTTTTCCCCTAGAAACAAAACACAATGGATGGATTAAACACTGACAAACACAACAGACACCTGCACACACACACACACACACACACGCAGACAAAAGTAGGTGATGGCAAACGGGGTGGGGGGGGGGGGCGTGTAACGCTGTCAACCAAATGGAATGAAAGGAGCTGAGATGTTTCCATGGGCGGAGCCATGTTGGCTGGGGTCATGTGACTTGGAATGTGATGAAGCATCTGCTGCGCCTCCTGCCTGCCTGCCTGCCTGCTGCTCCTCCTCTTCTACCTGCTCGCTCCTCACCGAGGTTTTTGCAACTTCCTGCGGGGAGGATGGGCAACAAAAAGAGGAAGAAGAGGACGAGTGGGACTTACACGCCCTCCCGCCGGCAGCACATGGTGTAGCCCAGGATGAAGAAGAGCACCAGCGCCACGGCCGAGGGCACGGCCAGCGTCACCACGAAGTCTGAGAAGAAGTCGCGGCTCTTCAGGGACACCGAGGGAGGGTCGTACTCCCCGAACTCAGGCAGCACGCCGTTGCCCGGCTCCGGCCGGGTCACGTACACCGGCGCCACCTTGTTGACGTCCACCTGAAGGAGAGAGAGAGCCGGTTCAGGAGGTCAGACACGGTTACCCATCAGCCCCCTGAGCAGCGAAGATGGGACTGAGACTGAGGCTGTGTCTCAATTCAGGGTCCGCATCCTTGGAAGGAAGCGTCCTCCGTCTGAAGGAAGCATCCTCCATCTGAAGGAAGCGTCCTCCCAAGGACCCGGCCGAGAAGGACGCACCAAACCCCGCCTCCCCGGTAACCACACGGGACGGTCTCGCCTTCGGGTGCGTCACCGGCGTTCCCTCCTGCTGGCCAACCCCGGAAGTGACGTTTTTATAGCATCAAGCTAACCATTGGTTCAACATTCAACGACAAATAAGTAAAAAGCCTACGTTAAAAACTGAATATTTTATGTGAAATTTCAATACTTAAATTTATACGTCGTGTCTTTGCCAGTACATGCCGCTAATTTCAGCTGACTTCCCAGGATCCCAGGATGCTTTGCAGCAGCACGCTAAGCATCCTGGGATACAGAAGGACGAGAAGGACAGTAGCGGTGTAGCCTTGCAATCATCTAAAAGTAGGGCGCATTTTCGAGGGCGCATTTGGAGCGTCCTTCTGACTTTTGGGAATTGGGACGAGCCTTCGCGCAGCGCTATGACGCAACTTCCTTTCAAAATGCAGCCTTCGAAGGATGCAGACCCTGAATTGAGACACAGCCTGAGTGAATGCACCCTTTTAAAGTCTCCGTCCACCTGCTGCCTAGCAGTGTTCCGACTCCGGCTGGGTTCCATTCCAAATGACTTTGATACAATGCCAATTTCAGCAACAATACTTTCTTTTTGAGAGCAGATGTTGTAAAAAACATTTTGGACATCAAACAAAAACGCATCGTTGCCATTGCAGCACAAAACTGCTGATTCAAAATCAGGATTGATTTCCTCCCAAATTGAGCATTTTGCTTTATTTTTATTTTGATCCACCTCAATGAAGTGGAGCCACTTTAGAATCTTTGGCTTGACGCAAGTTTTCACTCTGACGTAAAGCAAAAGTTTGCCACTGTCTTTAGTTCCCGCCTCCATAATGTGAAAACCAGTCAGCAACCGCTTCCTGATTCCAAATGATTATTGGCTCGCAGACGATGAGATTTGCTTTCTTGGATGTATCAGAATTTGGCACAAAAAGATGATTTGATATTTTAATCGTATTTTTTTAAAGCGAGTTGTGTCCTATCAGCAGCAGGAGACTCTGACCAGGGAGATCTTGCACCAGTCAATGTTGAACTGAGCTCTGAACTTCTTGTCGCAGCTGATGGACGGCTCCATCTCCTGGCTGCAGCGCAGCTGGTTGTGGGGGCTCTCCACCTCCCGCAGGCAGGACGAGAAGGGCACATCGGCGCCGACCATCACGTAGACCCTGGAGAGGGAGAGGAGGGTCAGGAGGAGGAGGAGGAGGAGGAGGAGGAGGAGCTGGTTTCAGTCTCAGCAGGTGAGCCCTGACCTTCTCGGACGCCAATTAAACAGAAACATTGGGGGTGGAAATGTGGGCGGAGGTGAAGAACCTGAGAGTTGAAACTAAAGGAATCGGGAAAAAAATTGTCGTCATTCTTTTGAGCTCCCGCTGGTTTTTAAACATCTCGGCAAACAACTGCACAAAACGCAGACAGATTCCAAACGCCGACGCATTAGCGGATATAAATATTCATGCTAATGGAGGGACGGGATGTTATGTAACTACCGACTAACTCACACTTCCCACAATTCCTCAGAGACATGGAGTGCTCGTCCCCCTCTGCTCCATCACCTCCAGTCGCCACCCCCCCTCCCAAGTGGGTGGGTCTGTCTGTCTGTCTGTCTGTCGCACAAGGCGGCGTCCACTTCCTGGCGAGACTCGGCCGACTGGCTTTTCATTGGAGTTAGCCTGCGGCGTTAGCATTTAACCTTGGAGCACCACTTCCTGGTGCACAAAGCCACAAAAGATGCAAAATTTACTGAACCTAATTTATTGCTTGGTGGGGGGCGGGGTGACCTTGTAAAGCTGCTGGCCTAGTGATGCCCCCCACCCACCCACCCATCCTCAACGCCCTGAAGATGTGCTAAAGTTAAAATTACAGTCATTATATTCAGATGTGTGAGAGGAGAACACACTGACCAGAGGTGATTATTCAGCTCCTGGAGGGACGGTGCGATGCTAAGATGACCTTGTGTCCTCTTCAATCCCTTCAATTCAAGCCCCTCCCCCAACCAATCAGAACTCACCCTTCCTTGAGGTCGTTGATGGGGAGGGGCACGCGGCCGCCACGGTCCAGCGCCGAGGTGATGTTGATGGCGTTGAGCCGCTCGGGCTGCCAGACGTTCTTGACGGCGCCCAGGAAGTCGCCCAGCACCTCGCTGGCCAGCATCTCCTCCACGTTCATGTTCTTGATGTAGAACTCGGCCTGGTAGGGCAGAGGGAACTCTGGGTAGCAGAGGGGGGGGTGAGAGGAAGAGAGTTACAGAGAAAGTCCAGCACTCTGACACTGAGATGATGATGATGATGATGACGTTGGTCCTGGAACATCTGCCGTCAGCCAGTCAGACACCTTCACCTCAGGTCTGGCGGCGGCTCGGCTAGCTAGAAAACACACCACGATAACATGGCGCAGTACTTGGTGAACCTACACAGGAGGGTTTGAGGCCGAGACAACATCGTCCCAACAGCATATTAATTACAAGGCATTACAGGTTTCATTTGCCCGAGGCCTCACAGTCAATGAACCTAACTGATAAATTCATTTGAAGGTCCAGTGTGTAAAGTTTGGCTTGATTTATGATTTTTTTTTTTAAAAAAAAAATAAGAATATACTTCGAGCAAAAAGGGTAGTTAGCAGTCATCTTGTGCCACCATGACAGCGCCCTAAATACCAAACACTGTCAGGCAGGCCTCCTTAAAAATTTTATACACTGGACCTTTAAGTGGTCGTTTTCCTGTTGCTGCTGTTTTTAGAAACTTATTTTGTGCAAAACTTCCCTTCCTTTGCTTATTGTCCTGGGAAGAAACTGCTTTTGTGTGTGCGTGTTGAGGAGAGAGAGAGTGTGTGTGTGTGTGTGTGTGTGTGTGTGTGTGTGGGACGCCGCCTCCCACCTTCCGTAGCCATGATGTTTATGACCAGGTTGTGGCGCGCCGTCTCAAACGTACGCCTGTTGTAGGCCGTAATCTGTGAGGCAAAAAAGCAAGGGTCAAAGGTTAAGCCCAGATCAGTGCAGCTTATACAGCAGCAGCCGCAGCAGCCGCAGCAGCTCCGGACCCTCTCGAGACGCCATATAGACGCCGCATGTGCCACCACCGCCGCAGCGTTAATCCTAAAGTTGAGGGAAAGAATTTCTACAGTAGCTTATGGGGGGAACAAAGGAGGCATAAAGAAGGCGGAATTTCTCCCAAGGCCTGAGCTGAAGACTGAAAGGTTCTGAAAGGTTCTGTCAAACTCCTGCTCAAACTCTGGCAAATCACAGTCGCTGATTCACTTCCGTCCGATTAAAAACCCTGATTGGACATCACAGGGCTCCAGACGGACCCCAAATGGTCACATTTTGCTCCTAAATGGTGCAGTGGTGCAAAAGTACATTTTCCATCCACACTCTTGTGCAACCAGGAAAAATGGCCAATTTTCAAAAAGTTATTAAATAATACAGCGAGAGAGGAGAAGAAAAGTGACTATTCACAAGTCCGTGTACAGTATGGTTAGGGGGCGCCACTGTGCACTGCCTAAAGGAAAAAGTTAGCTTGTAGTCCTGCATCAGAAGGCCGCCCACCTCGATGACGGTGGCCCTGCCCACGTGATCGCCGGTCGGGGATCCGTACAGCACGCCGTCGCCGTGCGGCGTCCTCTGGATGTAGCGCAGCCAGCCGGGCCGGTCCGGGTACCCCTGCAGGTTGGTGTTGAAGGTGATGGGGTCGCTGCCGGCGTCGCCTGCAAGACAGATACACACAGCTGTGAAGGGTGCGGGGGGGGTGGGTGGGGATGGTTGGGACTAGGCGGCACCAGGGTTTTGGTTTTTGGAGATTTCTACCTGCTTTGGGGTACGGCGGGAACTCCCCCTTGAAGTGCTCCCTCTCCAGGACGTGGACAAAGAGCACGCCGGCAGATGGGTAGACGTTGCGGTCGGCGTGTGACCGTGACAAGATGGTCACCACTGAAACACAGGGTTTTCAAAACACATGAATCGACTGAAAGCGAACAACCACCGCCGATCTGATTAGTCGGAAAACTTCTGGTTGGTTGGAAGGTTGGAAGGTTGGAAGGTTGATAGGCTGGTTGGCCAGCAGCAGGGCCAGTTAAGGTTTTTTTTTCCGAATGATTAAAGTTTAATCAAGACAAAGAAGCGCAGAGTTAGAAGATCGATGTTCTTCAGCTGCGGCTCCACGTCCACATCCTCTGATAAATGTTTTCTTTTTCCCAGCAGTGCGGGGACGTCTGGGCGTGACGCCGGAACAGTTTGCTGTCAGGAAAATCTTGCCCTCGTTCCACTGGGCGACTCTCAGCAGCGACTCTTGCAGAGCCTCTAAACGCTGAGCTGTTCCCTCCACACTTTGTCTTCATTACGCTGCTGCAGAAACACTTTAGCGTCTTCAGGCAGACGGACTGTCATCCAGGGACGTGCACATATCGGTGGGGGAGGCTGAGGGTAATTTGTCCGCCTCTCCACCCCCCGTACTCATTAGGCGTGCGCACCATTTTCTGATTTTCATCAGAGGGGTTGAGGGACCAATTAGATCGAGTGGACGGGAGACTCTGACAGTTCGGAAGGACACAAACTGCTCTCGCATGCTGGCAAACGAGTCCGTCGGGCAACTGCAAGAAGGCTGTTTATCTGCCGCTTCATCTCCTCGAGAACAATCGAAGCACCCCGAGCACACGGGTCTTCTCTCGTGGTGGGCCGTGAGCCCTTCTCGTTGAACAGGAAACAAAAAAAAAAAAAAAAAAAAAAGCTCATCTCATTGGAACAGTGTGTCTCCGCCGCCACCGACAGTAACAGATCAGGATTTACGTTTTTAATCCACGGCTGTGGAAGAGGAAGTCGCTACGCGATCTTTAGCCGCTGAGCGTGATCTATTACCAGTGTGCACAAAGGGGTTACAGAAGATTAGGTGGCCCAGTAAGCTGTGGATTATTAAGGGAAGGTCTCGTCTGCTGAGACCCAAATTGCCTTGCTGCAGTCCAGGTTCCGGCAGGGCTGACTTTGAAAAAGGGCCGCGTATGCGTCCCATAATAGGGGAACATCTGTGGTCCCAAACGGTGGCGCTGGATCGACCCTATGTCCCCAGTTCCCCCAGGGGCCTGGACACAGACAGGAAGTATCAGTAGATGATGTGGCGTGACTTCAAACTGAGCTCAGGTGATGATCGCCACCCCTACCGTCACAGGGACGAACCGCGGGGGATCCGCTTCTGATCCACGAAATACCCGTTCCTGTCAGACCTTCTCCAGCACCCAGGGCATGGAGTGGCACCGGGACAGAACCTCACCCGGACCCCCATCAACCATTACGCAAGTCCATGTGCAAAACCCCAAACCTGGATGGTAAAAAACTGGGGGCTCACCAGCGCTACCCCAGAACACTGGAAGATCCTGATCAGTTTGTCTTCTTGGCCGCACACTCCTGCTTCAAGGGCACGCTGCCGGCTCACTGCGACGCATCCTGATCGCCACATGTGTCGGTAGCGGCGGTGGCGCGTGATGCGTCCGCAGATGAGGCCGGCACAGATGGCCTGATCTTCACTAATGGCCTGAGGAATCGGAAGTGACCTCTGGGATTGGAAATGTTTTAAGCTTCTGTCCAACAACTGACACTTGGAGCCCGAAACACACAGAGAGACACACACGCAAAATGAGGGTCAGGCCCACACAGGCTGCTACTGGATTCACTACTGGACACTGTGTGGCATTCCCAGTGGAAAGATGTGCCTGTGAGGGTAAAGATCACTGACCGATCAGGGTATAAAACTTTCAAAACTACTGTAGTTGCCATCGGTTCTCAGTCCAGCGGCATCCACATACAACTTCCTGTCCAACTGTTTTTGCAACTGTTTGGTATCAGTAAGGAAACTGGGAAAACTGGGGGGCGGGGGCAATGCTTCCACTGGCAGGACTTGGAACTCGCTCCAGGATTCCTGCTTTCTTTGGGTGGGGGGTTGGTTCTCCTTCATTCTTCCCACCAGTAGAAGTGCAGCTTGGCAGCGGAGAACAGAGGATGCTGGGTATTTTGGCCGGCCGCTGGGAACTGTAGTTTCCACTTCCCCCCTCCACTCAGTTCTGCTTCACTTCCAGTCGGCCCTTTGCGCACTGCCGAGACTCTACTGTACATTAATACATCACCCATTGAGGGTTAATACTGAACCTTCAGCCGACGACCAGCAGGTCGACTCTGAGGTATGAATGCTTGTTTATTGTTTTTTGTTTTGTTTTTTTACTTTTTTTGAGCAGTTGAGACTTTCCTGTTGATTTAGCTTGTGATAGACACCAGTGACAGGGTGCTGTCGACACGTTGCACATAATCACAGTAAACAGATACTCTCTCTCACACACACACACACACACACACACACACGGCTATGAATGCCACAGTGGATCACAAAGTGGTCCGTGGGGGTGGGTTGGAAAAATGACTAACCAGATTTAATGCCGCTCTGCGCTGACCTTGGGCTGCCCAAGAGTCTCAGAAGTGATGCTTGGTTCCACCGCAAAACCACCACAAAGCCTCGGGCTCGTGATGACGGCGGCGGCGGGGATGAAGTGCTTCTGTGTTGCGCACTCGGCCAGTGTCAGGAGGAACGCATGTGCTTCTTCGGTGTTTAGCGAGGGGAAGGAACAGACAACAAGGAGCGCCACTGTTTTGTTTTTTTTTGTCTGTGACTTTGACTCGGTGATACTGCTGCGTCTGAAAGTTCCTCACTACAGGATCTGGAAGTGAAAGTAGCAAAAGGGTAGCGGTGGGGACAAGAAGCCAGCGGCGGACCAGACCAGAGGGCAGGAGGACCCGTCTAACTGGTGAGTTGGATTAATCATTATTCCTCTACAGCGTCGCCCATCCAGAGGTTAAAAAAACAACAACATATAAGTTACCAAGTTACCAACGCCACTGGGAGGAGGGGTGAAAATCTGAAAAGATTTGAAAATATTTTTAAAACTGCTGTAGAAAGCAGGGACGCGGGTTAGCTGGCCGCCACCCTCGACGAGGCTGACGGCAGTGTTAATAGGCAACCAGCGCAGGAGGAGGAGCAGGAGTTGCCGCGTTATGACAACGTCTGGGAAGGCAGGGGGGCAACTCACACAGGACCCACTCACCGTCTCCTCCGGACAAGGCTGGTCTCTGCCCAGGACCCGGGGGCCGCTGCATGAGCGCCTTTGTCTCGTGCACTGTGGCGTCGTAGGCATGCACAATGCAAACTAGTGGACCAGCGAACGACACTGTGAGTCGTCTTCTCCATAAAATACACAACGGCACAACGTACGTCTTCCGTGTCACCATTCTACACACTATTGAAACTTTAATGGTCTGACGAATCAATGACAGTTTTGGTGTTGATACTACTGGCTTTGTGATTACAATACCAATAACATAATAAATAGAAAAATAATATGATGTATAATAATATTAATAATAATAACTAATAACATATAGAAAAAATATGATACACAAGTGGTAATGAAGATCTTAATACAACTATGTTGTATCAATAATAGCAAGAGCAATAATATTGATAGATACATATAAAGGAAATCCTCACAAAACGATGCCAAGACTTTTATCTATGAATTGGTTCAATCAGACCTAAACTGATCATAACGGTTAAAAAATAAGGATCAGTAATAAACAATAATAATAATAATAGTAGTAATGAGTGATAGAAAAGCCAACGTTGACATGACGGTCAATGAGAAATGTGTGAATGTGAACACCTCAAGGATGCTCTGAGTCGCTCCATCACTTCTAGTTATGCATCAGTAATATCGCTGAATGTTCGCAACCTTGTCTATCTGATCTTCACTTGTTAACTCAGACAACAAAAAATACATTTTTTATTATTATTATTATTATTATTTTAACTAATTAAAACAATCACAACCGAGCAGCATTTGCCACCGTTCCGCCACCGAAGTCGGTGAGCGAGTGAAGGATGAATTAAATGTCGGGGTTATCGGTCAACTGTCGAGTCTGGCGACGAGGCTTAATTCAGGGATCAACGCCACACAGCTGAGCTTCGGTTCATTCCCCTCCGGCTAACGGCACAGCGGTTCACACTCAGCCATTTGTCCACGTCTCCTCCTCAAAGGGCTCTTGGAAAATATGAGCAGGCTAACCAGCGAGCCACCTAGCTAGCTAGTCAGCTGGCTATCGGCGCTAACAACCGACACAAAAATAATAATACAATTAAAAAATTAAATACAATAAAAAATCCAGAGTAATACTAGTTAGAGTCGACACGTACCCGAGCCGAGCCATAGTGCGACAGCTGCCGCGGACATGGTGCCTGTCATCCTCCTCCAGTCCGCTGGTTCATGGATGTTTTTAGCTAGCAGAGGCTGGGGCGGCCATAACCAGCAGCATCCTGCAGCATTCCTTCCTCTTCCTCCTCCTCCTCCTCCTCCTCCTTTCCTTCACTGGGCACAATCCAGTCCTCTGATTGGCTCAACATCTGGATGGAAAAAGACGGCTGTCCCACATATTTATACATATATGGTACTAACATGCTTTTTTTCCACTTCGGTTTCATATATATATATATATATAGAGAGAGAGTGTTTTAAAGGACCAGTCTGTGAGATTTAAAGATTGCAGTGGAGCAGAAAATACACAGTAGTTTCTCTGTCAGCAGGATACTGATGCAGTGGGCAGCACAGTTACCGGACTGTCTGCCAGTCGGGTTTGATTCCCACCTGCAGTTTGCACGTAATAAGGCAAAGGCTTAATTTACATGAGCTGAATAATTAGTGGCTCTAAATCATCTGTATAGGTGTGAGCATGGACTCTTGTTTGTGTCAATTGTTGTGGCCCTGCGATGAACCTGGCAGTCTGACGAAGGCGTATACGCCCACAGCCAGTTGAGCACAGAAAGGCCTTCAGTGCTTCCTTCTTTTCTCCACCTCCTCAAAGGATTCTTGCTCCGGTCATATTCCGGCTGTTACAAAAGAATAAGAGGAGTGCTTTTCAACGTGGATTTTTCTAAAAACTTCTGCGTCAGTGACGTTCAAGCGGCAGTGCTTTAGAGTCACCGCCTCCAGAAAGTGACAGGAAACCTCTGGCTGCACCTTCGATGCAAAGCAGCTCATCATTAGGACTCCAGGTCTGTTCCAGACCCCCTGCAGAACCGCCGCTGATGGACAGATGCTCGTCTTTATGGCCTTTGGCTTCACAAGCAGGGCCCCCGCTAAGGCGCCATGGGACCCTTGGTCCGACCCCTCCTGACCGCTCAGATGTTCAGTTTCTGCTGAAATGGCATTTAGATCCGCCAATTTAGCCTCTCAGTCACGCTTGGAACGTGCAACAGTCGCTGCTGGCTTCCTGTCTGATGAAGACGGAGCTTCCTTCCCTCTTTCCTTCCTTTCCTCCTTCCTTCCTTCTTTCATGGCGATAAACACGATGGCATCCGTCCTTGGCACTGCAAAGCCGTTCTGTTCTCTCGCTCCGTCTCCCTTTTTTATCCCCTAAAGATTATTTTTAGGTTGCCTAGCAACGTCCTCACGTAGCCGGTGTTTAGCTATGAATGCATCACAACAATTGCTTTAGGTGAGTTCGAGCCGTATGGAGAATATAGTTGTCATAAAGAAAATGCAGCATCACGCATAGGGAAGAAGGTGACAACTTCTTCATAGAGAGATGCTCATTTATTTTTTCTTTATTTTTTGTTTTAGAGTGAGTGTCCTGGCTCCGCTCCCCTCTGTCATCGCTTTGTTTTTGATATCCTTTGAGAAGGTGCAACACAGCAGCAGTTTGAGCAGTACGCTGTTAACATAGGGCTAAGTGTGCCGTTTCCAGAGTTCTGCTGAACTAATTAAATGACTGCGAACCTCCTTAAAACCTCCTTCACCCTGCAGACTGAAATGATGGCCATTAATCTGTCATCCATTCCTGTGCAGACTGAAACTTCTGAGCCAAATTATTACAACCAATCACAATCTTGTGGACCCTGAGAACCCCCACTTCCCCCCAGCCGCGACCCGGTCCGGCCCACCCAGTGCCGCTCCACTTGCAGCCTGTTTTTTGTTTTTTTTGTGCGCCAGTCTGCTGCAACGCACCGAGCCGTCCTCCAAACCCCGCCCCCACTCACCCCCCACTCACCCCCCCCACCCCCCCCCCCCCCACCCCCTCCCTCCCCTCTCCCCGGACAGAACCGCTGCCGCAGTTCGGCAGCATCGGCATGGCACCTGTCACATGAGGAGGCGCTGTGTGCGCATGTGCTCGCGCGCGTGTGCATCATCTAACGCGCCACACTGTGGCTGCTCCGGGCCGCCCTCCTGCAGAGGCAGCCACTACCCTCCCTCCACCTCCTCCACCCCCTCCCTCCCTCCTCCTCCCTCACTCACTCACCGTCTCTCCGCCCCTCCCTCCCTGGGTGAGACGGAGCTGCAGCGCCGCCCCTCCGGTGCCACCGGCAAGCAGCATCATCATCTGCCGCCTGCAATGGCGTGGTGGTAGCGGCTCCTGTGCGTCCTGTGCGTCTCGGCGGCGGCTGCTGCTGCTGCGTCGTCCCGGGCTCTCGCCGTCATCTCCGCCCGTCCCTCCACCTCCCGTCCGTCCGAGCGTGGCCACAGCCTCCTGCCGTCCATCCATTTTCCTCGCCATGCTTTATTGTTGTTGTTGTTGTTGTTATTATTATTTTTCATATGTATGTCGGCATCCGTCGCGCCCTCTGGATTAGTTCTATTCGCGTCACGCCTGCGAGAGGAAGCAGCGGAGCCGGAACCGTCAATGTAAGTCTGCCTCTTTTGTTTTTGTGTCGCTGCCTGCCGGAGCGCCGCCGCCGCCGCCGCCGCCGCGCAGCCGCTCGCTGCGGTTTGTGGTCAAAGCTCGCCGACAACTCGTGTTGCTGTTGTGTTCAAGCGCACAAGAAGGCAGGAAGAGCGACGCTGTTTTTCTTATTACTATTGTTTTTATTTTCGATTCTGCACACGAGGAGGAGAGGTAGGGAGAAAGCAGCAGCAACACAACATCACGGGAAGAGAGGACGATGTTGCGTGCGTGAAGAGGCGCTGAGTTGTCATGTTGCATCGGTGATGTGCGGCTCTGCCTTCCGTTCTTCGACCCGTCCAAGAAGAAAAATCTTGTCTTTTTTTTTTCTTCTGCTGTTCTCATCACTTGGCCAGCCGCTGATCAGACCCTCTGGTGTGTGGCTCTTTCGGTCTTGTTAAAGCCGATGGATGTTGTTTCGGCTCAGTGATGATGATAAAGCAGCGACCAGAGTCCGGCATTGAAGCAGCAGACCATGTATGTTGCACCGCGCTGCTGCTGCTGCTGCTGCTGCTGCTGCTGCCGCTGCCGCCGAGGATGATGATGATAATGGTGATGATGATGATGATGCGTCTATAACCGTCCAGGCTGTAGCTTTCAGCGCGACTAACTTGGATTAATGGATTCTCCGTGTCCCAGATGATTGTTTTTGTCCCGCCCCTGCTGTTTCACCGCCGCACGTCCCTGCCCTGTTTGGCTCCGGAAGGCTTGTCAAAACAGAATTAAACATTAATGACTGTGGATTTCAGAATGCTTAATATGATAATAGCGCCCCCCACCCCACCGCACTGAGTCACTGCAAATTTTGGGGCAAAAGTCAGGTCTTCACTGCGTTGTGTCTTCTCGTGCCCAGGAAGATAATGGAGTTTTCAGTGCACTTAACAGATGGGGTTTTTTTGGGTTTTTTTTTTCATTTATTTGTGTCTAGCAAAGGTTGGAAATGCCACACACGCAGCTTTGTCAGAGAGCTGGCATTTAAAGGGAACCGCTGTAATGTCAGTGATGGTTCGGGGAGTTGTGGGATTGTGTAAGGGTCACAGCCTCTTATGGAAAATAAGTAAAGCACAAATGAATCTGCAGTGCTTTCAGGGCAACGCTGTGAGCTCAAGGCCATCCATCATTTCACCATATACCTCAATATGTACTGATTTGAGTCAGCAAACAATGTAAAAACAGTCGAAACCAAGGTCTAAAAGGGCCTCTCACCTATTTCTCCCTCACCACTGGTTTTGGATTGTTCATCACTAATACATCTGGTGGTAGCATATTCTGAGGACAAATATGCAAGTGGAAAATGTCACATTGTTGAGTCACTTTCCAATTCTTGAGTTCAAATAATCATGTGCTATGTTCCTCCTCTGCAGGTTTTAAATGGACCTAAAGGAACTATGAAAAGGCCGCTGGATCAAATTAGATCCGTCCTGCTGTAGGTCAAAGTAGACTCATCACTCCCACATTCTAATGAGGCCACGGCGATGCTGACGTCCCCTCTGAATCCAAAGACATCATCATGCTGAAGACGGAGGCCTCGGGGGAGAGGACCAGCCTCCGGAGTGCCTCCCCCCACCGCAATGCCTACCGTGCCGAGTTCCAGGCGCTCAAGAAGGCCTTTGACCAACCCCAGATCGATGGGGACGCCAAGCCCAAAGACCTTGAGCGCGTCAAGCAGCCGAGGGGCCGACAGTATGGTAGCCACGTTAGCCGCATCAAAGACATGTTCATGCAAATGGGCATAGAAAACCAACCGTTGGGGTCCAAGGGATGCCCCGAAGACTCCTCGCCACAAAAGCTTGTCAAGCCCACCAACTTCATCAACAAGGCCGACGGGTCGGTGATAAAACTCCAGCACTCCTCGTCGGCAGAGCGGGTTGGAGCCGCCGGAGCTAAATTCTCTGAGACCAGGAAGCTGTTTGAACAGCAGTCGCGGGACCAGTCGCAATCGCCAGTCTTTCCCTATGGGCGTGAAAAACGAGGGTCCTACGAGCACCTGGATGACTGGCGAGGTGCACGGTCCAACCGGGGCAGCACCGACTCCTTGGACTCGCTGTGCTCCAGGGCAGAGGCGTCCTCGCCAACCGTAAGTCAACTCAGCGCCGTCTTTGAGAATGCCGAACACAACAATCAAGGTGTGTCCTGCCGAGGGGTCAGCAGACGGGTCCTCTACTCCCCGGATGGATTCCACTGCCATGGGGGCGACGTCAGCGAGGATGACTCACGACAATCCCCGACACGACGATCCCCGAGCTACAAGAACAAGATGGGAGGGAAGTTTCCCATGTCCTCTTCCTCTGATGATCTTCTGAGCCCCAGTCCTGCGACAGACACTTCAGACCCGAAACCAAAAGACACACAAGTCCAGGACAAAGTCAGCGAGCCTGATAGGAATTCAAGAGAAACAAGCCATCTTTCCGAAACCACGGCCAACCTTACCCAGGTCAACGGTTCTTGTGAAGAAGAGGAGAAACCTTCAAAAACAAGAAATCTTATTGAGGATCTAGGCCCGTCCAAAACTTCCACAGATGACAAGGCCTCTGAAGATGCTGCCCCTGAGCCAATACCAACCCAAAACACGTTGGCTGGGGAGAGCCAAGAAGATGTCGATGGTTTGAAGGAAGCGAAGCCCTGTGAATCTCCCAAGAACCAGTTGGATGAACCGGATGAGGAGTACACAGGGAACGAGCGGGTCATTTTTAACGCCGACGGGGACGCCTGTTACCAGGGATGGGAGGAAAGTTGCACTGATCCAGAGGATGACCTGTATGGAGACGACGAGGATATCGTCTACGACCCGGGCTCGGATGTGACAGAGATTCCCGGCCTCCCCGAAGAGAACAAAGAGGACGTCCCTCCAAAGCGGAAGATCCGCTTCAGCACGTCTCCCATCACAGTAAGTTGGCCTTCTTTTGTCAAAGCCTCTAATTGTGTAATCACTGTGCGCACGGTCCAACGATGCAGGCCCATTGCGCCGCTCTCATCAAAAGGTGGTGACAAGCAACAACAAGAGTGTTAATATTGTTTTCCCAGCGTTTGACAGGTTTGAATTTTGAATCAGTTTTTGAGAGTCTCCCTTCGGTTTCACACGCAGGACTAGGCCGCGATTGAACATTCCGACTTTATCGTCTTTGTTGTTGTGAAGGGCCTTTACAAGATGGATTCATCTTGACAACTCACATCCTACGCGCAGGCCAATGTTTCTCTGGGACGTTCGGAGGTTGCCTCTATTTTGCGGCTGCAGAGCTCATGGGTCAGCCCTCCCCCCTCGGTGGAAAATTGACGCGCCCGTGAGCACAACATCTGTGCATGTGTTAGTCATGCTGGTTCTGCACCCACGCACTTTTCTCACAAGATGCAGGGTTGTTTATTGCGCAAGCAGTGCCAACGCCGCCTTCTAAATTAGGAAGCCACTCGCCGAGCTGTTTTCTCCGACTGTACATGAGACGTTCAAAGTGCAGATTTATTTATTTCTAAATACAAGTCATTCACAGTACATTTTGACTCCAAACCCACTGAGATTTCGGGTTTTTGTTTTGTCCGTGCTTACAAATTACTCCCCTTCATTTTTCAAAGAGTAAACAAAAAAAACGTTATCGCCTCCCTTGGAAAATCGTCGCTTAGTTCCCTGCACTGGAGGCTGGAAACAATGCTGCCAGTGTTGTTTTATGGATTGGAGAGATGGATTTGGAAGATTATGGGACATATTTTTCCACCGCTTATCCTTAAAGTATTCAGAATCAATAAGCGCAACATTTTTTACACTAAACAACATCCTTTTTATGTTGTTGTTAATTTTTGCCATTTATCTCTCTGTTCTTTGTTCTTATCACCGTTTAGTGTGTTGTTGTTTCAGATTGTCACTCCTCTCGACCGCAGCGCGATACCACCCGCGAGCATCCGAGACTTGACGGACGTCAGCGCTCGGTGGCAATCATGAGGGTTGAGGTTTATGTGTTTAGGGGCCGAGACATTCCACAGGTTGAAGATCAATCCTATTAACATGCCGTGAGGAAGCAGAACAATCGGACCCGAGTTACGCCGAGGACTCGCTAATTGGCGAGCACCGTCTCCACCGCCAGTCTGTCGGTTGGTCGGTCGGTCAGCCCTCAGAATTCTTTAACCTTCAGGTTCCCTTTAAGACCTGGTACCAACAACACAACTCATGTTCCATAAACACAAAAGGGATTCTGGGATGGTCATATACCATCGTCTGGTTGCTTTCTTGTTGTTGACTTCCCTTGTTCACATGTCACCACAGTTTGCGTTCATTGCATATCTGAAGGCCGTCGGCTATTTTGGCAGATTGCAAAAAAGAAAATATCAACGCGGCAGTTGAGTGTCAGAAGTTTCTTTGAAAAGCCCAATTTGATGACGCGCTAGCGGTCACACGATTCAAGTCCATGCAGACCAGGAGGACGGTGTGAAACGGTGCGTTTAGGGCACAGCCGGCGAACTCTTCATATTTATTTGCCCCCAGAGCCACGAAGAATCATAAGGGAAATGTGTTGTTGTGTGTTGTGAGAATTATGTTGTGTGTTGCTGTTTGAGTGCGAATGTGTGTGTTAGTGCATTAAGTTGAATGTTTCATGTAAGCTACCTGCCATGTTACGTTCGTGGCCGTGAGTCAGTGTGGACTCAGTTCGAGTTAGAGGCTGGCCAGCGCCGTGTTGGGTCGTGTGCAAGCCAATGTACATAATGACGACGTTGATATCGTAGCGTTGGAATGTTGTCTTCTAGAAGCTTTCGGAGAATGATTTCGACTTTAAGGATAAAACTTTGTGATAGACATGATTGAAATTGAGATTCCAGAAGATTTTGAACAACTCATTTACTAACTCCATAGTAGGTACAGCTTGGGTTTGCTTTATAGCCAAACTATGGAGTAAACAATGCTTGAAGGTGTAATATAACGAGTCGCCAAGAAATATAACCTTCCTATTAATATTTGAATTTAGGTGACTGACGGCATTGGAGCATGATGGGAATTTTACGACTTTTCCAGTCAAAATGATCAGTAATGAAAAAGTCTAGGGTGACCTCTGCATGACACAGAATTATTTGGCACATTTGAACATCTTTAAATGTCAACACCGGGTTTATTGTCCAATCGAGGTCAACCAGGCGGGGAATCTGGTTCACTTTGGCTCTTTATGAGCAGGGCAGACGCTCATTTATCATATGGAATATTCAGGAGAACCCCCCTCCTCTTCCCCACATCACCCCCCCCCCACACACACACACACACACACACACACACACTCTCTCTCTCTCTCTCTCTCTCTCGCACACACACACACACACACCCTCCCACTTCTTCATCACCTAGGCCCCTCCCCTCGGCGCATGAGGAACAAACGGGGTTCTGTCTTTTGTTCCTTCCTGAATGAGACAAAGCTATTTTCTCGCTCGTCGACCCGGCACGAGAGCAGCTACACCCTCCCAGTGGGAGGGAACTGCAATTTAAAAAACAAAAAAAACAAAAAACCCTCTGCTGCAATATAATCTAATATTTAATATTCCCTCTCACTGATGCAGTCTTAATTTATTTATTTATTTATTCATTTTCCACTCTTGCCCTTGTCAAAGCGGATAAATAAGGCTCAGTTCATTTAGAGATGATGATGGTGACGCACAAACAGCTTTTGGCTCGAGTTTGTAAACATGCGCGCCGATTTTTCTCCCGGAGAGAAATCAAAAACAGGCCCAGATGCTCGACGAGAAAAAATATGCATGTATTTGATTCTATAAACCCAGTTTTGAGTCCGTTGGTCTGGGGCCAGGTCGCAGTCTGGCACCACCCCAAGGCAGACAGCTTTTAGCGCAATGTTTTTTTTCAGCTTTTCTTTTTTTTTTTTTTTTTTAAAACTGCCTCATGAATTAATTTCCTGCAGGCATTGACCTCTGCACTTATCCTGTGGATGAAAATCCCAACGTCAGCGGAAATATGTATTTGGAGAAGTGATCCACGGCGGGTCAAAGTGCTGCTCCGGCTGCAACTTCCTGCCTCTGGAGGAAGGGAGATGTGGTCAAGTGAAAGTGAAACTTTTCTCCCTATCAGTTCATTACTTCCACGTCCTTTCACGGAGTGGCGGTGGCGTCCGGGGCGGTGGTGGTGGTGGTGGTGGTGGTGGTGGTGGTGGCCGGGGCGGCGGTGGTGGTGGTGGTGCTGCCGGTGGCGCCCCCGGCCGGGCCAATGGGAGGCTTCTCCTCCTCCTCCTCCTCCACGTCCTGCTCCCAGTGGCGCTCCTCCTCCCGAGGCTCTCCAGGGCTCGTGTTCAATCAGGCAACGGCGTCCTGCCTGCCTCCACCCTTTCCAGTTTGGCGGTTCACTCCGAGGCACGTGGACGAATTTCTCCTCCTCTCCCTAAAATCAGACAGTAAGTTGACCTACAGAGGAGAACCCCAACATGTCCTCACTCAGTCCCAAGTTCAATCAGGCAACAGGACTCTCATTCCCAGAAGTCATTATAGGTCACATGACTCCAGTGTAGGAGGCTAATGTTTGTTTTTTTTGGCCATGATCCCAACCCAGTTTTTGCACACTTGGAACATGGAAACACTTTGTGTTTTTTATGTTTTTGCCACACCTGTTTCTTGGCACAACCACCAGTGTGCCGTCTATTGGTGGAATGATTTCCCTCCTTGGAATCCCAGAATGTTTATTTGAATCACAGACTGTCCCTGCAGGCCTCCATCAGCGTGGCTCCGAGCTACTGTAGGTCACTTTTTTTGGGTGAACTTTCGCTTTAAGTCTTTCTCATTTTTTGACAGATGTCTTGTGATGTTGCCCCGACACTGTCCTCTGATTCCAGGCGGGGATTCCGATGTTTGATCCGAGCCTCTGACACGCGCAACTTTGCCGCTTGTCACTTGGAATTTGTGGGATTTTCTTTTCTTTTTGCAGCTTTTGGAGATTTCTGCCACGATCGGTGGCAAATCCCGGAATCTTGCCGCCACCGCTGTGCGCTCGGAGGAGCAGATGTCGTTTGTTTGTTTGTCTCGTCTCTCCTCCCTCCCTTTAACTGCCGGCAGGTTTTTTTTGTCTTTCTGCTCTTGAGCGGCGCTCATGTAGCCCGTTTGCTCTTTAACGGCGCCCGTCGGGCCTCTGAAGCGGCTTTGTCTCCTTCACTTCAGACGCTTTTGACATATTAATGGAATGAGGCGGCTGACGGTGAATGGGCGCTGGAGTGGGAAGGTTGAGCATGTCCTCCATCCAGGATGGGTTTTCATTGGGTTTTTTTGTTTGTTTGGTTGTTGTTTTTTGGGTTTTGTCCCCACTGTTTGAAAGAACAGGAGGTTCAACTGTGTTTCTTTTGGCTGATATGACTCACTGGGTCAGAGCAGCAGCAGCAGCAGCCGCAGCAGCAGCAGCAGCAGCAGCAGCAGCACTGTCGGCACATCAACCCCCCCAGGAAACTCATTTGCCTGAGTTCCTCTTTCGACTCCAGTTATAAGGTGAAATGTTGCTGGATGGGTCACAGTGGGAGGAACTGTTTCATAATAATAATAATAATAATTTTATATATTTATATCTATTTTTTTTTTTAAATTTGAATTCATTTGGCACAACCACTGAGGACGCCGGTGGTCCATCTGATTGGTTTTCCTGCAGATCCAGGTGGGGAAACTGGACTTGGACTTGCGATCTTCAAGGTGTTTCGCCTCTCATCCGAAAGCCTTCTTCACTTCTGAGAGAGGTGGGAGAGTCCCAAGTATTTAACCGAGGCGAAAAGTCTTCAAGATCGCAAGAACGGGTCCAGTTGCCCCAACTCAACACTTTAGGATGACCTGGATGACTGAGAACCTTCACGCTGTGTCAGAACACTTCTGAGACCCATCGGTTCAACGGTGCATGAAAGAGGCTCATCGCACCAGAATCACCCCCCCCCCCCCCCCCACCCCACCCCTCCAGTGGCTCTGCGTTTACAGGCGGTTATCTCCTCAGAATGTTGTCAGTTTGCAGCCGTGCAGCTGTAAACATCTGCTCCTCTGATCTGGAGCCCAACCTAATACAGCCGTCGGCTTCAGCTGCCCAAATGAGATGGCCCGCAGCCAGGAAGCCACCACCTCCACAGCCCCTCCCCCTTCCTGTACTTCGCCTCCTTCTTCTTCTTCTTCTTTTTTTTTGATGAGAGGGATTGCTCTACTTTGCTGCAGACGACCGTCTTCCGGACTGATTTGCAAGACGTTTAAGAGCTTTGCTCAGATTCTGGAGCCGAGACAGGAGGGGGAGGGGGGGGGGGGATTTGCTCAGTGTGCCACTTTGACGTCGCCTTTGATTGGCGTGGGGCTTTTTGGTTTTTTTTTTTTTGCTTTTGAGGGCTTGACTTGAAGTCACAGAAACAGGACGTCCTGAATGATGTGCATAAAATCAACGCTTCAGTGTGCGGAGCCAACAGCTGGCGAGGGGGTGTGGTCACCAACCTGGGGAGTTTACTGACAGGACAGAGACGCTGCTTGTGGCTGGAAGACACTGGTAAAAAAATAAAAAAAAATAAAAAAAAGTAAATATAAAAATAATAATTATTATAATTAATTTTGCATAATGTTGAATCTTTCAAATCTAGTCCAGTTTGGCTGAGCTTTCCTCAGTTGAAATTCCTCAGTTTTCATCTGTAAAAAAATCGAGAGTACATTTACATATAATTATATATATATGTACAATGTGGAACTGAATTCCAGCATTTTGATGTAGTAGCTGCAGCAGCAAAAGAAAGAGAAAGAAAAGAAATCCGAGGTTTGTGCCGGAGTGTCGGAGCAGCGCTCCTGTGCGAAGGCGGCATGTCAGCGGGGTATTTTGGTTAAGCTTCTTGCAGCAAAGATCCATGGGAAATCTTGACGAGCAGCTCCACTTGTTACAAACCTCCCAGTTCCGTGTGTGTGTGTGTGTGTGTGTGCACGCACATAAGATTGCATTACATAATATGGTGTAGATATGTGAGCAGAAGAAGGCAACGCAACAAACAAACAATCCATCACACTGGGTGACAACAACAGGGCTCACGTGATCAGAGACTCAGGAAGTGATGTCACACTTCTACATCCTGTCTCATCTGCAGGCGGGCAGGTGGCGACTGCTGTGACCTCGGCCGCTGCGTGCGTGCGTCAACGCTCCTCCGTGCACGTACTAAAGCTTTAGTCACTCCATTATTAATGCGGAGCCGCGTTTTTTTGTTTGCTGGTTTGAGCGCCACCGGATCCCCCTAGAGGATGCATCTTTAATGGCAGGTGAAAGGCGAGACCTGCCCTGTAGTGGTTGCGTAGTGTTTTTTTTTTTTCCACTGACATCACGGTGGACCAGGGGTCATCGAACCAGCAACCCTCCCTACCCTTCCGCCCCTCCTCCACCTCTTACATCAGCTGCGTCTTTCTCTTGCTGACAGTGTTTCCATGCTAACGTCACAGCAGCATCCTGGCTGTAGCTCCACCTCTTCTTCTGACAAAAAAAATAACACAAACTAAAATGCTCCGGTCGGGAGCTCTTCAGTCCCCGCGTTCCGGCTGGAGTCGCTGCTCTGTTGCTGCTGCAGCTGCAGCGGCTGCACAGTGGCAGAAAGTGCACGGCGCAGCAGCAGCAGTGTAGTAACCAGCGCGTTGTTGTGTCTCTTGTTGTCCCCCGTCTGGCCCCTCCCACCTCCACCCTTCTTCCCCCACCACCCCTCCCTCCTCCACCCCTCCCCCCTTCCTCCGAACCACCCGCTGTATAAAAATAAAGCGGCGCATTGTTCTCAGCCGCCCGTGTTGTTATTTACTACGCCGTGTCTCAGCCTGCTGCTGGAAACCAGCTAGCTGCTGGGAACTGAAGTGGACTGAACCGAGCTGAACCGAGCTGAACTGAACTGGACTGAGCTGAAGTGAACTGAACTAGACTGAACTGAACTAAGCTAAACTTAGCTTAGCTGGACTTGACTGAACTGAACTGCACTGAACTGAACTGAACTGAACTGAACCAAACTGAGCTGGAGTGAGCTAAACTTAGCTGAGCTGAGCTGAGCTGAACTGAACTTGATCTGAACTGGACTAAACTGAGCTTAACTGAGCTTTTGCTGAACTAACCTGCACTGAACTGGACTAAATTAAACTAAAATGGACTGAACTGAACTGAACTGAATTGGAATCAACTTTCTTTGAATACAACAACGATGATACGGAGACAAATGAAATCGTTACAGTTTTCTAGAACCACAGCGAGCCAGCGGCTCCGCTCACTTTCACTTTGAAAAAAAAAATATATATATATACAAAAACGCTGCAGACCTGCTGAGTCAGCGAGGCCCCGACGTGTCAACCGGTCGCTGTCACTTCCTCCTCAGTGGCCTCAGCGGCCGGCGTTGACGGATGATGACATGGCGAGATGACGTGTGAGAGCGCTGTAGCTGATTTGTGTTTTTTGTTTTTGCTTTTTGTTTTTTTTAAATGCAGCGAGAAAAAATATTCACAGCGAAGGTCGGCAGAGGGTGTTGTGTAAGCCTTCAGAGTGAAGTGATGGAATGACAGTGGTGTGTGTGTGTGTATGTCAGGCTGTAGTTAATCCTCCATCAGTCTCTTCTTGCTGCCGTCCGAAGGCCGAAACCAGGCGCCACTGCACTCTAGGCTCCGCCCACCTGGCTGGAAGGAAGGAAGGAAGGATGGACCTCACTCCAGTCCTGCACCTCCATTATTACCCTCCTGCTGCTGCTGCCCCTGAATCGCATGAGTCACCGTGTTTCTTTCTTTCTCAGTGGATCCGACTCTGAAATCCTCCGTTAACTTCATTACTTTTCCTTTTCATTCACTCCTCCTCCCTCTCAGGGTTTTTTTGCTGTTGTTTTTTTCCCTCTCTCATCATGATCAGCCGCCTGTCTCAGTTAGTTGCAAAACAATTTGATGTGTTGTTCCATTAATCGGTGAGCAAACAAGCGAATGCAGCGTGAGGCGTTCAGGTCATTTTTTTTTCTAATCGCTGGTGGTTTTGAATGAACCAAGGATGAGGATAAACAACAACTGGTTGAAGCACTTTGGAAAAAAATAGACTGTGATGATTGTGTGTCTCTACATCGAGTCTGTGTGTATTGTGTGTGTGACTGTGAGTGTGTGTGTGATTGACTGTGAGAGTGTGTGTGGGCGGATCAGAAGTGTGATCGCAGCAGACGATGACTCTCTGAGGCTCTCAGATCCAGTAGTGTTCTGGTTGTCGTCTCGAAAACAATTTTTCAGACCCAGATTGGTCCAGTATGAAGCAGCTGGAGTTTCCTTTAGCCTCTGCTGAGCTAACCTGTGCCTAGCAGCGTTAGCTTAGCACTAGCGATTAGCCCTGCCGAGTGAGTCTTGGTTCCTCAGCCTTGGACTCCGGTGGAGCAGCAACACACTGTTAACCATCCCCAAAAACACCTTCAGACGTCCTTTAGCCTGTACCTAGCTAGTTTATGGCTAGCACTGTTAGCCTAGCGTCCTCAGCCCTGTGTGTGTTGCCATAGCGATTTGCTGAAACTCTGGTGATGGTGTTTGTGGTGTTGTTGTCGACATCTTCCGATCTTTGGTTCCTCACCCTGGACTCAGCAGCAGCAGTTAGCAGCAGTTAGCCCTGTGTTTACAGCCTCCTGGTGACACCCAATAATGCTAGTAACCCTCGGACCTTCCTGCGAGCTTGGAGAGGAGACGAAAATCAAAACAAAACGAGGCAGTCATCTCAGATGGTGGAGCCAATGTCGTTGATGAGTGTCGGCGCCCTTTGTGACGTCATAGAGGGCTGATTTTTTTTTTTTACATGCTGAGTCAGAAGTGGAGCCTAAGCTGCAGAAAGAGTGAAGGATGGATTTTATTGGATCTCACGGGTCAACGGCGTGCTGATGTGCGTCACATTAGCTTCTTCTGCGGCCGTGAAACAATTTCGGTATATTTTTTATTCTATTTCATTTTTTAATTTCCTTTCCTCCTCCCGGTGCAGACGGCCCAGTGTCCCGAGGTCTTACTTCATCTTCCTCTTTCTGATGAGTCACGACTCGACCTTGACGCGTCTGCTTGGCTGCTGTGCTGCAGGTGGAGGTGTACTGCCTAGCAGCAGCAGCAGCGCCCCCTGCTGCCCAACCAGCTGTTTCCTCTCATGTTGTGTTTGATCAGCCGACAGACTTTTGCGTTTCTGGAATTGAAAATTGTAAAATTCTCCATTTTTCCCGTTTTTTTCCTCGTCATAACGAAGACAATGATGACGGTGGCGTCAACTGAGATACCGTCATGTCTTGGTTTCTCTCTCTCTCTCTCTCTCCCTCTCTCTCTCTCTCCCTCTCTCTCTTTCTCTCTCTCCGTCTCTCTCTCTGTCTCTCTCTCTGAGGTAAATTGAGGTTTATTCTGGCTCGCCGACCCAGATGGATTTTACTTTATTGCTCCGTAATTTAAAGAAAAAACAAAACAAAACAAAACAAAACAACCCCAAAAAGCACTGATACTGAAGTAGCAGGAATTGATTTTCTGTCTCCAGCAGTAAACACACTTTTCCTCCTCCTGCACGTCTATTGTCTTATTTCCCCCGAGGCTCCGCCTCCATTCATGCTGTCACTTCCTGTCTCTGTCACCGCTCTCTCTCTTCCTCACTTTTCTCTCTCTTTCTGCTGCCTCTCTCCATCATCTGCTCTTGGCTTCCCCTCGGCTCATCCTTACTTCCTGCTGACCTCTCCGTCTCTCCCTCCATCCCTCCATCCATCTCTCCACCTCCCTCCCATCACCCCCCCCTCCTTTTGAAGGAGAGAGAGGGAGAGAGAGAGAGAGAGAGAGGCCATTAGGGGTGTGCTGGGACGTCCAGGACGCTGCTGCTGCTGCTGCTGCTGCTGCTGCTGCTGCCTGTCAGTCATCAGCAGCAGAGCCTTGGTTGCCTCGCCACTCTGGCTCCGCCCACTGCTGAACCTGCTGCTCCTCAAAGTTCTCAAAGAGGTTTCAGACCTTTAGTGGTTTTTATTGATTGATTTTTATTTTATTATTATTTTTTTCATGTATGTGTGTGGAAACAAAGTATCTCCTGCACATGTGACGTGGTGACAGCGGTGGACGAGGCCGCTGGCGGGCGATCGATCAACGACCTGAAACACGACGACTCTCATCTCTCTCTCTCTCTCTCTCTCTCTCTCTCTCTCTCTCTCTCTCCTCTCTCTCTCTCCCTCTCCTCTCTCTCTCTCTCTCTCTCCCTCTCTCTCCTCTCTCTCTCCTCTCTCTCTCTCCTCTCTCTCTCTCTCTCTCTCTCTCCCTCTCCTCTCTCTCTCTCTCTCCCTCTCTCTCTCTCTCTCTCTCTCTCTCTCTCTCTCTCTCTCTCTCTCTCTCTCTCTCTCTCTCTCTCTCTCTCTCTCTCTCTCTCTCTCTCTCTCTCTCTCTCTCTCTCTCTCTCTCTCTCTCTCTCTCTCTCTCTCTCTCTCTCTCTCTCTCTCTCTCTCTCTCTCTCTCTCTCTCTCTCTCTCTCCTCTCTCTCTCTCTCTCTCTCTCTCTCTCTCTCTCTCTCTCTCTCTCTCTCTCTCTCTCTCTCTCTCTCTCTCTCTCTCTCTCTCTCTCTCTCTCTCTCTCTCTCTCTCTCTCTCTCTCTCTCTCTCTCTCTCTCTCTCTCTCTCTCTCTCTCTCTCTCTCTCTCTCTCTCTCTCTCTCTCTCTCTCTCTCTCTCTCTCTCTCTCTCTCTCTCTCTCTCTCTCTCTCTCTCTCTCTCTCTCTCTCTCTCTCTCTCTCTCTCTCTCTCTCTCTCTCTCTCTCTCTCTCTCTCTCTCTCTCTCTCTCTCTCTCTCTCTCTCTCTCTCTCTCTCTCTCTCTCTCTCTCTCTCTCTCCACTCACACACGGTGTGGCGAGCGAGCAAGTGACAAGTGCATGATGTGTGTTCTGTGACACAACAGCAGGCAGTGTGTGAGTGGCACAGATCTTTTGTGTGTGTGTGTGTGTGTGTGTGTGTGTGTGTGTGTGTGTGTGTGTGTGTGTGTGTGTGTGTGTGTGTTGGCGTGGTGGTGCCGCTGATGGACCTCATTCAAGCGGGACGCGTGAAAGTGTTTTTTGTTTTTTTTCCACCTCCTCCACCCAGAACATCTCCACGATCTGACCAATCAGGGTCCTCCCAGGCTCAGGGGGCGGAGCTCCCGCCTGGGTTTAGCAGTGACAGGGAGCTGCTGCTCAGCTTGCAAACAGCGTCTACCGTGTCCACTGGAAGCTCCTCCCCCACCTCATCCACCTCCTCCCTCCCCCTCCTCCTCTTACTCTTCTGCCACCCCCACCTACTCCACCTCCCTCACCTCCTCCTCCTGCTCCTCTCCTTCCTCCTCCTCGTGCTCCTCCCCCACCTCCTCCTAGTCCTTCACCTCCATCACCTCCTCTCTCCCCCTCCATTTCTTCCTCCACCTCCCTCTTCCTCCTCCTGCCAACATTCCCTCCCAGACAGTCATGATGGAGTTTAACGTCCTCACTGCTGCTTCAAGACGTTGTGGCCCTGCAGCACCGCAGACGTGAGGAGACGATGTAGAGTCGAGGCTCGTCGTGGTGCACGCCACTCCCCGCCCCCTTCCCTCCCCCTCCCTCCATCCCCCCCCCCTCCCCAACCCCCACCACCCCTCCCCTCCTCTTCCAGAGGGCCGATGTGATGTGCAGTGACAGCTTCTCTTTGCTGCTGCAGAGGAGTTCCTCCCAGACGGAGCCCTCACACCCCCCCCCCCCTCCTCTCCCCACTACCTACTACCAGCACTGTTCCCTTCCTTCCTGCTTCCTTCCTGTTTCCTTCTTTCTGCTTCCTTCTTGTTTCCATCCTTTTTCCTTCCTGTTTTCTTCTTTTTTCCTGTTTCCTTCTAGTTTCCTTCATTACTGCTTACTTCCTGCTTCCTTCCTGCTTCCTTCCTGCTTCCTTCCTGCTTCCTTCCTGCTTCCTTCCTGCTTCCTTCCTGCCTCCTATTGGCAAGATGATCCGCTGCAGTCGTGGCTTTTACCTTCGTCTTTCTCTCAACACTTTTATTTGCGTTCACTCCTCACGCTCGTCAGTAGCAGTAGCCAGCGTTGCCCCCCCTCCCTCACCCCAAGCCGCCCACCCCCCTCTAACTTCTCCCACCTGCCTCCCTCCCCCCTCCAGGTGTTCAACACCTACTCCAACGAGGACTACGACCGGCGCAACGAGGAGGTGGATCCCGTGGCGTCCTCAGCCGAGTACGAGCTGGAGAAGCGGGTGGAGAAACTGGAGCTGTTCCCTGTGGAGCTGGAGAAAGGTGGGTGGGTGGGCGGAGACTGTGGGGTGGGTGGGTGGGTGGATGCAGCGGTGGTGGGACGTTGATTAACTCCTCCTGAGTCCAGATTCTTCCTTTCTCTTGACGACAAGGCAGATTTACATCACACTGCCGTGATTCTTCTCCTTCTGCTTCTTCTGCTTCTTCTGCTGCTTCTTCTTCATCCTCTGCTTCTTCTGCTTCTTCTGCTTCTTCTTCATCCTCTGCTTCTTCTGCTTCTTCTTCTTCTTCTTCTTCTTCTTCATCCTCTGCTTATTCTGCTTCTTCTGCTTCTTCTTCTTCTTCATCCTCTGCTTATTCTGCTTCTTCTTCATCTTCTTCATCTTCTGTTTCTTCTGCTTCTTCTTCTGCTAATTCTTCTCCATCTTCCCTCCTTCCCTCTTTCTTGCAAGTGTAACAAAACATGGTGCAGTCTCCCAGAACAGAAGCTCCTCACGTGGTTCAGGTTTCACCGTCCCCTCTGGCCAGTTACGTAACTGTAGCTGCACACGGAGGGAATCTCTGATCTCCTCCAGCGTTTCCTCCTTCCTGACTCCTGTGTGTGTGTGTATGTGTGTGTGTGTGCGTGCATGCTCTCTCCAGACGACGACGGCCTGGGCATCAGTATCATCGGGATGGGTGTGGGCGCCGACGCCGGCCTGGAGAAGCTCGGCATCTTCGTCAAGACGGTCATCGAGGGAGGAGCCGCCGAGAGGGACGGCAGGTGAGCGGGCGAGTCAGCAAGCTCTCCCATTGGCTGCTGAGTTGGCAGCCCTGAGAGGGAGGCTGACACACACACACACACACACACACACACACACACCTGCTTGTCTGCAGCTCTTGTCATCCTGCCTTTTCAGCATGACAGCCGTCTGTCTGTCACTCACTCAGTGTGTGTGTGTGTGTGTGTGTGTGTGTGTGTGTGTGTGTGTGTTGAGGTCACACACTCTCACTTATTCGCTCTCAGGCTTCAAACATCTGTCGGACTGAGGGTTAGCATTAGCGTTAGCTCTTTGACGTGACAGCTCACATCAACGGGTCAAAGGTCATTGCTGTTGTTTATTTTTCTTTAATTGCTTTTCTTTTGTCTGCGAGGCCACAGCCCGTCAGTCATGAGTCATGTGACCTGCACGTTGGCCCAGTTTGTTTGTCCCTCCAGCATCTCTTGTCGTTGTGTCACACATGTGATGATATACATGTGTGTGTGTGTGTGTGTGTGTGTGTGTGTGTGTGTGCGTGTGTGTGTGTGTGTGTCAGGATCAAGGTGAACGACCAGATCGTGGAGGTGGACGGGACCAGTCTGGTGGGCGTCACCCAGAGCTTTGCGGCCTCCGTCCTCAGGAACACGTCCGGGGTGGTGAGGTGAGGGGGGAAACACACACACACACAACTTCACACACACAACTTCAACACACACAACTTCAACACACACATCCTGCACCAAGCACACTAACAAACGAAACAATAAGATAAGAATGTGACGTTCTGCATCAATCATACTATCATAGAATAGAATAGAATAGAATGCCTTCATTAATGCCTTCATTAATCCTACGTAGGGTAAATTTACATTAAATAAATTTACATTAAAATTAAATTTACAATAAAAACAGCAACATTATAATTGTGCAAAGAGAAGAAAAATTATGTTAATTCAAAAGAAATAAAACAAAATAAAATCAACATGATATTTGTTTTCAAACCACCAGCATGATGATGATGATATTGTGGCCCAGTCCTAACCAAGTCTAATCAAGTCTTTAATTTTACAGCTACAATCTGATCTGTATGAAAAAAATCTATTCAAAATGTTTTTAGTGCGAGGAGTGAACGCCGGTGGCCGAAGGTGAACTGCTGCAACAGAATCACAGGATCTATTTCCAGTCTTCCCTCCCACTCTGCTCCTCTTCCTCCTCCTCCTCTTCCTCAGTCAACCCCCCCCTCCCCGCCCTCCATCGAATCGTGGGAGGTTTGCTGGCCGACTGTCCCACATTTGCCACTTTGGGCTAAATTTAATCCTGTAGCAGCGAGTTTTTCGGTGAATCGGTCCCCTGCTGGAGAGCCGGGGTGAGCCGTGGAATTCCTCAAGTCGTCACGTGTGGAGGAAAACACTGAGGGACAATTTTATTGTCTTAGAATAAAGCAACAACAAACAAACAAACAAATATTTGCTTTTGCAACTTGTTTTTTGAGTGAAGTGAATGCAAAAAAAAAAACCCTGCAGAGCTGCTGCTGCTGGGTCTGATTTTAAGGAATCAGGAATTCGGTTCTCAGATGAAGTACATCATAATTATCAAAAATTACCAAATTATTTTAGATATATAAAATATAAATATTAAAAATCCTTGCGAAAAGTTGCATGAAAAAAGAGAAAAACATTTTTTGCAAAGTTTTGCATTTTTTGAATGAACTTTGTGTCCACTTTCAGTCAGTTGGAGTTGAAGTGAATTTGGTCAGTGTGTGTGTGTGTGTGTGTGTGTGTGTGTGTGTGTGTGTGTGTGTGTGTGTTGACGGGGCCTCAGAGCGCAGGGAGTCGGGGGGGGGGGTTCTGACTCCGCCATGCGTGAAGGGAACCAGGGGCTGTTTTCCAGGTCAGCTGCTCCTCAGACCTCCGCTGTGAGGCACGTGATTGGCCGACGGAGCCGAGGTGGTCCCGCCCACTCCCCCACTTTCCCACTCGCTCATGGCCGCCGCCTCCGCTGCCACTGTCACTTTTTTGTTTCCTCGCATCCAGATCAAACCGGCCTGGTTGGACTTTAGGCCTGGAGTCACACACACACACACACACACACACACACACACACTCACGCAGTTCATAAACTCAGATGCATCCTACGGTGGTCGGCGCCCCCTGCTGATAAAAAATAATTTGCGCTTCAATTGTTAGCAGAGGAAACTTCAGGACAGTTTCTGACAAAAGTTCACTTCCTGTTTTTTGTTCTTGTTGTTCATTTTTTCTTTTCCCCTAACTGTGTGTGTGTGTGTGTGTGTGTGTGTGTGTGTTGCCGGTTGCAGGTTCGTGATTGGCCGGGAGCGTCCGGGTCAGCAGAGCGAGGTGGCGACGCTCATCCAGCAGACACTGGAGCAGGAGCGGCGGCAGCGCGAGCTGCTGGAGCAGCAGTACGCCCAGTACGACGCTGATGACGACGAGGTAACGGCCAGCAGGGGGCGCCAAGAGGAGAAGATTCTTCCCTTTTATTTTATTTCCTGCCAGTTGTGCATCTACTGGTGTTATTTATTTATGTGGCGTTTGAGAAGATCATCCTTCACTCAGTTTTGCAGTCATGGTTTCAACTCAGTGGCAGGCTCACACTCTGAACACCAGGGGGCGCCACATCAACATCACTTTGCACTTCCCTCCCAGTTAATCCTCCCCTCTGCAGCCGTCCGTCGCTCACTCGTTTTGAGTTTGGGAACTGCTGGGTTCATTTATTTTATATTTTCTTTGGGAAATTCCGGTCACGAGTCTCCCGTGTCCGACGGCCAGCGAAGCGTCCGTCACTCCCTCGTTACTGCCGAGCCGATCAACTGTTTGCACAAACCGTTACCGACAGAGATCTACGGTGCAATAAAAGGAGCTCATCAATATTAATGTCCCCATAAATATTAAAGTCGCTTCTCGGCCGGTGACAGACTGCTACACACTCACTCACACACACACACACACACACGCACGCACACAGGCCTAGGCATAATTTTATCAACAACCCTATCATATTATTTTTGTAATAATGTTATAAACATGTAAACATGCATACACATATTCTCCACATTTGGCCGAAATCTAAATATGAATTCATCTAAGAAATCCAAAAATTAATCTAATCATTTTTTCCTTTCTATTGTTTCGTGACTTTTTAAAAATCTCGCATTGTTCTTGATTACCGCTCATGTTATTTGTACTAATTTATTTTTTTGTTTAAAAAAAAAATCCCCGTCATTTGATGTTTCATGTTCTCAGATCAAAATATCCTCTCATCTGAATCTGCACAACTTAGATGAAAAGATGGAAAGATGTTGAAAAAATATACATTTAAACATTTTAGAATTTTTCTCCATGTCTTTAAAATCAATAATATAATGTGATATAATATCAAGAAAGAAACAAAATAATAAATGATTTTTCAAGCGATGGCACAAAGAGTACAAAGCACCAAAGGAATGGTTTATTAACAGTGTGTTGTTGTCGGGCAGCAAACCGGCGAGTACGCCACGGACGAGGAGGAGAACGCGGCGCCGGCGGCCGGCGGCGAGAAGAACATCGAGGTGTTCGACCTGCCGGAGAACGAGGACATCCTGTCGCCCTCAGAGCTGGACGCCAACAAACTGTACCAGAAGTTCCGAGAGGTAACAGACAGACAGACAGACAGACAGAGTGCGAGTGTCCACCTGCAGCCCCGAACTTCATCTTGCTTCCACAAGATGTGGTTAGGAAGCCTTGACGGTGCCCTTTGTGACATCATGAAGGGATCCAGTCTTATCGTTCTCTGTGCCAAGAAGATCAAAGTGAAGGATGGACACTTTCAGTTTCACGGCCCAAACGCAGGCACGATACTGTATAGGTGAAGAAGTATCTCTGGGTTCAAAGTTAAGTTTCCTGAGTTTTGAATTCTGGCCAGTCAGCTGAGAAGTGTTTATTCAAGGCCACTGGAGGATCACACACATACACTAGTGTTTATTCAAGGCCACTCACACACATACACACAGACACACAGACGCGCACGCGTGAACCCATCAAAACAGCCGGTGGATAAAAAAAAAAATGCTGATAGTTGAGTTAGAAGAACAAAAGTTGCTAAGCGCAGCAGAGTGGAGCGCCGCCGGTCGACTGAACGCGGCTTCTTTTGTCCACATCTGAGATCCGACGCACGCACACACACACACACACACACACACACCCTAGGGCTGGAAGACGGAAGATGCAGTGAGGCTAAACAGCCTCTATAGATTCATCCAATCACCTTCCACTAGTTGCTTTTTACAGGACTCCTCCCCTTTTTTTGCCAAATGTTCCCGACGACCCAGATTGAAAATCAGTAAATGTGAAATAAAACCGGTCAGATCCGGACCTCGCCGGGCAGGACGAGCTCGGCTGCCTCCGTCCATCACGCTGGAGGAGGAGGAGGAAGAGGAGGAAGAGGAGGAGGAGCCATGCATCTGATGGTCTGACCACCGCTGTCTCCTCTCTGCTCTGCAGCTCCAGATCAAACACACGGTGACCGAGGCCGAGATCCAGAAGCTGAAAAACAAGGTAGGACCTTTGTAGACCACAGCGATTTGATTGGTCCAGTCGGTCAGTTCAGAGGCTGCAAACTGGATTGAAAAGCTGATCAAAATAAATAAATAGGTGATTTATTCAAAGAGACGCTGTGGCGCTGAAAGCATCATGAAATTTCTTAAAATCTACTAGATATGAAATCAGTTTTTGCAAACAAAAACATTTTTGAATGTTTTAATGAATTGATTTTAGTTTTATGAAAAGTAGATTTATGTATATTTCTGCTTTATAAAATCCTCTGGGAACAAATCTGCACATTAATGATTTATTCAAACAAGACAAAGCTGCAAATTAAAACAAACAAACAAAAAAAAACACTAAACATTGAACTCTCCGTCTCATTGTCTCCACCTCCTCTTCCTCCTCCTCCACCTCCTCTTCCTCCTCCTCCTCCTCCTCCTCCTCCCCTCCCTCCTCCCCGGCCAGTTGGCGTCGGTGGAGCGGGAGAAGCAGCGCTGGGAGAAGGAGAAGAGCCAGCTGAAGGCCAGCATCGAGGAGAACAAGGAGAGGATGCTGAAGCTGGAGAGCTACTGGATCGAGGCGCAGACGCTCTGCCACACCGTCAACGAGCACCTGAAGGAGGCGCAGGCGCAGTACCAGGCGCTGGAGAAGAAGTACAACAAGGCCAAGAAGCTCATCAAGGACTTCCAGCAGAAGTGAGTCACTGGCAGTTTTCTGTCCTCTCTCTCTAAACGTGCAGGAA